>VWYP01025808.1:0-56186 GCA_013400435.1 Pycnonotus jocosus | reverse complement strand
CCCCGCCGGCGCGCGCACCACACGTCACGGCCCGGCGGGGCCGCGCGGCGGTGACGTCAGGCGCCGGCGCGCGGGGTGACGCAGGCGCGGAGTCGGGTGCCCTGAGGGGAGCTCGGGCAATAACCGGCTTTGGCACTGCGGTTCCTTTTACTTTCCCCTTTCTTTTTCTTTTTAAAAATTATTTCCTTTTCCCCCCTCCCCTTTTCCCACCTTCTCTCCTTCCTTTTTTTCTTTTTCTTCTCCTTTCCCTTCCCGCTGCTCTCGTTCCCTGTCGGTGCGGTTCCTCCCCGAGCTGTTCCCGTGTGGGCAGGGCAGTCCGTGTGCTGTGCTCCCGTGCCCGGGTCACTGCGCTGAATGATCCCCGCTAGCGACTTTAAATCGGGGCGGGACATTTCGGGGAAGGGTTTGTGAAACGGTCTGGGGACACTCGAGTGCTCCTGTGCCTCTCCTGCAGGACACGAATCCTTTCAAACACAGCACTGTGACCCCCAAAACACCTTGGAGGGCTTAACGTGGTTTTTTCCTCGCTATTCTTAGCATGTGATTTTGAGCTGTGTAATAACAATACTTAGAAGAGAATTGTGTCGCTTCTGTGTGCCCTTTATTATTCTATTTGTTGTGCAGTACGTGATTTTTGCCCATTTTTGGTTTTTTTCCCCTCTTTTCCTTAGCTTACTCATTTATTGCCCCCCCCTCCCCCACTTTGGTAATCCTGGACCAGTTTCAAGTTAGGAAAAAACTTAATTGTTTTCAGCTTGTCATAAGAAATGGGTTGAGGGATAGATTTTACTTAATAGTTCGGGAATGCAAAGCGTGTGTGACAACCAGATCCTCAGCGGGGGCTGTTCTGGGGATGGGGGTTAACTACAAGGCTAAGGGGACAGTAAATATATAACAAATACATCACATAGGTCGGTCATTCTGCACTAAAGGAGAGAATCACTCTTCCAGTAATGACTAGAGCAAATAATATTTCTTGAGTTTTTTTGGTGGTTTTAGTTTGGTTTTTTTTTCTCTTGAATTCATTTTACTTAATAATAGCAGTCTTATGCTTGACTTGTTGCAACTTCCAATGGTAAGATTTTGTTTGGTACAGATGGATACACTGGTGGATGCATACCTGCTCCAGTCAACCCTTTTAATCACTTCAAGCTTCTGAAAATTTCCCAAAATGCAGGATAAACTTGACACAGAGATACATTTGAAGACATTTAAGCTGAACCATCCTCTAGAATTCTAACAACAATTTCCCAGCTACCTAGCCCAGTCCGTTCATGCAAGGCCGTGAAGCTTTAGTGGTTCATACTGGCTGTATGAAGAACTATTATTTTGAAATCCAGCTCTTGCTAATGATATTGCTACTAAATTATTTTATGATTGTGCATTAAAACCCCCCCATCTTTGTAGAATGGTGGTTTAAGGACCAGCCTTATTAAGATTTATTTAAGGGGTTGACTTTCATTTTCTTTTGAACTGTTAACTGTACTGAAATATGGTAGTTCTAATTAAGTGGGATGGATCATTCCAGTCCTGGTACTATTGATCTATAATTTATTTCTTTCCCAGCACGTTTGTGACATCTAAGCCTGAGTAGATAATGATTTACCCAACCCAGTTCACTGTACTCTTGGTAACTGTAGTCACTGGTGATGCAGTAATTAAAGGACACCATTATAACATTCTGGAGAAAAGGTAATTTGTAGAAACTAGGGGGGCTATCACTCAATATATAGGTGGGAATAAACAGTATTCAGGTAGAGAGGGTAGAAAACTGGGAAGGCCATTCTAACAGCACGAGTTTTATAACTTAGGAGGAAAAGAGCTACAGAAACGTGATATTTGCCATTCTGTAACATAATAAAATTATGGTCACAGAATCATAGAATGTGCTGAATTGGAAAGGACTCATCAAGATCATCCAGTCCAACTCCTGGCCCTGCACAGGACACCCCGAGGGTCCCAGCATGTGCCTGAGGGTGTTGTCCAAACATTCCTTGAGCCCAGCCAGGCTTGAAGCTGTGCCCACTGCCCTGGGGAGCCTGTTCAATGCCCAGCCACATTTTGGGCTGCCCACTTTTCCTGCTCGCCAGTCTAAACCTCCCCTGGCTCGGCTCCCAGCCATTTCCTCAAGTCATGTCACTGGTCATGAGAGTGAGCAGCTCTGGTCCTGCCCTTCTGCTTCTCCTTGTGAGACCACAATGAGGTTGCATGAAGGATCTGATCCCCACTGAACAAGTGCCAGTAGAGCTAAAGGAGATATTTTGTGGTTCACCATGAAACTCAAGAGTTGGGCTAATATTTATAGAAGTGTTTGTTAGTAGGTGTGGGTTGTAGATTTTTTAAAGACTTAAATCTGAATTCAAATTCCAGTGCAGTTAGAACACAAATAAAACATTAAAATAATACAGCTACAGAACTACATTTTGTTATATAAAAAAAAATAATTTTAAAATGACTAAGCAAATTCGGGTGTGTAGGTGTTTCTTCGAGAACTATTGTTCAGCTTGTATTACTGAGCATCAATACTGAGCATTTTCCAGCCAAACATGAAAGTAAAATGCCAGCATGGCATTGTATAAACCAGATCTCTGTGATTGTTTTTGTGCATTCATACAAGCATTATCCTCATGTAAATTTATGCTGCTTGATGTTCCTGTCCCCGTAAAGTTAAAAGTTCATTTGCATCGATACAAAAGCTCTAAGATGTCAGGGCTGCAGCATTACGAAGCAGATGAAAAGTATTGTAATGCTTTTGGGTATGTGCAGTGCCTTTCTCCATGTAGAATTCATTCTCATGCTTGTTTTCCTTAGAGATAAACTGCAGAACTTGCATGGCTTTTTGCTAAAATGTTGGTCACCCCAGGCAATTTGATCTCATCAGAAAGTTATCTTTCTTTGAGTTCTTTGCCATCTCGCATCATTTTTATGCCCTGGAAACTCAGTGCTACTAAACTTGATACTTCAGGGTTTACATTTACCACTTGGATTTGAATTGTCTATTATTTTTTTTTTTCTCCCTGAATAAGCTGGTTCAGAAATAAAAACCAAGAAAACAAACAAACCACCGAACTTCACCTGTGGAGCATTGTTAGTACAGCAGTCACTGTTCATCAACTGTTTAGATAATTGCACCCTACTCTGAGAGCAGCTCCAAATGTCTGCAGTGGTTCCTTTGCAGAATTAATGTCCATTACAGTGATTTTGGTCTTGTGGTGTGGCACTGGGGAAGCTGTTATATAAACTTGAAGATAGATTTGTGTATGCAGTACAGTTTGTTTAAGGTTAAAATTATGGAGACCCTTTAATAGTTAGACTTTCTTTGAATGTTCTTTGAAGTTGGTCTATCACTTTGAAAAGTCACAGGGTGTGATCTAAAGGAATGAATATGATATGTGAGGAATGAAAATGGACAGTAAAAACGAGGAAAAAAAACCTTGGAATATTTGATTGGTCAAACATTTCTCTCAATTTAGTTGAAATAATGACACCTCAGTGCTCCAGTCTAATCTAAATTCAGGTCTTTTTCAGTCAAGGAAGAACTAAATTCAAGAATCATGAGGGAAGAAGAGATCTGCTGGCACCTTTTTACTACTCTTTCTATTAATGCAGGAGTCATCAGCAGGTGTTCACAGCCTCAGCAGCTATCTTATTCTAGATCTCTTACCACCCTGCTCAGTAAGGCCAAGATAAATTGCCTGGAGCAGACGGGCATGGAATGTTTCTGACAGACATGCACTCAACATTTTGTGTAAAAAACACTCAAATAAGAGATAAATACAAAGAAAGCATATTTCTCCACTCCGCACACACACAAAAAAACCACCCAAAAACAACCCAAAAACAAACAAACAAACAAAACCCAAAATCAAAAAACATGAAAGCACATGAAGCATTCCATTGGGCAGAAAGAATGGGTTTTTCTGAGTCAGTTGTAGAGACAATAGAAAAAGAACCATTGAAGGAAATTAAATTAAAATACCAAGCCTAAGATCTAAGATTACATCAAAGATTTACATAAGTGTGAGATGGACAAAAAGAGTCATATGTGTGTGAAATTGATAAGATCAGCTCGCACAAATCAGAAATGGCACCAAAAGGTGTCTGACCAAGCAGAAGCCAAAGGCTAGAAGAGAACTGCCTGGGGCAGCATCAAAGGCTGCTCAGCAAGGCAGCAGCTAAAGCCTAAATGAAGTTGCCTGGAGCATCATCAAAATGTCAGTTTGAGAGAGAATATTTTCTCCCTTCCTCTTGTTTTCTCTCTTCACATTTCATGAAAAATCCCTGACATTTCTTGAAGGACGTGTGTTTGACTCTCATCTGGCTTCCACTATTATATATTATTTGCTTTTATTGACACCTGAAGCTGGAAACAAAACTTTTCTTGACTAAAATCTGAAAGGCTGAACAAAGGAGAATCCTGGCTTTTTTTGCTTTGCTTTGCTTATGTATTTCTTGCAATTAATACATTTGAAGAACTCCATCCTGTGTCTGGTGCCCAACTGACAATGTTTGTGGGGGTGAGAACAAGGAATTCTCCCCAGGTCTGTGCATAGGAAGGGATTAGGAGTCACTGCCCCTTCCCAGTCTGCTGAATGTCACTGCCCTGCCTTTGGTTGGTGAAACCCCAGGTGTTATTTAAAGCCTTAACTGTACATGTTGTAACAACTCACCCTTCTGAGATTGATAGCAAATCTCTCACAGTTGCACAGTTAAGCACAAAGCTTACAGAAATAGAGTACTTGTAACGTTTCAGAGGACTGTAAATTATCAGTTTGTCAGAATAACCATCTTCCTAGGACTACAAAGCAGAAGCAGGGAGGGGAATAGCAGCACCTAAGCTAAGCTTGCTGCTTGATGCGGGGCCAAAAAATCTCCCCTGTTACTGTGTGTGTAGATATGCCACTATGAAACCTCAGTGAAGTGGCAGAATAAGGAGGGCGACATTTAAAAAGTGACAAAGGAAATCACTTTGTCTCAGTTTTATGGTATATAGTGCAGATCTTGATCATTGTTATGCTCTCCTGTAAGTTTTTCCCTGATGCAAGGTTGCTGAACCTTGGCTTCAAACCAGCTTTAAGCCAGCATAAAGCAGATAATGGCAAAGGAAGAGCTTTTTTGTAATGCTTGGAGCTGTTGGCAATACAGAGCCATGCCATTAAGAGCTAATGCAATCAAAGTGTCCCCGTGTCATAACATTCTCCCTTTCCTCCCCCTTACAATTGCTGTGCTGTGCTTTGCCTTTCCTCATTGTTGTAGGAGCTGATTCTCCAATAAATGGTAACAAATTGCAATTCCTGCCTCTCTCTGAGCTGGGCTGCTGCAGCTCTGTGCTGTGGAGGGACATCAACACTCCACAAACACCGTGCTGAGAGCAAAACCCTGGGCCTGCTCTCACACTGCAGCTTGAGCTCTGGGTGATAAGGGGGTAACCTGGCTCTGAACTGAGCTCATTGCCCACTGTCATCAGCACCTAAATTATCTTAGGGCTTTTCTTAAGCACCAGCTTCAACAGTAGCTTGTGGAATAATGCAAAAGACTTTTTTTTTGCCTATAATGCAAAAGATTTTTTTTAATCATCTGCTTTTCTTTTTTAATGTGATGCCTTTGTTTTCTTTTATATATAGAAAGAATAAATAAAAGTGTTTTCCTCTCTTTTTGTGCTTAGTTATGAGAATAATTATGCTACTGATGCTGCTCCTAATGGCTCCCAGTGGAATTACTCCAAGGTTTTAGATTGGTTATATTTCATATTTTCATACTTCTGGTGACCCTCGGTGCAAGAAGTAGACATATACTAATGAAATCTGTTGAGGCAAACTTACAGAACATTCTTTACTAAGGAAAAATCAGAATATAATATTGAAAGAATTAGAAAAAATTTTAAAGTTAGGATGAAACTTAGTGTCATGAAATACAGGAACATTTAAAGATTCACACCAAATGTTTCTACCACAAATTACAGATTTTTCATCAGAAGTGGGAGGAGAAGAAAGAAGATCTAGATATGTGCTGGATGATCAAAGTATAATGGTGCACTGTGTGAGTTAAATAGGTAGTGAGATACTGGGATTTCTAATATGAGATTTTCAGCAGATACAGGAAATAGTAATTTTATTATACAAAGCCCGTGCCCACGTAAGTAGAGAGTTCTTCCTGAGTCACTGAATGTGTAAGTGTTTTTCCCAATTTGCCAAACTTACTTTTCCAAACAGTTCAGTGTCTCTGTGGGTCAGTCTCAGGGATGTCAGATGATAATCTTGGTTGTTGCAAATTGCTGTGGAATGCTTGTTCAGTTAAATAAACAACCAATCTGAACGGAGCAGTGCCATCGAGAGCAAATACACTGATTTCAGTTGTTGAAACACATATCCCTCTGTGTTTAGCAAAGGAAGTCTACGTGAATAAAAATGCAGATTATGCTTCAAAGCTCTTTCAGAGGAAATGGCTAATTGCAGAGGGTTTTTACTTTTCTTGAGCAAGGGATATAGATTAGTTTAATGATGTTGATGTGGGATTATTTGAGAAGAAAGGTGCAAAAAGGATGATTTTTAGAGTGATTATGTAAATGCACATATATAATTTTGTCCCCTGTTACAGGAACCCTCATTGCTGTCAGTGGTAACTCCACGTGTCTTATTAAGCTATTAATTATTGTCATTTAAAAATAATTGTATTAGCTAGAATAAGGAGGCCTGGTAGAGCCTATCCATTCATATCCTTTTTCTTGTATACTGCTACAGGCTCTTCATTTTTCTTTCTTTTTTTCACTTTAGTTATTGAAGTTATGCTGAACAGTGGCAAAATGTGTCATAGCATTGTGGTGAAGATGCATTGTGAGAAGAGAAGGAATTTGAAATTTTCACTTGTTTACTGGAGTCTGAAAAGACAGCAGAAAATACATTATAAATGAATCTAGTTTTCACAGTGTCCTTCTCGAATTCAGTGTCATGTTTAAAAAAATATATTGCTGCCTGTCCTTAAAATTAAGAGCATAAAGACATGCCAGAGGACCAGGTGAACATTGGAAGGCACTTTACAGCCCAGGATGGAAGCAATGTAAGGTCAGAGCTCTCAGTTCCACTAATCCCAGACAGACTGGTTCCTTTGCCATCATTAGCTTAAGTGGGGCACATATAAAATCTTTACAAAAATAACACAACCTTTTTACTGTCAAGAATAACATGAAAAGAATGCTATGAACATAGTGTAGCAGGGTGAGGAATAGGTTATTTATTATCTAGATTTAAAATACATAATATGTCAGAGCTCAGAAGTTGTCTTGTGTTCTGTCTCAACTCAATCTGTTGCCAGACACAGCAAAGATGTTGGGTACAGGAAAAAACTTGGGCTTCTAAAATATTGCTTTGTATTTTCAGAATTTCACTCTAGGGACACTCTAAAGCAGAGAAGCTTTTAAAAGCACGAACAGGGTGATTCTGTTTGGTTCTTTAACACAACAACATAAGCTTCACTGAAATATCTTCCTCAAGTTTGTCTGTGCAGGAAAATTGACCTCAGTGCCATGCTGGAGTGCATCCCCAGAGGAAGGTACAGCTCCCAGTGGTCACTTGGAGTGGATTTGTCAGCCACGATGGGAACAGTCCTGACACTCAGTGTGTTGTTACAGGTTGACTTCTGTCCACAAGGTCATGTCTATGAGATAAGAACTCTCTAATAAAAGAGGAAATCAGTTCAGCTCACAGTGCAGACTCATTTGATAATAAAAGCCACTTTAGCCTGGAGCAAGGAATAAATTAGTTATTCAAAAAACAAGACTGCTGGCACAAAGTCAGTGTTGGTTCATAAAGCAATGAAGGCCCATGAGTGACATTTTCTGAGGAAGGGCTTGCCTTTTATGAGACAAATAGTTAAAACAGGCAGAAAATGAGTCTGAGCAGAACAGAAGATATTATGAGAAACTGGAATAAAACCATGGGTCCTGTAGAATATATTAACCAGGTTTCTTAGGAAAATACAAAAACTGCCTATGGCACCAAAGTGCCTGAAAGGAAAAAAAAGCAATATATTCTGATTACACTGTTAAATCAGTAAAATCATCCCAATTCCATAACAACTTTGGTCTTGGTTCATAGAAACAAACCTCCATTACTTCCTTTTAAAAAGTGTAGTAAAGCAGGAAGTAATAGACAGGTGAGAACTTCTAAATCTTAGAATTGCAGGGATGTGGTCGGAAGCAGATCTTGGGGAAATGGAAGTGATGAGAACGTGTTTGTGCTCAGCAGCATATCCCAGGATTAAAAGTGGCTGCATTTCTTGGTTTGATGCTGTTCTTCAGAGTGAAAGATGATTATTGAGAAAAGTTTCTGTGTGGTTTGTGGACTCTTTTCTTGGATGTCTGACACAAGGCATTTTTTATTTGTTACACTAACTTTTATTTATTTGTAGAAACAGATGAACTGTCTCTATATGGAATTTATTCTCTGGCAGAAACTTCAGCACAGTGTAGTAGTTATACTATCATGTCCAAATTTACTTTCCCAAGCAGAGAATGAATAGACAAAAATAATGTTAGTTAGAGTTCAAAGCTATTTTTGTACTTTATGTATACTGGATCACTGATTCACATTTTCAGTGCAGTTCTGGACTGGCTGTTTTTCAATACACTGCTTCATAGCAGTACATGTTATAAATCATTTTGTGGATGTTTATGGGCTCTCCCCTGTGCTCCATGGAATAAATATGCAGCTCTGAGAAGCAGAGATTTTTTTCAAGAGGTTTTACATGTGCTTTTTCTCATATTTCTTAAATTAGAGGGAGGAAATTAAAAAGGGTGAATTTACTTGCAATTCTGTAGGTTATCAATTTATTTGCTGGATTTAGGATCCTGTACTTCTATGAATATATTAATTTATTAAGTCTGAGGGGATGGATGGGGTTATTGGGATTAACTAAAATTCAATATTTTGGAGAGCAGGCTGTGGTCTCTGTTTTCATGTTCATCTTTGTGTAACATTGGAGATTGTTCTTTCTCTTTTATGTTTACTTCTCTGTTTTTCCTTCTTCTTTATTTTTTAAAGAATTTAATTGGGATTTTTGTTTTGTGTGTTGAAATAAAAACAGAGGACCCCAACGGGAGGATTTAAACCTCCATCTCCCTGTGGTTTAATTTCCTGGGAGAGCTTCTGCTGGAAAAGTATGACCTGGTATAAACTTATTCTACACAGCACTTGAGTCTTTAAGGTGCTTCTTAGTTTGTTGGGTTTGGTTTTTTTTACTTTTGGTAAATGCTGATTAACAATTGATCTCTCTTATCTGCCATGACTTCCCTTTCCAGGAGGAAAAAAGTGATTTGACATATTACTTTTTAAACAAGCTTAAATTAATGAACACAGTAAATGTAGGCACACTGGTAAGCAGCATCCTGACCTAAAGAAGTGATTAAAAATAAATAATCCATCTCTAAGAAAGATAAAAATAATACTCGGTAAGAGTTGTTTCCACAGCTTGAAAGCAAGAATAAATTTCTTAATGCAAAATGAATGTTATAAGCACTTATTTTTGTGGGTGGAAAAAAGAGCCTAAAAATACTTAATACACCAAAAAAACAAAAGAGCAAAGGCTGAAATAGCATAATCCTTTCATCTTCAAAATATGGAAATGGAAAGGAATAGAGAAGGGAAATAGATCTTTAAATATTGAAATTCATTATCTTAAAGGAATTGCTCTGAACAGCACATTGGCAGTGTTAGTGCTGGCAGGAAAATCTGCCTGTGGGAGCATGGAATGAAAATCACCCAGCTGAGCTCTGGAAATCACTTTTCCATATCAAGTGCCCATCAGATTTGCACAGAAGTGCATGAACAGGGTGTGGTTGTCCTTTGCCCTCCAGGACGGGGGCAGACACATCTTGACTCTCACAACTGAGCTGAAATCTGCATTCCCTCCCTATTGCAGGTGCTGGGTGACCACACTGCATGATTTTGGGGCCAGAGCCAGCTCTCAGTGGAGTCTGCTTTTTTCTTTAGTAGCAAGTGAATTGGGCCAGCCATAGTTACTTATGATCCCTGTCAAAAATGTATCTGTCTCAGTTACTGGTGATGTCCTTTCGGGTTGTAAAATAATTTGGGGCTGTTGTGGAGCCTATAAATAGCAGATTGCATTGCCATGGCAATTCTTTTTTTATGCCTAAAAGAACAGTGTCAGCCTCAGAGCCACAGCCAGCTTGGAAATGAAGTGGCACCTGAGCTGGTCAGGAGGAAAGGAACAGGCTGTTTGTTAGAAGCACTAAAGGATGGAGTTCAAGGCAGTGGGTCAAGGATGAAATCCTGGCACTGTTGAGTTCAATGAGCTGTGTGGTGACTTAATTGAAGGCAGAATTTCACTCGAGATTTCCCTGAATAAGGGAAATTCTTTGAACAGTTGACATGTGTCCACCCTCTTGCCATCTTTCCCTCATTCTTCTCCCTCCTCTTGGCATTTCAATATTAGAAATTGTTGGATAATTTATCAGTTCTTTTTGAAGCATGAGAAAACCTGGCAGAGGGTCCAAAGTTGAAAGTAACTCATCCTACAACAGTTTGAGATCTGTGCTAATCATTCATTTTGAGTGGAGGTGATTTTCCCTTCAAATGCCATCTCCCCAAGTGATTTTATGGGCAGGGCAAGCCTCCCACGAGCCCTGAGGGCAAAGAGCAGCGAGGTCAAAGTCAGCCAGGGCAATCCAGTGACTCCAGCGAGCTGTGTGGGAGCTTGGCCTCTTTGTTTGATTGCAAGATCACCTCTAAAAATGTCACAGAACCTCAGGTGAGCGTGTCCTTGATACAAAGGCCCCATCCCTTGCAAGGGAATTCTGACAAGTAGCAGAGAACAATGTATAACTTTAAGGAATTATTTTCATTTTCCAGTTCCCCGTGGATTTGCTTGAAGGGCTAAAGAATTACAGATTGAGGTTTAGTCAAAGACAACTGTCAGTTGCATTGTCTCAATATTCATATTGAAGATTTTAAGTGGCTCACAAAATGCTTTTTACATTTTTAAATTACTTCATGAGTATGGATCAATCAGCAAAATATAGCAGTAATGAGTTCCTTTTAATAGCAAAGAGCTTGCTAATTACCATGCTGATTATATGAACCAAGTTTTTAGCCAACAAAAAAGCTCCTGCAGGCAGTGTCCTTCCACCTGCTGAGGGGCTGGCAATTCTCATTAAAAAATAAGAGGAAATAATTATTCTTTTTAGTCTGTTTCAAATCTTAGGGGAAAAAAAGTGTGCTCACTCACTCTCTATGCGTGACATCATCTGAAATTAGTAGATGCTTTCATGGGTATTTGAAAGGAAAAATTTAAAAATAGCTGCCCAATTCAAAAGGAAGGGCTTCCAGGGCTGAGGTTTCATCTGGAGCCTGCCTGTGAGCAAGTGTCCCTTTGGCCAGGAGGTGTTTTTGGTTTCTCCCAGCCCCAGGGGCTGTTGGGCAGCCGAGGGGTGAGTTCTGGGCAGGGGAGCTGCCAGCTCTGCCCGGGCTGTGCAGGGCTCTGGGGGGCTGTCAGCAGCTCAGCCTGGCAGCCACAGCACTCCCCACATGCTCAGAGGATGGGTTCTCTTGGAGGCAGCATCAGCTGGGCTGAAATCAAACCCAAATGAGCTTTTGGGATGTGCTCTGGGTTCTCAGCTCTTGCAGAGCCAGGGGATGGGCTGTTGGTTATGGAATTAGGCTGGAGTTGGAGAAATCCATGGGCTCCAGGGCAGCTTGGGCAATTTACTTTGTGTCTCATCTGAAATGTTCCTTGTTAATACGTGAACAATCATGAGGTGCTTAGTGGCTGGGGCTAAACAGGGTATTCAGGTAGGCTTTAGGCAGAAAGGAGCAAAAGAAAGCAAGTTTGAAAACTTTTTTGTTATTATTTTTGTCCTGTATTCTAAAATTCCTTATTTTTCAAAGAGAAAATTAATTCTAGCAGATGCTTAAACCCTTTTTACTTTAGGTAATTTGGAAAAAGAGAGAGGGAACTATGAAATATCCCTTGTGATCCTGCCTGATCTAGACTTAGGAGTCCATGCATTCATGGCACTAATGCATCCCTGTTACTTCCTGAAATAATTCCTTCCTCTTGGATTTATGGCTACCACACAGATGAGATTGCTAGTGCTATGCAAATAGTAGTGGTCAAAAGGTTCATTTTCACTATTTATTTATCTTTCTAAGGAACTTGTAATGCAGCGAACCTGAATTTTGAATCAAGGTGGGATTTTTTGGTTGTGGTTTAGATGGAAAAGGTTTGTAACATGTAGTTCAGATTCTGTAAGTCAGGATGTTGGAGGTGGTGCTGAACACCTAGCAATAACAGCTGGCACGAATCCTAATTTCATCTAGGAAAATCACAGGTGACAATGTTACTGAACATTCACCCTCTCATTTTAAATGTGGGTGTGTGCTCAGCCTTGCTGCTTGAGGATAATTGTATCAGAAAATGAAATCCTTACTCATGCTCCTAGCACGATGTGCACAATTCTTGCTCCTAAAAATACCACATTGATAGCATAACCTTGGGTGGGAAACAACATGGGTTGCTTTTTCAACAGATTTTCTTTTCTTCTGTGGGTAAAGAAAGAAATTCACTTTTAGCTCCTAGAAAACCACTGTTTTTGTTGGTGGTACAATTGTTTGAAACATATATGAGGGTCCTCTACATTACTTTTCTCTGTAGGAAAACAGATTATTACCTTTTTCTATGGGAACACTGAAAAAAATCTTAAATTTTAAAAAGAAAAAATGAAGGATATGGATATTTCATTTTAGTGGCAAAAAATTGTTTATTTGAATGTCAGTCACTGAATATTACTGTTTTTGCACAGAGAAGAACATTTAAGACCTGTGTTATTGTACATTTTATTTAATTTATTTTGCCTGTAGTTACTAATTTAATTAATTTTCATTGATTTGAGGAATGCATTTGAGCTGAAATAGTATGCTTAAAGGCATCAGCAAGTGATATAATAGGACCATACCTGTAGTACAGGTACAGATAGCAGGAAAAGATAAAAAGAAAAGGAACTGTTATTCCTAAGGAGAATTAAGAGGGAGGGGAAGAAAGCTCTTTTTAATAATGGTTCATTTTCTTTCTTTTTAGTACAAAGTGATAAAAGGAAATAAATTCATGTTTCAAGCTTCAGACAAGGTGTAAGGTCATTTATGAGGATGTTATCTTCAAGGGTGAGGAAAAGTTTGTCAGAAGTTGTTAGTGTTGAAAGTATGGAAAGTGGATTAAAACATCACAAGGCAAAATCAAATTGTCAAGATGACAGAATAAACCTGTACACCTATTTTCCAATTTTCATCTCCACATGAAAACACAGCATGATCATGATTTTCAGTGAAAAGAAACAGAATATACTGGTCAGCAGCCTGGTAGGAGGGGAATCATGGTTTTAGAAAGCAGATATTGGGTTCGATAAAACAGAAACATATCCCTAAATTAGTGCTTGTGTTCTTTGTAGCAAGAACTGGCTTTTGAACAACGGCCAATATTTACTCAGGAAAACCTCTTTTCCAAATCCATGTGTCTGCAGTGGGAATTTGGGGAGAGTTTCAAGGAAGGCTGTGCTGCTGTTTCTGCTGGGCAAGTTCAGTGAAAAACAGGGGCCAGGGAGCAGCTCTGGAAGGGAGAGGGTCCCACAAACAGCCCGTCCCTTTGCTGGGTGCCCCGAAGAGCAGGGTGTGAAGGAGAGAAGGGACAGGCACCACAGGCATCCCTGTGGGTCTGGGAAGGGATGAGATGGGGAGGGGTTGGAGGGGAGATGGGATCAGGGGCCACACTCGTGGTGCAGGGTGAGAGCTGCTCTGTGTGTGTGTGTGTGTGTGTGAGCAGGGCTGCTGGAAGGGATGAGTGGGACTGGTTTGGGGACACAACACCTTCCCGGAGCAACTGGAAGGGGGAATCCCTCAACAGCATTGTCCCAAGTGCCAGTAGGACCGGAATGGCATCGCCACTGGAGTACTTCTATCAACTGCTCCATCCAAAGGGGGAATGGAACCTTCAGCTCTGTGTGGAGTTTTATCCATTTAGTCAAAGAGATAAAAGTCCCTTGGTTAAGGCAGTTTGGTTATTTCAGATGTATTATAAGAAAGTAGAATGATTTTTTCTGCTGTTACTCTCTTGTTTCTTACACTGACTGTGGGTAGCTGTTGGCTGTACCTCATTTCTCCAGGCAGCAACTGACAGAACAAGAGGACACAGTCTTAAACTGTATCAAGGGAAATATAGGTTGGATATTAGGAAAAAATTTTTTACAGAAAGAGTGATAAAGTACTGTAATGGCCTGCCTGGGGAGGTGGTGGAGTCACCATCCCTGGATGTGTTTAAGGAAAGACTGGATGTGGCACTCGGTGCCATGGTTTAGTTGAGGTGTTAGGGCTGGGTTGGACTCGATGATCTTGAAGGTCTTTTCCAACCTAGAAATTCTGTGAATTCTGTGAATTCTGTGAATTCACTGTGCAGTTAGAAGAAAATTACATTCTTTGCCTCAAACAAAAAGGAGAATTCTTAGGCATCAGCCTGATTTACCAAATTTGCCATGAGCTGTGTGAGTCTGCTGATGCCAGTTGTGTAAACTCAGCAGAAAAGCATGAAGTTTAGAAGCATGTTAAGAAAAAAAAAAAAAAAAGTCTTTTCACCAAAAAAATATAAATTTTTGCACTTTGTAGGATGACAACTTCATTACTATGGACAAATTAGCACTACTTCTTATTTTCTGGGTAACTATGCATCTTCTGCTTGGCTTTAGGAATACACTCCTCAGCAGATTTGTCCAAAATCATGGCAGAGTTCTTTAGTTATACAATAATGTAAATCCATTCAAAAAGTTGTCTTGGCTCAAAGCATGGCTTGATTTTTATCTACCTGCAATTCCATTTCATTTGCTTTTTGAGCCTTCTATTCTTCCTCATAAGCTGTTTTCTGATTTCATTGAGGAAAAAAGGAGAGATGTAAAACTTGAGAGATAAAATCTTAATGGCTGTATATCATAGCTGAAATACATTTGAATTATTGGGTTTTTTTCCTTTTGTCACTAATAGTGCTTAATACCAAATTCTCTGGAGGCATATGATTAATACTGTTTTGATTTCCACTCCTGTGAGAGAGAAATATTTTCCTCTACAGTGTTTTCCTTCTTTTTATTTACAAAATTGTCTGCTTTGAATGAACCTCTAACAGAAAAACCTTTTAAAAGCATCAGCTCTCCATTCGTGCATGGTCCCTACTGCATAGACTCAGCATCATTAGGGTTTTCCTTACTTATTTTTTAAAATTTGCAGCAGTCTTTTGAAACAGTTTTCCTTTTTTTGTGGATGAAATGTATGGTAAAACATTACCTACACATTCCCCCTTTCTCCAGATGTCCCGTTTTGTTATTTTTGTTTGGTTTGGGGTTTTCATTGTTATGGGGTTTGTTTTGTTTGTTTGGGATTGTTGGGTTTTTCTGTTAATTGGCCTGTGTCAGCTAGTCCATAATCTCAAAATATTTGTGTTAAAGAGTCTATTTTACATTTCTTTCTCTTTATGGTGAGTTTATGCAAGGCTGCTCCACGATCTCCTGAACTGATTCCCTCCTTTCTTTGGGAAGAGGGTTGGTTTCTCCTTGAGAGAGGGGAGAGCACTGCTGAACAAAATACACAGCTCTGAGGTGTCTGCCTCTGGAATTCTCTCCCCTGTTGCTCCTTGGTCAAAGAGCATCTAAAAACCAATCTAGGCTGCCTCTTGTATTTTCTTGTCATATGTTTTGGTGCATTATGCTTCTGTGTATAGAAGAAAAAAAAGAAATTTAATTTGGATTTTATGAGTTGTGAGTTTTGATTGAGCTTTCAGTGGCTGTGGGGGTGTATGTATTGATCTCCAAGTGAATAATAAACTGTGATCATTTTCTATCCACTGTGTGCCCAATGCATGGCTTTTTTCCTTTCATGAGTTAAGGAATTACATTTTTTTAACAGAATATTTGGAAGGAATTGACACCATAATTTCCCACCTTGAAAATCACGGAGATAAATTCATTCAGATGAAATTTCCTCTTGTGCTGAGTGGTCTTGATGGGCCCTTTGCAGTTTGCTCTGTGTTCAGCTCTGTGTCAGTGTTATGGGCAGCGTTGGGCACAAAGCCACGGTGCTGGGGGCTGCAGGAGCTCCTGGGGTGCTCTGGAACACTCCAGGGAATCACAGGAGCTCCAGGAGTTCTGCATTTCCCTTTCACAACATTTTCTCTGTGTTTGTCACAGGGAGCATCCTGAACTGAATGGTGGAACCTTGTATATAGCTTATGAAATACCCCAGGTTTTTGTTATGCTTTGTAATAACTTTGCTGTTTATTTCCTTCTGATACCACAAATGTTTGCAGAGACTTTGACAGGTAATAACGGATTTAAATAGTCAACATCAAATACAAAAGGTTTATGAATACCAAGGAAAACATCTTGATGAAAGGTGAGCAGTGTTTGCAAGGGTGAGATAGTCTGCATGTTCCGATGTCTCTTTTAGTAAAATCACATCTTTACTTTCAATTTCATCTTTAATGTAACATTAAATGTAACATTGTTCTGTAAATATTGTTGCTACTGACAAGAACATCAATTCATGTTATTCATAAAGAGACTTTCAGTATCTGAGCAATGAATAGCAAGCAGGAGGAACAATTGTTTGCATTTTTATTTCCTAACACACATCCCTTTGCTAAAAAAGGGAAGCAGAGTCAATTTTACACTTATCAAACACATACTGCTTTTGGGGAAAGAGCTGATTTTTAGCAAAAAAATACTCAAGTGAAGGAGGGTAAATTTATTAAAGTATATTTATTTCCTCTATATTTTACAAGTTGTTTGCCAAATAAATGTGATTGGGGAACTGAGATATTTTATAAGAGTTGTAAAATTAGTGGTTCATTTTGACAGGCACTGCATTGGACAGTTTATGCTCACAGTAATTGGTGTAAGAGGTGTGGGATGGGGACATTTCTAGGGACAAGAACCCAGCTGGGATCAATTGCCCTGAGTAAAGCAGTAGTGAGTGTGTGATGTGGCAGGACCAGGACTGACTGACTCCTGCTCAATCTAGAAATAAATAACAATTGCAGTAACACCTGGGGGTTTGCTGGAGTGGTGTTGGCACTGTTAAAGAGCTGCAAATCCCAAGGGGTGGGGTTGGGGTGGTAGAAATCACAATACCTCACCTTGGGTGTGCTCAGTGGCTGTGAGAGGAGCCCTGTGGAAGAAGGTGCAGGGTGTAAATGTGTATTTCCCTTTTCCAAAACCACTGCCACGCTGGCCCTGTGTTTGCCCAGGTCCAAGCAGAGCTGCATCTCTGAGAGATGGGAAGTGCTTTCCTAAAAGGTCAGTGCATAAATGCCAGGGAAAAGCTATTAAAATCCTCAGAGTGTGCAGTGAGCTTATGATCTCAGGGCTGCAAGAGGAGTCACTGAACACTTCCCACTTTCTAATCATTGCGAATTTCAGGTGCTTGGCACGTCTGAGGATTTAAGCTAAAATCAGGAAAAAAATTGAGTCATTCTGACAGTGCAACTCAACAAATTGCCAAGGGTGTCTAAGCAAGAGTCACAGCTGCCTTAAACAGCTTAGTGTACTGTTATCTTCTGTTTCTTCAGCTGCAGAAATTGCTTTGCCATGTAAAGCAGAGACCACCAAACCCAGGAATCTTTACGAGTCATGTGTATATGCCAAGAGACGCTGGGAGGGGAGCAATGAGCCATGAAAAACTCTCTGCTCCTGCCTTGGTAGCTCTGATATATGCAGAAAAACATTTTGTTTCTGGTCTTTTAAAAATTATTATTATTCTTTTATTTTTATTTTAAAGCTCTCTTCCTTTTCTAATGCCCAGAAATGCCCACCCTTGAAGGGATAAAATTTGAATTAATTTTTGCATTTGTGTGTACACACATGCACGCAATTTTCATGCATAAATTGGAAGGAAGAAGAGATGTTCTGTTACAAAATTCAGTTTAATCTGGTCCACGTTATGTAATGAATAACAGTGGTCCTGACAATGCTGCATAAATACTCTGTGGCATGACTGCAGCAGTGACACTGTGGATCTGCTGGTACCTATTGTTGTTTTTATAGACTGGTAGATTCAAAGGCATGGGATGGGAGCAGGTATCTCCTTAATGAAATGCCCTCTAGCAGCCAATGTTACTTTTGTGATATGTGTGTGAATCCATAATAACTGTTTTACTCAGCTGCCCATTAAATAACAAAAAAATACTCAGCCATGGATTTTGCCATTTACAGCAGCTGTCAGAATGGATTTCCTACGTGTTTGGTGGGTGCATCAGGACAAATTTATCAGTTTCCTTAATGAAACTTGGGTTTGCACTGCTTATCAGAGGGGAGTCCAAGTGTGATTAGATCTACTCATTAGGTCTCCACAATAAAAATGATGTTCCAGCACCTTCACTACAATGTGCTTTTCACTGTGTCTTTTGTGAAATTCACTCTGAGTGATGAACAGCACAAAGAAGGGAAAACAAGAACCTGCTTCCTGGAAACAAGCATTCCTGAAATGTAAGGCTTATTAATTTGAGATGTTACAGATTGGAGGGGATAAACTGTATTAACTAAGAGCTTTCCTTTTTATTTTTCATTCAACTCTGCAGTAAAAATAACTTTTTTCAGCATTTTGGATATCTAGAGATGGAAGACCCTGTTCAAAATAAGTTCACAAAAGTTCTGCTTAATAATATTTGATGAAGCCTTGGGGCACTTTGAGAGTTGCCATCAGGAGGATGAACTCCCATACAGTTCATCATTTTTATTAGGGGTTTGCATCACTGACAAGAAAAGTTGTTCTCTCTCTCTTATTTTTGTGTGAGTATATGAGGTTGCTGGTCATGGGCAGTTTTAAGTCCTTCTAAATATGCATTTCCTTTAATTCATTAAGAGACTTTCATGTTCCAACATATCCATTACAATGACAAACTGACACTGTAAAATTAAAAAGCCTGCAATTACTCACTTGGTTTGTATTTTAATCAAAGCTATGGTAATATGACTCTAGGGAGCCATAAATGGCCAAACAAAGGGGTGGGGATTTATATGGGACTTCTATATACAGAATATCTAAGTGGAAGGAGCTAGGGAAGAACAAAATTGTTGAATTGCTTCCATGCAGGAAGGAGAGCTACAAGTGCAGTTTGACCAGAGTATAAAACAAGTCCCTGGCCAGCTCAGGATGAGAGAGGTTCAAACTAACACAATTTCTCCTTTGTTTGGGGTTTTAGGCATTGAGACCACCTGACAAAGCCATGGTGGGCCCAGACATTGCTTTTATGAATCACTCCCTGCATAAAGAACTTAAGGAAGTAAAGAAATACAGAGAATTGTTTCTGCATGCCCTGTGGATGCTAGGAGGGCAGCACTGGCAGCACTGGCTTCTCACAGAAGGTGCACTTGTGTGTGGGGGGGATGCTCACTGGGGTGGAGGCAGGAGAGGAGGGAAGTGTGCTGCTCCTCCTTTGTGGTCTGTGATTTCAAGAGGAATTTTCTCATTTGGTGTAAAATAAGCAGGATTGATTGTATCTCCCAGGCTGAAGAGGTCAGACATCAAGCAGTGAGGGGGGCAGTGGGTGTAGCCAGAGTGAAACGTGTCCATGCATTGCTGCAAGGAGCTCTGCTCCCACTGCTCTCGGGGGAATTGCACCCCCGTCCTTGCTCAACTCATGGATTTTTGGGTGCTCTTCCCTGGGAAGGAACAGGGACAGCTCATGTGTCACAAAGCAATTCTCTCCTAATTTTTATAGGAAGTGTTATGCTTTTCTGTATTGCCTAAAAAATTTATACAAGACTATAATTTTGAAGGAAGTTAAGTGAATAAAACTGCTCTGAAGCTGGAATGGCAGCTGTGCCTTAGAACTTGGGGTTTTTTTGTCTCTAGGGTTCACATGGAAACTACTGCAGATTTAATGAGTATTTGTCACTTGCATAGCAAAGATATGAACAGACATTCTCATTTTGGGCCCAAATCTGTCTTTACAAGAGATGGAATAGAAAGTTCTGTAATAAAGGCAGCAGCTTGCAGTGGCTCTTTCTGCATAGAGTTCCCCTGGGGATCTGATTGAGATGACCTAAGGTCACCAGCATCCACAGTCACTGACCAGGCTCTCTTTGCAGATTTGTGAGCAGCTGCAATTTCTATGTCCTTCTCAAAGAATTTGCAAAAGCTCCATAGGTTAAGGCTAAGAGCTTAATTTTGGAATAATTTAGCAGAAGCAACAGGCACAGTTAACCACTGCTTTTCAGCTTACCAGCTGATGTATTGACCACCTTGTCAATATTTAGGGTTTCATGAGAGAAAGGGGCTTCCTCTATCCTGTGAGCAGTTGCAGGTACAAAGTTGGCCCGTGCCCAAGTACCCATCTGTCTGAA
Organism: Pycnonotus jocosus; assembly: GCA_013400435.1. Lineage (NCBI taxonomy): Eukaryota > Metazoa > Chordata > Aves > Passeriformes > Pycnonotidae > Pycnonotus > Pycnonotus jocosus. Next base: position 35,800 of record VWYP01025808.1, on the reverse strand, counting down.
CCAGTGAGTATTTCACAGACTATTACTGGTTAAGCTGATCATAGCCTTTTCTCACTCCAGCAAATCAGAGTTCTATTTTGTTCATGTTCAGACCATTTTTGGTTTGTCAGCACAAAGCTCTTCTCACTTGTGTGTCAGAGGAAGAAGCAAATAACAGTGATGAAGAAAAAGTAGCCCAGCACTCAATCCAGGTACTTAATATTGTGACACTTAAAATGTGTGACACTGATTTCAGAGTGACAATTCACCCAAAGGCAAGACTGGAAATATTTTTCTAATTAAGCCATATTCCCTGACTCCTAATAAGGAGCTCCCATGGCCCCAGTGGAGAGGTTTTCCTCCCCTTCTGGGCAGGCAGTGGTGGTGCTCTGGGTGCAGATATTTCACTGTCTGCCACCTTCATCCCAAGGCCTCGTTTGCACTAGATGGCACTGTAATAACACTTGTTACACCCCATTTATTTACAAAAAAACCCCACAGCACCGAAACCAGGGGGGTTATCTTGGAGTGCAGCAGTGAGTGTTCCCATTCTTTATCTCCCTCTGGTTTATTGGCCAATGAATGCTGTTACACACGTGGATTTGCTGTTGTGGTGTGACTGGGAGTCCAGAACCCCTCTGAGCACAGCCACACCTCTGGAGAGGCTGCTCAGAGCAGCTCCCAGGCTGCCATCCTCACTGGATTATACAGTGCTCTTTTAAAGCCCTTGTTCTGTCACTCCTATTGTAATTCAGAGCATGGAACATTGATAGAGCTTCAGCATTTAAATATTTTTTCAAATATAGTTTTTCTCTACCAGAACCTCCTACCTTCCATTTGTAAATTCTTACAATTAGCAGATCCTTTATGTCTGAGTAGCCTTTCAACTATTCACCTCAAGTGCATTTCACAGTACTTTCTTTTTAAGCCTTAAAAGCCTAACTTTAACTTAGGTTAAAAGTCTTTGCACCTGTGTCTCATAATAAAACTTTTCAATTTTGTCTGCTTGCTCAGCCACCCCTTCTAATTTCTAAATGAGTTTTACATCTCTCTGGCATTAGCAGCGGGTTTTGGTCTGATTAAGTCTCGCATTTCTGTGATGATTCTCATCCAAGTAGATTCCCATGTGCTTTATAAACTTTATTAACTGGTGGAACATAGTACCTATCCTTTGCCCTTGATCAAATTAATAAACCTTTAGAGTGAAAGACAGTAAATAACTTTGCTGAAAGTGGAAGGAGATGATGGAAAGCATGTGATGTTATATACAAACTGCTCCAGGCTTCAGGATTCTTTCACCTGAACAGGAAAAGTGAAATAACTTACCAGTGTCATATAGATTTCAGCAGTGTCAAAATGGCTTTGTGAATTCATTCAAGGTCTGTGGTTTCTACTTCAAAGCCCAAAGATAGAGCTCAGGCTGCCACCTAAAAAGGAGCATCTGCTGTTCTACATCTTCTTTGTTGTGAACAGTGATGGTATGTGTAGCCTTGGCTCTTTAGTGCAAAGACAAACAGCCTCCAAAATCCATCCAGGAGTGTTTATAAGAAGTATTTTCCTGCTTCCTGAGACTTCCAGAGATTCTCAAGGCTCTTAGTGAACAGGAGCTACAATTGCAAGTGAAAGAACACAGCAAAATGTATAGATGGACAAAATCATGGTACCAGAACAGAGTAAGGGAGGTTTGTCAGCTGCCAAATTGGGATTTTTATTTACTGCATCTGCTGGGTGTTTTGCTCAATAACACTGTGGCAAGAATGAAACCATCAGGCTTTTCTCTACTGCTTTTCATTGACTATAGGGAGAGAAAAGATTAAGGAAATTCTGTACATTCATTTACAGAGCTTTATTATACGTGGTGTCCAAAATGGAACTGAATGTTTCCTGGTAGTCACTGTGAAGTATTTTCATTTTGGATTCTCAAAATCTGGTGTCATCTTCAAAGTATCTTTGAAAGTTCTGCCTCTGGCCCCGAGCCTGGCACACCCTGGCAGTTTTCTGTTGGCATCTATGGAATTCTGCATTCAACTTCATTGCAGGATATGGATTTTTATCTCTTTCAATTTACCTGTTCTTAGCATTTCCTGCATGCTGCCCAGCACTGTTTTTTAATGCAAGACACTCTCTAACTCAGAGGTATCGCAAGAAACATTTTCCTCCCTTTCATCTGTAAGGTTTTCTGACTTTATCCCAGTGCTGAACCAACAAAATGTTGTTTTCACTGCAACTGAAATCCAGTCTTTAGTTAAGCTATAAAAAAACCCCGTTTTGTTTAAGTAGCAGCTTTAGGTCTTAGTTTACGATGAAACCAAAGCTGTGTTCAAATATAAGTGAGGAACATAACATTATATAATACAATAGTTCATTTTATATGGAAGTATTCACTTTGAATGAATAACTAAATATTAAAAGTAATTAAATATAATTTTATATCATTACTTTATGCATGTGACACAGCAAATGTTGCTGTCAATTTTAGCCCTATAGTCTGGCTTCTTTTTTTGTGTGAACTTGTTATAAAGTCTAGAAAGGATATGATGAAAGATGCAACATTTAAAGAACTTGAAAAGCTCTTAAATTTATCTATTTACTGTCTGGATTTCCTTAAAAAACCATGTCAGCCTCTGACATTTTAAAAAATATATTGATTTTTCCTATTAAGTGCAATAAAATCTATGACATGTGATCATAACGTACTCCAGCATTTAACACGATCCCTGAATTTCAACTTCACTGTATTTTAATCACTTTTGTTTGCAAGGATTAGGAAGGTTTTACCTGTAATAATTAAAGCTGACTTGCAGAAGCCTTGCTGATGGAAGTATTAATGTCTGATTTTATGGACCTGCAGTGCACAGAACACACTAATGGGAAACAAGTGATTTAAATCTGAATGGTGGACACTGAAGGACCCCAGCTAATTAATAGGCTTGTGAATGAAGCTCTTGAGAAAGCCCACCAAGAACTAATGGGCTGCCTTACAGCTTCACTCATAGCACAGCCATTATATATTGAGCTGCACTCTAAATCAATTAAATGCTCTTGCTTTGCACCACATTATTAAGTTTATGTGGTCTGACCATTTTAGCTTTACATCCACACTGTTGCCAGTTCTACACAAAGGACAGGTTGCATTTTAAAGCTAAAATTGCCTTTTTTATATCTTTAATATAGGTATGAAAAAAACCAACATTGTGTTGAAAGCTGTCTGAACTGCACATAAATACAGATGGGTGGGCTGGGCCTTGAAAATAGGAATGGACCAACAAAAACCTCTTGAAAAAACCTGGAATTTGGATCTGCTAAAACATTTCATCAAGATGTGTTTGTTGTCTTGAATCTAAACGTTTAGGAAAGCTCTGAACTTCAGAGACACCCAACACAAACTTTACATTTGGAAGTGTAAAGTGTCTCTCTTGTGTGGAGACACATCCTAGGGAAGTGGAGGAGAAAAAATGCCTTACATGTGGCTGATTCAGATGAAAACACAATTTCACTGTGTCAACTGGAACATGCACAGCACAAGAACTGCCCCCAGCAGAGCTGTGGGCTCACCTCTGATAAATCACAGCCCAGCATGTTTGCTAAATGCTGTATTGTGTAAGAATATGGCTGAAGGCAGTACTGCTCCCCTAGAATTGTTTAAAATACCCAGCTGCATGAGATACACAGGTTTATATATTGCCCTGGTGTCCATCTCTTCTGGGATTCAGGGAGCTTAGAGCAGACCAAGAGGCAAAATCTGCTTTGCACCACTTTCCTTCTTGAAATCCTGGGGTCCTTGTACAAAATAGGAATTGGAACCCCAAGTTGCACCTTCCTTCTCACTCATGGGGTGACTGTGCAGTTCCATGGTCTGCTGCCCTCCCAAGAAGTGTTCTCCTTTCTCTTGGCACCCCCATTTCCCAGGACAGTGTCATGGCCTGTGCAATGGGCAGATGTAGGTATGTCCTGTGTCAGTGACCACAGGCCAGTATTTCTATTATTATTATGTTTTTATTTCATTTTTCTTACATAATTCTTAACAATTTCATCCTGCTTCTCAGCTCTGAGTTTGGCTTTTTTTCCTCTGAAATGAAATAATTTGTGTTTTACAGCTTGAGTTTAATTTCAGTATAGTACAATAAGGTGAATTTATTTCTTCCTTTTTTGTTCTCCCTACAGTCAAATGGCAATGAATGCTACTAATAATTAGAAATCTATAAAGAAATATCAAATTTCTTCAATGTTTGGAAATCTCATTTGCATGAAGGAAAAAATACATGAATATTTTCTGTGTTGTAACAATATACAATATCAGCTGTCATCTATAATGAAAAAATAAACTGCAAATATTGCATGCACTCCAAAAATGTGCTATATTACTAAAAAAAGTATATTGTTAAATTTTAGGTGTAGTTTGCTAGATATTACATAATCTCTGAAGCATTTTGAAACAATTAAAATAAAGTCTTGTTTTCTATTGGTTCAGATCCACTTTGCCAGCACCTGAGCAGTTCAGAGCTGTGCAAAGAGTTCTGGGAGACTGAGTGTGCCAAAAGTGCTGGATTAATGGAATTATTTATTTAGTTCTACTCACAGCCACTGGAGCAGTGTCCCTTAAATTTGGAGTTTGATGTTTTTCTTTCTCTGGGGTGTGATGCCACACTTTGCCAGCAAGATCTTGGTGGTGGGGCTGGTGACTCATTTGGACTTTTAGACCCCATTAATGGAGATCATTAAAAAATCTTGCATTAATAAAGATCATTAAAAATCTTCAATTTTTGGTTCAATTAAAGCCTTTTATGGTAAACAATATTAAGTTTTATTTACTTTTTTGTTACCCCAAAAGACCCAACACATTTGTGTGGATGAAAATCTTTCCTCTGGTGCCTTCTGCTTTCCCTTGGCCACAGCACCGTATCTCATGACATCTTTCCCTCCTGTGGGCTCCCTGCCCTGGGATTCCTCTGCCTGATTTTGAGTCTGTAGAAACCTGTGAAACTTGCTCATGACCTATTTTGTGAACTTGCATGGTGCTAAAATAGACACAGAACTCATCAGGTCAGGGCAGCCTTGCTTTGGTAAGCCTTGCATTTCCAGTGTGGTCTCCTGTTGCGTGCGGTTCTGATGGAGAAGACACTTATCCCAGAGAGTTATGGAGAGATGAAGGGACTGGGGACACCCACAAACCTCCTGCTTGCCTCGGGCAAAAGTCATTTTCTCATCAGTGTGCTTGGAGGCTTCCTGCAGGGATTGCTGTGTTCACCTGCACTGGTTCCTCCCTGTGCCCTGGGGAGGGGAGCAGAGCTCAGCCCAGCCTGCTCCTCTCAGGTGTGCTGTGTCCTTTGGCATCCTGGAATGGAGATTGCTGTGTTCTTACTGATCACACTGAGGGACAAAGAGCTGCTGCCTCGATAGTGCAGGGGCAAGATGTTTGTATGAGTCTATGCAGTCATTTGCTTCAACTCTAACTTTGTAGGATTTACAAGAATTCTCTAAGTTAATTTCTGGAGAAAAAAAATTTCTGTGGCTTGGTGTGAGCATGAGTTTGCTTTATTTTCCACACAGATTGCCCTTATAACCCTGCTGACATCACCTGGCCTCCTGTCTGGTAGAATTGGTTGCTGGCAGTTCCCTGCGCTGGAGACATGTCACACAAGCTCACAATCACACCTTAAATTTGTGAAATTTGATGATATAGTGAGAGGGTTGTTAGTAGCATTGAATTACTACAGCTCATTTTAGATTGCATTTACCATGGTGTTAGTGCAGATATTTATGTGAGGTTTTGGTGCATTTTCAATCTGCTCTTTTCCTGATGAAATACACTCTTATTATCTGATCCTGCTGTCACAAAACTCCTGGTAGGTTCATCCTGGATGCCTGGTGGTAGTTTGGGATGTGAGTGGAAGACTTCTCTCCACTCTTTGAGATTTTCTCTTGTGACAGTGTCTGAAAGCAGCTGTGGTAGTTTGAGTTAATTGACATGGGAGGAAGAGGTGGAAACAGGTAAATTCAAACTGACAACCTGCCCTTTCTTCAGCACAAACTCTGGGAAAAAAGGAATCCAGGAAACCGTGAGAATAGTGCAGTTGTATTTTCCTGCTAACAGGCAATGCTTAACAGACACAACTGGAATTTTAAGGAATCTGAGATGGTGCTAGGTGTGTAACACAGTAAATTTGACCAGCTGTAGCTGAGTTGGCCATGTGTGAACACAAATTAGTGTGGTACATGGTAAAATAATTAGGAGTATCAAGAGGAAATTAAGAAAAAGGGAAAGGTAAGCTGAATATCAGGTGGTTTGTTATTCTCAGGGGCTTTTAAAACTAAACTGCAGAAGCCATAAGGAGGGTCTGTGCAAGAAACAATTTCATTCTGAAAAGGCTTGGGCTGGCTCATTTTTCTCTCTGAGCTCCATGGCTGTGTGCTCAGTGAAGCATCTCTGGATAGCCCCGACAGCTGGTGTGTGTGGGAGGTGCTGACTCCTCTGCTAATGATCCAAAGCAAACAAAATAAATATTGGTTATTGTGTGCTGCCCCACGGAAGCTGTCCTGCTCCTGTCTCACAGCAGCACTGCCCAGCTCTGGTTTGTGCAGCAGCTCTGTGGTGTCCCACACTCTCTCCTGACTCTCGCTCAGCAAGATTCTTACAGATGGCACTGGAATCTGCAGAGGAGCATGAGGAATCCTCAAAAGTTCATGTGTGAAGGGTCTATTTATGCTTCATTTACTAAGTAACATGCAGTGAATTTAAAGAGGACAGTAGTCCTTATTTCTCTTCCCTGGTTCCCTGCTGAGTGATATTGTAATAATGGTGAAGGAGGAGGTGGATGTCAGAAAAGAGAAATGTTATTGCAGAAGCATGAGGAATATATATGCCCTATAAAAGCCATCTGGCATGGCAGACCTCTGTGTGGTTGTGGCTAGATAAGAAATCCTTTTTCCAGCTGGTTGGTCTTTGCAATAGGACTTAAGCCCCAAGAAAGTTTTGGGGTAATAGATGAAATGACAGCAAAATGAGTTTTCAAAATCAAAGTAGTATGTGAAATTGTGCAAAGGAACTTTAATGTCAGCGGGATCCTCTTCAAGGTAAAACTCAGGTGCACGGAAATAACTTCACTATACTCTGATTGGAGAGACCAGTTGTGAATCTAAGGATTTGGGATTGTGTCCTGTGCTCTGGATTTCCAGGTCAAATGAATGCATGATATCAAACTTTATATTCTACCCAGGTACTAGTTTCAAACTCTCTGAATTCTTGTTAGCAGGAATTAGGACATGGAAATACTTGCCAGTGCTTGACTGCTGCCCCTAGACAATACATCAGTACATTCTCATAATAAAATTCACAACTGCCTTTACATCACTATTAATCTCAGTGATGCACAACTGTAACAACGTTTGGAGTCTGTCCAAGGAAAAAAGGTTCTTAGGTTTGCAAAGCAAAAAGTTTTTATTGGATTAATTTATTTTTTGGCTTTTTTTTTTTTTTTTCCCTAAAGTTCTGTGGTGTCCACCTCCTTCTTGACTTGTCTGAATATGGTTAAGGTAAGAATTATAAAAATAGCAAGATTACTATTATTGGTTAAATCTGCTGCATTTATATTCACTTGTTTCCAAAGAATTCCTATGCTAAAATATTTTAGAGAAATTAATTTTCCCCTAAAGGGTAAACCATATCTTTTTTTAAACAAAATCTGTCAGAGCTTATTTCCATTAAGCTAGTCACAATATTCCTGATACATTTTATAAGAATAAGAAAATTTAATGTTATTTAAGTATGCTTGTCAAAACAGTGCCATCATCTATGACTTTGATTTCTTGTTCTATAACTTATCTGGGCATATGTTGTTTTATTCATTTAAAATTGTTTTTTGACTCCAGCATTATAAACAGGCTTCTCCTTGGAAATTTGCAAGACTGTGTATGTGAACAGTGGCCAAATTAAAACACCAAGCATGTGAGATTGTGTAGATGTATCAGCAGTTCAACCAAACTTCTATAATTAATCTATGAAAACAAAAAAAACTTCTTTCCCTACCCCCAGAAAAACCCAAACCACAAAACCCCCAAGAGATGCTAGAGTCAATAAAATGACAGTCCAACACTGAGGCATGAACAAGGAATGTCAGACTGGGCTATGGTTAATGCTCCTGTTGGAATGGATGGTCCATCCAGGAGCACTTTGATCTATGGGACACCCTGGGCAGAAAGGGAGGCCAAGTCATTCCATTCTTGTCCCACAGAATATGCTCCATGTTCTATTGGCATTGGTAAAGGGCAGCAAGGAATATTACACAGGTGAACCCAACTCCAGTGTGCAGTCCTGAGATGCCATCTCAGAAATCACTGGCATGTTTGCTGAGATTTCAGTCACAGTAATAATATTAAAGATGCCTAATTTCTGTATCTGAGATCAGTATCTAATACAGGTGGGTGGGAAAGAGTTTGCAATCTCCTTCCTCTTCTGGTTTCTTTTTCCTGGGCCACTAGAAGACAAGGTGGTGTTTTTAAAAAGATAGTCTGGAGAAGGGAATAAAACCAATCTTATTTAAGAACATTAAAGTGACTCATTCTGATAATTTTGAAACAATTTAATCTTTTGCAAAACCAGATTACTTACAAATTAATTTATATGTCAATGTGTAATTTGCTTTGGCTCAATGCTAGATATATTTTTCATCTCTGTGACTAGAGATGAAATATTTTCTTCAGGCAGTTGAGAAGGGACAGAGTTCTGTGGTGCTTCTGTACCCACTTCAAAATCTTTCTTTTGAGATTTTATGATTCGTTATATTTCATTAGTGGGGGCCTGAGCCTTTCTGTTACTTCTGATATTACTTGGTGACATACCTGGCTCTGGAAGCCTGTTAATGCAGCACTCAATAAATAATTGTCAGCAGGCACATGGGATGGAAAGGGCTGCATTTAACAGGGTGGGATTCTGTCTTCAGTAGCTCTGGGTAGTGTGGGATGCCCTGGAAGCAGCCTGGGGGGATTTGCAGTTGTAGAACTGCTCTCTTATGAACTTGAATTTCAGAGACCAAATGATCCCACTGTGGAACTTGCAGCACTTTTGTTGTCAGTGTGGTGTGTTGGGTACTGCTCTGTACAAAGGGAAAATCATTGAGTGTCAGGAAAGTTAACTGTGCCTTGCTGAGTCCAGATTTGTTACAGCAGATTCCTTGGAACTGGAATTGTTTATGGTGAATTTTCAGCACCCTCAGAAAAAGCTGTGTAGGAGTTGGTAGAGAGCTCTGGTTTTAAGCATTAGTTGAAATCATTAATGACATTAAGATGTCAGTGATATTTTTTACTCTGTTAATAAGAACAGACATGTTGTCTCAAATTCAATAAATTACCAGTGATGTTTTCTGCTCATTTACTGATCAACTATTGTGATTTCAGACTGCTTGGTAAGAGCAGCACACCAGAATTGGATAACAACAATGTTTTCTCTGAAGTTTGCCATGTCTGTACTACTTCATAATGTGCCTTATTGTGCAGTGCCTTAAAAATCGAGTTTTTTCCAAGGTCTTTTTTGAGATCTTAGTCACATACAAACTTTAACCAGAATACATGAGCTTTTGGGTGAATAAGCAAGTTCTTCATTATCATTAATCATTACCATTTAATCAGGTTGTATTTCCATGAGATTGATTCCTTCAGTGAGTTTTGATGGTGCACTGAGGTCCCCATTGTGTTCATCTCTGTTGCCAGCCTTGTGCTGCAATGGTTGAGTTTGGGAGGGGCAGTGACAGCAGCCAGGATCCCAGGTGGCCACAGCAGCCTGGCACTGGGACACTGCTCCTGCCCACACAGCAGCTCTTGCTGGGGAGAGCAGGGCTCTGGAAAGGAGCAGGTTAACATTTTGTGTGACTTGCTAAAGGTGTGCATTGGAATCTGCCCCTGTACATCCAAATTTGAGGTTATTAATAGGAAATAATACATAAACCAGGAGACTGTATCACTAAATGAAGGAATTTTTGCTATTCTCTTTTCTTGCATATTTACCTAATTTTCTTCCCTGTGCTGGTGATGAACAAGCTTTTTTTCCCCTTCCTATTGAAAATGGAATGAATTTTTAATATATCATTGATATTTGACCCCCTTTAAAAATTACCTGCTTGAGATTTATATTTGTTTATCTAGGACTCAGCCAAATCAGCTGAGTCCAACCCTTTTTTTTTTTTTTTCCAAACAATTGCTCCTCCATGAGCAATTGTTTGAAAAGAAAAAGAACAGATTAGATAACTTTCTCACTATATTTAATATGTTGAAATAGAGTAATCCTTCCAATAAGGTTTTGCCATAAATGCCTTGTTTATAACTGTGATGATGGCTTGTATATAATTTTTATGTGTAAAGACATTGTAAAGGTACATAAACCTGGAATTACTCTAAAAGATGCCTATGGTGTATAAATTATGCAGTAGGCCTTTCCCACCTCTAAAAGATCTTTTGTGAGTATCAGCCTTTGCTCTAATGCTCTGTTTCATGGAAATAAACACAGTGCTATTGCATTTCAGGATCTCTCATTAATATATTCAGGAGTCTTTTAAAGGTGCTTAGCTGCCTTATCAATCTTGAAATGTCTTTTTCTTTCAGGATACTTTTCCATGAACTTTTGTTAGCTCCAGCTGAAGAAACCCCATAATTTTACTGGTAGAACAGTTTCCAGTGATATTGATTGCCACATTTGGCACATTCTGCAGGGAGCCTGTGTTGCCAAAATCCCTCTGGCTGGGTGTGGTTGATCCAGTCCTCTTGTCACCTCCAGGGTTCTGGTTCTGTAAAAACCTGTCCGTGCATGCTTTCAGAGAGCCCAGGCTCAGGGCCAGCCTTTGCATCAATCTGCTCCTGATGGGGTGTCAAGGGGCTCACACAGCAGGGTGGGATCCTAAAGCCCTCACAGGTACAACAATTTGTTTTGTCTGACACAAAATGTGTAGTCCTTCAGAAATGGTTTCTCCAGTCAATGAAGTTTTCAGAAGTGACATGTATTTGCCAGTTTTATTTTGATTTTTTTGTTGGTCACAAAATCATTTCAGAATGATTCCAAGTTGTAAAAAATTATCCGAATTGGGGTCTACACCCACTGTTTTTCTGTGCACGATACAAATGTGTCAACATGGGTTTTCACCAAGTGATTGCCTTCACTGTTCATTTTCCTGTGTTCCTCTTGAGGGTTTATATGGTTATTACTGTTTAAGAAGGACTTGTGTTTATCTGCCTTTGGCATCTTGATATTTGTTCCATTTCCCAGATAACTGATGAATATGGAATACTCAGAGGTTCTGTAACAGTGTTTTCTTCCCCAGATTGTTGGAAGTTTATTCCTGTATTTTGTTCTTTCTTTTCCCAGTCTATTTTTAAAACCTGCAATTAATCTTCTGGCTCCCTCTTTCCCATGCACTGCACTGAGCAGTATTATCTCACCCAGACATTTGTTTCACTGCAAGTTTGTCTTGGGTAAATTGAAAGCATGAAAGTATTGATAGCAGCCAACTCCCATAGATAATGAATGTGCTGGAAATGGGGTGACAAAGGATCAAGCACAGATGAAGAAACAGAATGCATCCCTAGCTTTGCATAGCTGGGGATCATTCTGGGGTTGAGTTCCCTCTCTAAATGTCTCCACCAACTCTTTTACATGAGGTTAACTGAGGAAATCAACCACTCTGATCAGCAGATGCACCACTGTTACCAGTATATATATGTATATGTATATGTATATGTATATGTATATGTATATGTATACACACCAGCGGCTCTGCAGGTATAATACAAACAAAATATGCTTTTGTTCAATGAAGAAAATCCACTTCTGTCTGTGCTGCATAGCTCTGTGATCAACACTGAGGCAAGGAAACTATTTAATTCTCTGCTATCTCCTCATTTCCTAGTGTAGCTATTTATTTGCTGATATTCTATCAGTTTGTGATGAGAGATCTCACAGAAATATTTAATCAGTTATGTAATTCTTTACAGTATTTTACATACATCAAATATTTGTACTACAAAATAATTACAACTGAACTAAGACTGTGGAGGATTAGTCATCACTTTCTTGGCTGCCATTGATTTTAAAAGCCTGCTTTCTTCTGATTTGGAAAAAAGGCTCAATCTTGATTATTTCTTTGTCAGCCAGTGAACAAGCTTCTAAAGTGCCATTAATTGTGTTCAGAAACGTGTAACATTGTTCCTAGATTCTGTAAGACCAGTGTACAGCTGAGACCTGGAGCATGGCTTCTTCCATGAGCAATTCATATCAGGACAACAAATCCCCAGGATAGGCTTAAAAAAATAGTGTAAAAAAATCCTATAGCAAAGCAAGCGTGAATTGAGCTCACATTACATCTGCATGATCAAAACAGTCCATTAAACTTTAATCTTCTTCTGAGACTAACTCAGGCTAATACTTAACTGACAGATACGAAGACTTTCATTTTTATATTCAATTCAGTTTTATAACTTCATATTAGCTGAAAGACTGATTCTCTTTATCAGCAACGCCTCCATACAGCATGGCAATGTAGAAATAGCTTGGAGCTGTTAAAACACTTTACTTTCCCAGATTTCTAGATCTCTATCTGCTGTTACCTGCTGAATTTTGTGCAACTTGTGAAGGATGATGGATGAATACTAAGCTGTCACTAGGATTACTGCAGCAACCGGTGATCAGAATGCTTAAATTTTAATTTTTATAATTCCATTAATAGTTTCAATCAAAGGAGGAGTAGCTGTAAGAATTATAAAGCCTTCCTGACCTCATTATAGTTGTTAGTTAACTCCTGTCTTTCAGGCTAGCTGGAGTCTGTGTGCTGGACACTTCCATGAAAGTATGTTTTAAAATCTGTGCATGAGGCCATGTAGCTGAACAAATGGCTGAGATTTGTGACAGAACATAAAATCTGAATTGACACTTGAAAATGCAAAACTTAAGACTTCCTGGATGAACAGTCACATTTAAAAAAATGTAATTTAAAAAAATGTCCAGACTTTTCAGTAGAGAGTGTAGTTTAATTCTGGTTGTATCTCACTATATGTCATGCAATAGCAGCTTGTTCACGGTGTGCTGCTGGGGGGTTGGGTGGCTCTGCTCTGTTTGAGCACAGGAGGTGATGCCTGCACCTCTGACTTTTGCTGTGGCCCTTTCCAGTGATGGCACTGAGCCCTTAATAAGGTCCCAGTTTGAGGGATGTCCATTTTGACTTGGCTCCTTGGTCTGGAGTTGGTGCTGTGATGCTCTGTGACATCCAGGCCATTCACAGAGCTGGGGTCAGGGACTGCTCTTTTCTCTAAATCACATGAACTTGTAGCAAAGGGGACTCTGGAAAGTGTGTTTTTGAGGGAGAAGAGTGTGAAAATTTCTACTCTAGCGTTCCTCCTGAATATGCAAATGGACATGTTGGAATATTTTTTTATTGAATATGTATAGCATGCTCTCAATATTAATCTGTCTTTTGCAGATGAGCAAGAACTGAGTATTCTGAAAATGATTCTAACCTTTGCTAGATGGCAATATACCCTTTGGTGAAATAGCAGCTGCCAGGTATGAGAATTGGGAATTTACCCATTCCCTCAGGGATCTGCTCTGAACAGCAGCCACTTGTTCTGCTTTGTCAACAAGATAGCAGTGAGATCAGCTTGGGATTGAGGACTGACTGCTCCTTTGGTCTCTTCCTTCTCACCTGGTTAGGTTGGAGTCTGAAACTCCTCTCTACTCGTGGCACCACTTTCAGCAGTTTTGTGACACTGTGCCTGTGGGGGAGTTTCTGCTATCTTGGTGCGTTAATGATGCAACTTTTAATTTGCTGAGAGTCAGGCAGATAAATGGCAAAAGGCTGGTGAGTTTAGAGGCACTTGTTCAATAGGAAAGAGCTGGTGGCAGCAGTAAATATGGCATTAATAGGAATATGATAAGCCCTGGTGCTCTCAGTGCCATGATTTAAAAGGTGGGACTTGGTTAGTTCACAGAGAACCGTGATCAGAAATTATTGCTGGGGCTGTGACCTCCTTCTCTTGAGCTGTGCAGGGTGGGATGGTACAGCTTAGCTCAGCAGAGTCCTGCTCTGGAGCAAGATGCAAACTCCTCTCTTGGGGGAGAAAGGCTCTCAGCCCTTGCTTTCAGCTGCCAGTCGTGGTGTTCTGTCACCCTGGTGCTGAGCAGCTGCTGGGGGCTCTGTTCTCGCACAGGTGGCAGATACAGGACTTGGATATTTTTAGCAAACCTTAAACTAATTAGGAGGTTATAACAACTAGCAGCTACTGGCATCCCTCCTCAGAGTGCAATGTCATCTTTTATTCCCTTGGTGGGACTCAGCTGGTCTCTCACAGTCAGTGTCTGTTTTAGGCTAATTTCTTAAAGAATACCAAAGGCAGGGGTTAGAGGTGTTGGGTTTCCTGTTGTTTGTTTTGGTTGGGTTGGATTTTAGAGGTTTGGTGTTTTTGGCTTGTTTGTTTGTTGTTGTAGTGGTTTGTATCCATTTCTGAAGTGTCCAGCAGGAGCATAAATGGAGCTGGTAGTTTGTACCATCTGTGACTATTTACAAGAGTATTCATCAAACCTGAACTAAAGACAAACTAATGAATGTATTGGAAAAAAACCCCTTCATACAGATAATGATTTAAAGTGAAAGTAGAAGCTCTACTCCCACCAGGATCAATCATGTAGAGCTTGTTCCTATGCAGAATCTGGGTGCAAATTTCACCTTTAACTCACTTGCTCATTATGCATATCTAGCTGGACACCTGGATTTCTTCTCTTTCACCAGCTCTATTCAGAGATGAAAAACCTTTCAGCAGCAAAAAAAGCATTTCAGAAAGTGGCTGAAAGCACTGGAAAAACACTCAAGTGTGTCTGAGTTTATATAATTTGAGGGTGAGTGAAGTTACATTCCAGAGCTTAAGATGGTCTAGCAGCTGTATCAAAACTGGAAGAAAAAAAGCTTTTCCTTTCTATTCCTTCTGGCTGCCATGGTCTCATTCCCAGTCTGAACTGACTAGCCCAGCAAATATAAAGACTTGTTTGCTAAATTCAGTCCCAATGATCACAGGAAACAGTGCAAAAGAGGATGATTTGGGGTCTGTCTGGTCAGGAGATGAAGTAATGAGGGAGTCACTGCTCTTTGTCACTCTTTGGGTTTGCCATTACATTTATTCTGGCTTGTGCAAATGAGCAGATTCAAACACTGTTGCATTTTTGTGGTTTATTTGGTTGGTTTTTGTGAGTGTGGGTGTGTGGTTTTGTTTTTTAAACAAGCCCTGAAGCTCAAGGGATGGAACCTAGTGTTGGCACCCCTGTGTTTCATTGAAGTTCTCCTCTCGTGGAGCTCCTGTCCCTGTGGTTGGCAGCCCAGTTATCAGGAACCTTGCAGCCTTTGTTGGAAAGCCCTGATGTCAAAGTTTCCTGTAGGTTTGTGTTAATATTAAGCAAATCAGCCAACCAGGCAATTCAGACATCAAATTCCAGGTGCTTCCCTCATTGTCCAGGGTTTAGGGCTGTGTTTACCTTGGGCTCTCAGCACTGTATTGAGGATTTCTCACTTGGCTGGATACCCAGGCTGCCACTGGAATTCTGTAGCATTACTGAGATCTCTTCAGGCAGGGTTTTCAGCAGGGAGGATCAGCTAACACCGAGCTGTGGCCTGCCAGGGCTGGGCAGATGCTTTGTCTCAGCCTGTTTTGGGTGGGTTGTTGTCCCTGTGCTGAGCTGCTCCTGTGGAAGGCTCTCAGTCCTGGCTGCACCTGTGGGAGGGGTGCAGGCATTCCACACTGGGTGTGGGATGGATCTGCAGCTGCAGGTTCATTGATCACCACCACTTTTGGACACCTCTCTCACTGGATCTGCCTCTCTTCTGTGGAAAATCACAGCTTTTAGTCTCAGAGTGTTTTTCCTTTATTCCTAGACCTGACCCTTCTTTGTGACCATCAAATGTCTTTCCTCTGTTGGAGTTGTTACTCTCCTAGCTGGCTGATTTGATGAACTAACCTCAGGATTAAGCTTCAGCCTGGGCTGAAATACTTTGGAAACATTGGGACTTCATTTTCAGAATTGGAATCTGAGATATCTCTTAACATTTATGCAGGCAAGAACTAAAACAAATCTAGTACTCAGCAATAAGTTAGTAAATTACTGAGTCTTCATCCAAAATCCCTACTTGGAGTTGTTTTTTTTGAAACCAAAGAAAAAAAGCTTGTACAATTTTATTTCAAAACAGTAAAGAATCAATAACTAGGGTTTTATGTATTTTAGTAGGAAAAGTAAATAAAACTTAATTAAAAATTTCTATTAAATTAAATTTATTTTAAAGGAAAGACAGCTAATAGATATTTTTGGTGCAAGAAAGGAGAAGAAATTAATGGTTCTTTGTGAACAGTTCTCAGTGGTTAGAAGCAGTGAGTGCAGACAGTACACTTTATTCTTGTCACTTGGAAGCAAAAAGTAAACACAATTAAGGGGACATTTCATCAGCTCTGGTAAGGAATCTGAATATCATAGATGCAGCTGCTGGTGCACTCTCTTGTGATAAGCTCAGTGCAGCAGAAATGGAAAAAATCAGTATCCACATGAATGAGGGAGAGGTTGATTCTTGGCTGTGTGATCCATTTTAATGAACACCACAGTTTCCATTTGCTCTCCTTTCACACCAGACAATGGAGCTCTCCTGAAGCACCTGCAAGGTAATAAATGGTCTCCCAGTGCAAATAACAGAGTTCACCAATAGTCATTTCTGTCCATAAATCTATCAAGATTTACATGAAGGACATCACTGAAGGGACAGGGGAAAAGGGCACAGTTTGGGGTTTAATAGTGGGAGATGTTGATCTCAAAAATTAATAACTCAGATCACTGCAGTGTAAAGTTTGGTGGGATTTTTTTTCCTCTCCCAACAAGTGCTGTGCAGGCAACATGTAACATTACTTCTACATATTTATGCAGATTAATGATCATACCCTTACTACTGAAAATGAGGAGGTCTTTTCTTCTGATGCAAAATAGTTAACCCTGTACTGTAGCTAAGATCTCAATTCCTCCTTTTTGGGAGAAAATATCAGAAATGTTGCCCTATGTTGTTCTGCAATTAATTTTTTTCTAAGGAGTGTTTGAAATGAAATAGATTTTTTTTCTCTCCTATCAAAAATAAATATGGGAATTACTTGAATGAATAAAATGGCTGAAAGATATAACTTGCCAGTATTTTTTTAGTAATAGTATTAAATATTGATTATTTTGCTGTATGATTGCCAAAATGAGAATCTTCATACTGGCACTTGTAGTAGCTACTAAATTACATTGATTTGAACCTCTTTTTACCTATAGGGTTTCATAATTCAGCATTTGTCAATATCAAATCAATCCAGTGCAAATTGCAGTCACTCTATGACTCCCGAAAAAAGAGAAAAGACCAGTAGAGCTTTTACAATAAGAGCAAAGCTTCAAAATTTCAGTCCCACTCGCCTAAACAGTATTTTAAATTAGGGAGTTGAATGTGATGACTTTAAAAAATAACTTTTAAATTTGTAAATTTAATAATTTGTGGTGTTTATGAGAAGAAGAAATAATAGAATCCACTAGAACACGGAGACTAATAATAATAATTATAGTGTAGGAAGGAACACTGCCATAGTTATTTTTCTATTATTCTCTCTTGATGCTCTGATGAAAAGCCTCTATCAGAGACTCCAAGTGTTCCATGCAGTCTTTCTAGCTTCAGTATTTTTAAATGGGCACTGGAGCTGGATGGACACAATCCAGTTACTTTCACTTAAGATTTAGTTCATTTTGAAGCAGGCTTGCAGAAGTGCTTGGCTGGGACTGTAACCCACTTATAGCAGGATCTGTTTGAGGGAGAAACTCTTGCTTTCTTTCCTTGCTTTTGGGAAAGAACCATATGGCAACAGTTTGGAATATCCCTGTCTGCTCCAAGATGCTCTGTCATCTCAGCCTGTGTGTCATGAGAACACCCTGTCATCCTAGCTGTTTGTGCAGTGTGTGTTGGATGATTCTCTGAAAACAATATAACAGCACTTTTCCAAATGATGCAGAAATCAGGGACCTTCCCAAGGGTCATTAAGTGACAAAAACAGATTTCAATTCAGTCTCTCTAAGTTCCAGAGGATCTGTTTCCTTCACGCCTTCCAGACAAAGCTGAGATGTTTTTCCAGGTGAAATAGCAAACCTATAAGATTTTTTTTTTCCATTATGGTTTGAAATCTGAGAAGTAGTAATTGTTACCAGAAAAGTCTCCATTTCACTTTCTGAGTGATACAGAGTCCAGACTTTATAGATTGATCTGGAATGGAGAATGACTGCATTCCAGACTGCCCCAGGCTCCTAGTTTGTAACCATGGGGTTTAGGGTATAATTTATTGGATGCCAGCTTCTCACAGTTTATTGTTTACAGACAGTAACTCATGAAGATCTGGTAGTTCTTTCTCCCTCTGGTGCCCAGCCACATGGAGCTGTGAGTGCTGCAGTGTTTGAATTAACAGGTCTGGGTAATTTAGCTCAGATCTTGTGTTCAGTCCTTGCTGCCAGCAATCTACTCCAAAAATAATGTTTTAATCCATTTATATTTGTTGTGTTTGAAAATGTGGCCTACCTAGAATATAAGCCTGCCTTATTGGCAGTGGCACAGTTGCACCCACTCATTTTTGCCTTGTTCCGTCATCGCTGCAGTGCCCTGATTCCAAAGGTGTGGAAAGTTGCTCTTTCTTGGCTTGGCCTGTCCTGCTGCCTCTGATGAACCCATAGAGACTGACTGGCAGCATTTGGGGTGTGCCTGGGGCTGCCAGTGCTGCCAGGCCCCTGCACCATTCCCTGCCTGCCCCCTGTGTCTGGGAACCCCCCTGGACTGGATTTTGTCCCTGCCATTGCCCCGTGTCCCAGCACACAGGAGGTTAACATGAACACTGAGTGTTGTCCCTTGTAGGAGGCACTGAGGGATCCTTCCCCATCCCACTTCAGAGGGACACAATCCTGTGGACTTGTTCCCCACGTGGAGTTCATTGGACCAAATGTAGCACGGAGGAAATCCAGAGAGGGAGATTGGATGTGCAAAGAATTAAAGCTCAGGTCTTTCAAGATTAGGAGTTTCACTGACTGTAATTATGTCCCAGATTTCAGTAGATAACTGTCTTGGCAAAATGACTGTTCTCATGAACGATTTGCCATGAATCCAAAATATTTCAGCATATGAAATGCTATGAAGTATTTTCTTTGTCATAATTAAAAGGCTTGAAAACAATTCTTTCATTATTATAGCCTTTCTTTTTTAGTAATGATTCAAGAGCAATTTTTTCCCCTGTCAAATGCCAATTTATCTTGAAGTTATTTTCTTGATTGCTCTTAGTGTCTGAAGATAATATTGGAGCAAACAATTTTGTGTACTCTATGTATAGCTCTGTATTAATCTTTATGTAAGTAATTGTAAACCATATTGGGCAAGGATTTTTCAGTGTAAGAATTCTTGTAAGAAATCTGCAGCACACATGCTTTGTGATTCACATTTCTGTTGCCTCCTATTACTTTAAAGATTGGGCTTGATTTTTTTTCTATATATATTTTATATATATATGTTTTTTATAATGTTTATGTATTACGGATCTGGTTGTGCTTAAAAAGAGCTACTGCATTCAAGAGTGGATTGATCAGGTGGCACTTTTGGCTTCCATTAGTGCTTCTGTCAGGGAGGGCAGGTGGTTGGTCATTCTGATGAAAGGCCAGTGGCATCTCTTTATCCTGATGGGGCAACCAAGTCTGGCAGCATTTCAATGAGGATTGTCAGCTTTTGGATGGAATTGCTAGCCCATTTTTTTCCAGGCAATTCATAGATGTGTCTGGGAAAGAAGTGGTCAGAAGGATGGATTTCTTCTGATTTTGGCTTGGGGATTTTCTTATGGATTTTGAAAATAATTTTGATATTGCTGTAATAGAATGATGCAGTGTGTTCTGGACAGTAATGGTGAAGGTAGCACTGAAGTGTAACAGCAAAGAATTCTTAATTTCCCTGAAGCTTTTCAAGCTGTTTGTTTAACTAATTAAAGAGAACAGACTCCCATGCTACCACCTTGTTTTCCCTCTGAGAGCCTTGGCAAAGGCAGAAAGTTTCTGCCTAATGCTCGTGCAGTGTGTGCTGCAGTGTGCCACTATCTGCAGGGATGTCATTACAGGGAAACACAAAAGTGCAGCTGATTCCAAGGTTTTCTACTCTAAGTCGTTGGATTTGAGGGTTCTTTTCAGTGATGATGTTGGGTTTGGTGCTGGATGTCACTGTGCAGATAAGATTTGCCATGGTGGTCTGCATGGTAAAATGTTCTTGAATAACAGGCTCTGATCTGCTTCAGGCATCTCCAATCCTTCACAAGTCTGAACCTTCAAATCACAGCATTAAAATAACTTTATCTTTTGTAATGCCCTTAAAGCTTTCCCTGGATGTGATAGCAATGATTTTTTACTTGAGTGCTTTATGTGAAGGAGGAGGAACCCCTTCCCACCTGGCCCTGGTTTGTGTGCTGGATTGGGCCCTGCCTTGGGCTCCCAGGTTGTGGCAGCTGGCAGGATGCAGTGCTACATGTAGAGGTGGCCAGTGTCTGTCCCTTATGCTCTAAAAGCCATCTGAACCTCAAGAAATGCTAAATGTTCTCATGATGATCTCAGGGATGTTATATATTACCTTCTTACCCAGCTAGTTAAACAAATATATGATACCTTTGCTTACAGTGCAGATGCTTCCAGCAGAAAAATACCACTTTTTCCAAAATTTTTCATGTTATAACTGCTTCCCCTAATGTACATGCAGGCATTTCTTGCACCAATAAAAAGGGATTTTGAGCCATAGATCTCTGAAACAGCAGTCACATCCAGTTGCTAATTAGATAAGTGCCAGATGCTGGCTCCCTTCTTCTCATCTATCTCATGCACACCTCATCACTTTTTCTTTTGCATAGATCCCTCCTTGATGTTTATACAGAGCAGGAGTCACAGCACAGACCCTCAGACATGTTCCTTTGCTGATCTCTGTGCTGCTGGCTCTCACTGGTGTGTCAGACATTCTCTACAAGAAGGCAAAATGACATTTTTCATTAGGACCTGCAGGCAGGGCTGCAGCCCTAGTCCAGATGTGTTTGTGCTGATGGCAAGGGCTGGTGTCCAGTGTGGCCCTGCAAGGATTCCTCTGTGTCTGGAACAGAGAGGATCCCCCTTTTCACCCTGTCAGGCAAGACAGAGAGCCCTCTGTCAGAGCTGCCTGGGCCAGGGCCCCAGGGAGAGTGCCAGCCACTAGACAGGGACAAAAACTGGCTTAAACTGTCATTCTGTCCTCCTAAATGTCAGCTGGATTTATGGAGGGAATGAGCTGGACCCCTTGGAGCCTGGCTCCCCCTTGAGCTGCATCACAGGTGCTCTAAAGGAAGAGACATTGCAGGGAGAGAAAAGGTGCCTGAGTGCAGAGCTGATGAGCTGCTGTTTGCATTCCCCCCTTGCCTGGCTGTTCTCCTAATTAATGGGATAATTTGCCTGTACAGTTACAGTGACTCCTTGCATAAATGGCAGAAAAGTGGGATGGGCATCTCCTGCTTTCCTGTGTGCTGAATGCTTTTGGAAACTGTCCCAGCATGGCCTCAGTGGACCTCAGAGTTAACCCACTCTTGAATGGAGGAATTCACACATCAGAGATGCTGAAGGGGTTGCTCAGCCAGGACCAACAGCTCTTATTTTTTAATGTTTATCTTACCAGTTATCAAGGTGGAAAATTAACTCCGCTAATTTTTAAGGGTGAATTCTATCATGTAGAGATGGCCTTGGCCAGGAAATTAAGAAAAATAGATCAAATTAGTGCAGAAATTAGTGGCTCTTCTTCCACAGACAATGTTAAGCTAAAGAAGCAAAACAACATGATGAAAATTCTGCCTTTTAATAATTTTTGCTGCATAATTTTCAACATTTTTAAAACCATAAATCATCAAGTTTTGCTAAAACTGGTGCATTTTTGCCTTCTTTTCCTCCTTGTAGATGCAGATTTTGGGGGTGAAGTCAAGAGGGAGGGCTGTGCCTGCTGCTGGGTTTATTTACTTCTTGCTGTAGTTATTTCCACCTGCCATCACCATATTTTTGATCTCTGTGAGCATGTGGCATGTTAACAGGAGTTAGCTGAATCTAGCAGTTGCCTTTGTGAAATTAGCCCTTCTCTGATTTTTAATGTCATGGCTGATCCCATAGCCCAGTGACAGGCAGTGAAGGAAGGAGCCAGCAGGAGCTTTTGCTGAGCTGAGCTGTGAGGAGCTGCATTCCTCTTCCCTCTGCCAGGGCTGAACTCCTTTGGTGTGGGGTGAGTGAGGCTGGTTTGTGTGAGCAGCAGCTCCCCCTTGGTGCCCTTTCAGTGCCCCCTTCCATCACCAGTGCATTTCAGCCCTGCTTGCTGCCATCACTCGGCTCAAACCTTGCTGCTTCAGAGCTCGGAGGCTTTTCTTTCACTTGGACTGACTGGGTTTGGGGTTTGTTTTCTTTTTCCCTATTGTGTCATCCTCTGAATGGAAGTGATTTGCTGTGATCTTGGGGTGAGGGTTTTTCACATGAAGGAAAAAAAAAGCATTTACTTCGAGGCTCACTTAGAGGCAGGAGGAATACCCAACAGGCCAAAGGAGTGCTGGTTAGAATCAATTATTGACCTGCTTTGATCAAAGTGATCTGAGAACTTTGTAATGTCTAGAAACATGCACTCTGTCTTCACAAGGCAGGGGTTTTTCTTATGAAAAAAATCACATTTGCTTTGGAAAACTAATTCTTTCATAGATTTGTATCTGCTGTGATAAATTGGATTTAATGATCAGCAGGGGGGTGCACAGATTAATCCTTTTACTATAACCAAATTTACTGCATCAAATTTATTTCTTAAGGGACTATTTGACTCTTCTGTGCAATGAGCAAAAGAAATTTGGCAATCCTGTGCTGAGATACAGACACATGCAGATTATGCAGATTCAGTGTCTGTTGGGCTGTGTTTAATCTCAGTTTATTTAGTCTATGATATGCCACTCAAATGTGTCTGGTTGGGTTTTTTGATTATTTTATTTTATTTTATCCTCTTCCAGACTCACAATCCTACAGAATAGTGGTATTTCACATTTCTGTAGTTCTTAGTTTTACTGTAGCCCAATGTGTGAGTGACTTTTTGATGTGGCTGATTCTGGAAGGAGCACAAGATCTGTCCAGAAATGCAGTGACATTACAGAGCCCTCTGAGATGGGGAGCAGAGTGGTGTCCAGTGAGGGAGCAGTGGAGAAAACATTTGGAAATCCAAACATAATTAAGTAGAGCAGCATTTGGCATAGAACAGTAACATTATGTGCCAGACACTGTGGAGGGAGAAATGCTTGGGATCAGGTCCCCATCCAGAGGTTTTCTTTTCAGTTTGCTGCTGGAGCAGGTCTGCTACCAGAAACATTTAATTTAGACCAAATTCCAATGAATAGAAGAGTCTGAGAAAGTGCCTGCTGTCATTATCACACTGCACTTGATGATGAAAAACAGTTCATGTTCACCTTTCTCTCTCCTGGGGGCAAAAATGAAACCTTGAGCACTCAGTATCTGAGCTCTGTGTCAGAGGCAGCAGTTTTTTTGAGATCTTCCATAAAACACCAGGTTCCCCACGTGCTGCTGCCCTGCCATGCCCAGCAGGATGGCAGGGCACAGCTCACCTGGCTGCACCTTAACAGGGGATCTATTCCTTGTACTGTGTTGAAGTTGTGTTAGAATGCACAACATCTGACCTCGAGACAGTGGTTGTGTGAGATGAAATCTGTTTTATTTGTGTACTGGAGTGCATTTACAGTAACAGGATCAGCTTTTAGAGAGTTTCCTTTCACAAAGAGCTGGCCCAATGACTTGGGCTAAAGATAGACCATGGGCATTGCCAAGACCTAATCAGGGCTTATAATATAATGATGATTAGCAGACTGAATCAATCCAATTCTGCAAATAGGAGGCAAATTCTTTGCATGACACTTTAAGTGATGGAAGAGATTTTGACAGGATTTTTGCTTGCCAACTTCTATAAATTCTTGTGCAAAAGAAAGTGTTTTTCTTTTCAGTTGTAGTCACAACATTAAATATATGTGTTAAAAATTAAGCTAAAATATAGAAAATGTAAGATTAATTAAAAAATTACATGCACTGTGCACAAGTATGCATGTGTCTATAGAGAGGCACCTATATATGCACACATTTCTGATAAATAAGCTTTGAGAGTCATCCTAAACAATAATCAATTTCTCTTTGTCCTTTATGAGATCAATAATATGAGCAACACACTAAGAATTTTCTAGACTCCCACAGTCTGTTTCTATAGAAAGTGCTTCCTTTAAGTCTGTATCCAAGAGATCACCACCCTGGCATAGAAGAGAAAAATAATACAGAGCTCTTGCAGGCAGAGACAAATAGTTTTCTACCTCAGTACACATCTCTGCCTCTAAAAGTGTGCTGCAGAGAGGAAATCCATTTACAGTTTTTCTTTTACATAACAGTTGCAATGCCCTCAAAAGCCCCTGGTTGTTTCCATATTCTCTTCTCCAGTTGTCCTGTAGTATAGCTGCAATGAAAAGGCTGTTTATGGAGAACTGGTGTTCTGCAGAGTCTCTCAGCAAACCTGACAGGTCAAAAGCCTGTGTTTGTCATCTTTGGAAGGATGCTCAGATGATCATGTGGAGGTTCCTGCTTTTTTCAGTACAAGAGTTAATAACCTAAGTGCAGGTGCCTTTTACAGTATCAGTCTTGCTGTAGGCACACAGATGAAGGCAAAATGGGAGTGGGGGGTGGATTTGACCTGTAATGGCCACAGTCTGTCTGGGGAGTCCCTGTGCTGAGTGGCCTCCCTGGTGAGTGCTGGGCAGCACATGCACCCTCTGCCCAGCTGGGATGCATTCTGGGGCTGTCTGTGGGTGTTAGCTCAGGTTCTGTGACTCCTTCACCTTTGATCCCTTTTTTCCTTGCCTGTGTGTGTCCAATGACAGGATTTCTGCATACAGCAACAATCTCATTTCATATCATGTGCTTAGAGACCTTCTCTTCATTCAGATCTGCAGTTTCCTCATCCTGCCCCTTTTGTTGAGATCCACACTTGGTCCCCACTGTTCAGCAGCCTGGGACACTCTGTGAGATTTTTTCCTTCTTCTCCTCTGATCCTACACCAAATGAAGCTTGTTTAACATCCCCTGCATCTTAACCCATGTCCCACTGACAGACCTGTTGATGCATTTTCCCTTTCTGTCTTTTCCACCCTGCTCAGACGTTTGGTTTTTTCCTAAGCACTTTCAAATGCTCTTGTCTCTGCTAATATTTTTTTGGATCACCTTCCCCAAAAGAAATCACAAAACCTATTAAATTGTCTTCTGTCATCAGTAATTTTGTTTATACTACTGATCTCATCATGGTCTTAAAGCAGAGAACTGGGTTTAAGCATCAGACAAGCAAGTGCAACAAAGGAAACCCACAGATAACAGGGAATATTTGGCCTGATTGCTGGTCAGCAAAACCAGATCTGGTGCTTGTAGCATATTGTAAACTGAGTATGTGAACAAAATGCAGTGCTGTTAATAAAATTTGGAGAGGAAAAGGAGCTAATTTTAGTTTGGGAGGTCTTAACTGGAATTTTGCATCTAACATGAGGGAGTGACATTGCTTTGTTTTTCCTGGGATTTTTGAGCCTCAGCTAGGACATGGATGCAATCCTGAGTTTCACCCTTTAAGACAGACATACAAAAATGAGAGAAATATGGAAGGAAAAAATAGAAATGAGAAGTTCAGCAGATGTAACCTCTGAGGGAAGGTCGAGGAAATTAGATTATTTTGCTCTAGGAAAAAAAGGCTGAAGAAAACCACAGTAACAAATATCTAGCCTGTAAAAGATGCTACAAAGAGGACTCTGATTTCTTTGTTTCTGTATTCTCTGAGGCTAGAACAAGAAATAATCAGCCTTAATTGTAGGAAAGAAGATACAACGCAGGTATTTGAAAACCCCAAACTTTTCCACTGTGAAAAGAGTGGAGCAGTAGAAACAGGCACCTGAGTGTGTGGTAGGGCATCCTTAGAGAGTTTTTCTTAAGGAACTATTAAGAAAACATCTGTCAGGGGTTGTCTTGGGTATTCTTGATTTTCAATAGCTCAGGAGATGGAGCAGATGATTTATGAAGATTTTTGTCAGACTCTTTGTATGTTCCTGCCACAGACTGTAGCCTCTCATTTTTACTGTATTTTGATTGCTATAATACAAAATTGAAATAGTTCAACAGAACTCTTCCACGAGCTGTAATAAGATCTCACAATGAGAAATGTGGTGGATATTGCAGGAAATTCATTTTATGTGCCATAGAGCAGGTGTTGTACATTTTAGAACAGGGGCTATTGTGTCTTATAGCAATGGTATTATGAGTTTGGGAGTTCTCACAAAGTGGTGTTTTCCACCCTTGCTGGTTTGTCAGGCTACTGCCTTTTTTTTTTTTTTTTTCTTTTCCTTAGAAGTCCAGCCTGAGTATGTTTCCTTTTAAAACAGTGTAAAAGTGTTTTTGCCATTTCAGCTTGTTCTGCCTGCTCCAGAGAGGGAGAGAGGCAGCAGAGACAAACAGCAAAACAACTCTCAATTCACTTTTAAATACAAAAAGCTGACATTCAAAGACATTTTCAACTTTTTTTGGAGGTCAAAAGGCTGCTGTTAGATTATCTCATCTGGCCTTGACTTGCTTTAATTTATTAACAGTATCAATACTGGTGCCAAAATGGTTTGTGGTGATGGCACAGGACCGTGTTTGTATTGAAGATCCAGCACATCTTCAGGTGCCACCTGAGGCTGCTCTGTGTGTGTCAGTGCTCCTGTGTCTGTGCACACATTCTTACTGAGGCTTTTCTTTGCATCACTGAGATGTTGCCTCTTCTCTGTCATCAACAGCTTCATTCCATCTGTACAATTCCTTTGCTTTCTGAGCACATTTTTGAGTATTTACCAGAGTGTGGGTTGCTGGGAAGCAAACCTTTCATCTTGTGTTAAGAAATATATGATCAAGTTTGCAAATGCAGCAGTTCGATAATTGTTTTAAAGGATTTTATTTGGTGGAATTGATAATTTTTCTAAAGTCTTGGTTCAGGCTTTCCTTAAAGTGCACTTCCACATCATGTAAACTCCATGAACATGCAACTCTTGTGAGCACTTCATACTTAACATATTTCACCTGTAGATAAATGACAGCTTTCATCCTGATGGTAATCTATTTCTCATAAATTAGAAAATGCTTGCTATAGAGACTGAGAAACAAGTTATTGAAACAGTCACTACTGATGGCTGTGTAGGAAGAAAGCTCATTAAAGCCTTCAAATATATAATTTTATCCCTTTTGTAGGAGACTTTAATATGATACAATAATTATGAATTTTTTTTTTTTACTTTTATATATATGTATTTTTAATCAGCTGTCTTTTTTCTTATTGCATCAGGAACTAAGAATACCTTTTTCTGCTGTTGTATAAACTTAACACCATACATCCTGCCTAAGACTAATGGGTGATTTCTAATAGAATTAAAAATAATT
Source organism: Pycnonotus jocosus (assembly GCA_013400435.1). Classification (NCBI taxonomy): domain Eukaryota; kingdom Metazoa; phylum Chordata; class Aves; order Passeriformes; family Pycnonotidae; genus Pycnonotus; species Pycnonotus jocosus. The sequence continues at coordinate 8,254 of VWYP01025808.1, read as the reverse complement.
CCTTAGAATTCTGACTTAACACGATACTTAAGCATGGGCTCAAATCCTAAATACATTAGAAACTAAATTTAAGCACTGAAGAATGTAGGCAAATGTTTCAATGGTTTTTATTTGTTTAATATGCATAGATCAAAAGACGATTCCACTACTAATTCCTTATTTATTTCACAACCATTCTCAAAGTACATTTCATAAATGTTCCAGTCCTGAGGTCCTTGCAGGAGTTGTGTCAAGTTTGCAGACTCAGGGCCTGAATAGTGACACTGTTGTGTACCAAAGCAGCTTCTTGTTATCAGACTTTTTTCAACTCTTCAGGACTTCTTGTTTTCAACAGCTAAAAAGGGGTTGATTATCACAGAGAAGCCAAATGAGATCACCCATGAATTGTAGGAGTTCTGTCTGTACCCTGTGAGCATTTCTAGCACAAATAGGATTTTTTTTTTCAGAATTGTATTATGTCTTTATAGTCAAGATTGGAGTGTTTGGAGTGGGGAGCTGTTAAAGAGGCTTGAAATGAGGTGCTGTGAGAAGGGAGCATGATTGGAAATGTAGAGAGCAGTGAAATCCACCTAAGCAGTCAATTATGGGTCCCACTGTATTATCAAAGGAACAGAATTAGTACAGCCCAGAAGAAAAGGGAGTGCACAGCATGACAATAGCCCAGGGCCTGTCTGAGAGGAATTAGTAAAATGAAATTATTTGCAGTACACAGTGCAGACACTATAGACAGTAATGGGTGAAAACAGAGGAGAGGAAACAAGTGTAAGCAGCAGCAAGCATTCTGTAAAAACACCACTTAGGCACTTGGGTAACTGCTTGGGTAACTGTGCATGGGCATGATCAGTCACCATGACAAGTTACTCAAGAAACATGGATTTTCCAAACTCAGCAAACCCTGCAGGGCTCTGTGCAGAGTGTGTCCTTGCAGGGTGGACACCCACTGTGGGTCAGCTTTTTGTTTAATAAGTTGCACTGGCCACTTGCATCACCCAGTGAGGAGATGCTTCTGTTAGATGCATGTGTGAGAAAGCTGAGGTGCTTTTCTCTCATTTTGGTGTGGTGAAAAATTTTTTCAAGTGTGTTGGAAGCATGTTCAGGCTGAGAGCTGCCCCACTGGAAATGGTGCATTCCCCCATCTGGGAAGCTCCAGAGTTCTGAGGTGTGTCCTTCAGCATGTTCACTACCTGGTCCTCAATGCTGAGCTCCATTACTCTTTCACAAAATTTATATGATATCTTTGGATGTTTTTGCAGTCACCTGCCAAAGAGAAATCAGTCTTTCACAGTTTCCTGGTTCCTGGGCCGTTTTGTTACAGTACACAAATGACAGCAATGCAGAAAAGGCTGTGGTAGGGTGACTCACTCCAAGTGCCATTACCAAGGAACAAGCTGCTCAATTACATTATATGACACCACATCTACTACTTAATATTCTTCCCTAAAGCTTCCTCTGGCCTTTGTTATATCACTGCTCTTCTGTTCCTAATGTGGAAATAAAATGTGATGTGTGAGTTTGTGCCTTATTTCCTCTTGTTCTCTGGTACTTTTTTTACTTGAGAAGCTCTTTGAAAGGACTGGCCATCACTGCAGGTTCTGCAGGCAGTGCTCTCTGCAGCCCCTGGGTTCCTTCATTCAAACCTTGTTTTAAGGCCATAAGTATCCTACTTTTACTGGATTGAAAAATGTTTAGTAGAAATTTGTCCCAGTCAAAGCAGAAGCTGGTGTATTTATTTTGGAGCTCATAAACTTGATTTAGGATAATAATTACCCAGAGCTTATTTCTGCATTCAGCAATACTGAATTATTCCACCCTTCAAGCCCAAAGCCTTTTTCAGGATGGAGCAGAAGAGCAGAGTCTAATTTATAAGTTGTGCTGAGGTAAAATCAGATGTTCCTGTTAAGTCTTGCTCCCCAGGTTTTACAAGATCTGTAATTTAAGTGCTATAGATGATGTTGCCTGCCTGTGTTTGATGGGCAAGTCAGAGTTGGGGACATTGATTTGCCACTGGGAGCTGAAACCATTAATTGAAGCTGTGGTGACAAATCCATTTCTTTGCTCTGCTGCATGGATCCTGACTTCACAGTTTTTGCTACAATCAAAAATTCATTCATGCAAATGCACCTTTTGTGATCGAAGTAATCAATTTTTCTGACTTGTAGTTGACAGGATTCCAGAGACATCTCCACGTGTCACTGAATTCCCCAGAGGAGCTGAGCACTCCCAGGGTGGGACGAGTGTTCAGGGTCTGGAGGGATGGGACACAAAGCAAACCTGAGCATGAAGCACTCAGAATGCTGCCAGCTCTGAGAGGGGTGTGAGACAAGGCACTGGAATATAGATCTTTGAAATGAACATATTGGGTTTGGGGTGTTTGTTTTCTAATTTATAACTGCTCTAAATTGAGTGTACCAGAGGAGCTGTAGAATAAATACAATAGTGAGGTAGATTTTTTTTTTGTTTGTTTGTTTGTTTTTTGTACTTGCAGATTTGGGCTCTGGAAACATTGTCTGGTTCTTTCAGATTTGTTGTTTTCTTCATCTATTACTTCTTGTGATGGAGGGAAAGAAAATATTTACTCAGGAATGGTTTGAAAAGGAAGATTTTAATCTAATACATATAAAGTACAGTGAAACACTGCTAATGGAAGCCTCATGAATAGATATATTTTTATTAGTTGGTATTTGGGGAATTATCTGAACATCCCAAAACCAAGTCTTTTATCCCTTATTGATAGCACTTGCATTGATGTAAATCACAAATATCTGTGCTGTCATGTTCACATTTGCCTAATTGAGATTAGCAAATAGCCTTTCCCATTGCTACAGTTCCTGTGTGTGAATAAATATACAATTTTAATGCTACATTAACTGACAAGTACATGGGATTATTTATGTTTTGCTGCTGCCTTTTCCTAGCCTTATTGTACTGAGGCGTCTCAAAAGCTTGGTTCAGTTTTGGGATGTTGGAAACTGTAGGTTTTTGTGACTCGTGTTCTTTCCAGTCTGTGTCAATGTGAGTGTAAAATTCATAGGTGAACAATTAAGAGGCTCTTTGGGAGATATTAGGGTAGAAATGTTTATTCTTCATCCTCTTTTCACTCAACGTGTTGGCTTGCAAATATCCTGTATTTTTGGTTTTTAAAGAGTCATTGTTTGGCTGAAATGGTTTAATTTATGGGTAGAAGGGAACTGGAGGAGAAAAGCTCTCGCCCTTATTATATACAAGAACTCTAGTAAAGGTGTATCCTAAAATTTCATAATTAAGGCAATTTCTCATAATTTCTGATCATTAAGCAATAGTGCAATGCCCTTGGTTCTGATATTTTCTCAAACTAGTGTGTTATAGATAATTGGGGTAAGAAAAGGGCCATAAAATATATAGGCTGGCAGAAATGTCCTATTTTTAATATAGACTATCTTGCATAACTGCAGGGTCTCAGGTTGATTTTTTAGCTTTATAGTAATTAACACAGATAAAATAAACTTGCATGTCCTTGGTGAAGACCAAGAGCAGTGTTAAATAGTACAATGACAACAGCATGTGCTTAATTTCTCAGCTTTCCCTTCAGAAGAAACCACTAAGCCTTTTGTACTGTTAATTAGCAAAGCAATATTACCCTGCTGAAGTGCAGTCACAATTCTCATTTAATAGTTTTCACTGTAAAGTCTCCATAATTGCTTATCACTGCTCCCACACGTGTGGGTACAGCTGATACAGCCCTGGCTGAAGGAGAGGAAAAGATGCCCTCAGTGTGAGGAAGCCACTGAACCATGTGAAACAATTGTGGGAATAACTCTTATTTTCATGACTTTTGCACATGCAACTCTGAACCATGAAACTCTATTCAGATAGATTTGTCTGGTTTAATACACCAGCACTGTAACTTCGTTAAGGTCAATTGCAGGAGACTTTTGCCTTTTTGTTTGCTGCCTTGGAGGGGATATTTTGGTTTTCATTTGTCTGTGTCAAGTTACAGCATTTTGTCTTGTTTAATGTTAGCATCAGGAATGTCATATCTGGCGGATGGGTTTTTTCCTGAATGACATCAAATGCATTACTTGAAGGTCTCAGTTGTTAGTTGGAGTGGCAGAAGTATTGCTTTATTCGAGTTTTCTGGGATTCCAGAGCTTAAAAAAAAATTGTGTGTTATACAGTTGCTGAAAATAGAACAGGTTAAAAAATTATGAAATCCTGAAAACAGCATTTCTGAGCCTTGTTAATATCATAAAATCAGTGTAATTGAAAACAAAACACATGTTTGGAAGTAGGGCAGATTTCATAGGGATTTACTCCTTAAATTCTTTATTTCCTTGACCTTTGTAAGAAAGGAGTTCAGATCCTGCAGTCAAGAACTGTTCTTTGTTGGGGTTGGTATTCTGGATTTTTAGGTATCCAGTGTGGATCCTACAGAGTATGTGGGAAAAGGGAGCACTTGAGTACTACAGCAGTGTGATTGTAGATCATGGAGTTCCCCAGAGCCAGGTTTTTTGGGTAAATTTTCCTACAGCAATCAGCCTTTTTGTATGTACACTGTGCAAATTAATTATTTTTGAATTCACATTGTAATTAGGCACTTTTTTTGTAAAGCCCTTAAAATCTATACATGAAATAAATTTCAAAAAGAAATTCTGGAAATGGTATCTGACCTGCTCTCTTCTTTCTTCATTTAATATTTACATTGTGTGTGCAATAAAAGCTATGCAGTGCTTTCCAGGAACTTCAGCATGTGGCCTGCTTCCTGCATGTTTTTCTCTAGCCAATGTTCTGGAATAGCTGGTGATTATTTACCTGTGTAAGTGATTAAACAAAGTGAAGCATAGCAGGGTTTTCCCTTGTGGTCCAGGGCAACAGGTTCCTCATTAGTGTTCTTTAATAACTTATCTATTTCTCCTTCTCTTCCATTTCATTTCTGTTCAGGACATTTTCTGACTCTGCTGACCACGTTAATCTTCAATAGTGCCCGAGGGATTTTTCTTGTCTGCTCCTTTGGCGTGGTCCTAAATTATCTCAGTTCACATTTGTTCAGGATGTAGCACTGCACATACACTATAGTATGGAATAGGACAATCTCTACTCTTCTCTTGGATAATTAGTATTCCAAGATAGTCTTTCCTGTGACTGCTGATTCCAAATCAGAACATTTGTTGGCATGATATTAGGGAGTTTTTTTCCTTGCTACCAATGCACAGAACATTTTGTCAGCAAAGGCAGCAGCTTGACTCAGCTCGTCCTGCCCTGACAGATTGCCTGGTAGATAGAAGTGTTAGATTCCATTTTCCTCAGCAAAGCTCAAACTGAACAAATAATTCAATTCCCATATTGATGCTGGGCCCCTTCCACATTTTATCCAGGCTGGGCAGATGTATCTTTTTAAAGATAGCTCAGTGGAGCTGTTTTGTTTGTTTTGGTTCTGCTTTTATTCCTTCCCAGTGCACTCTTGTGAAGACCTCATTTGGGAGATAACACTGGTTACTTGTTACCACATTTAAATTAAATCCCCAATCAGAGTTTCTTCAATCACACCTTTCATATCATCATACTTTAGTCACATCAGCTGACTTCCAGTCCTCAACTCCTGGAAAAAACCTCTGGGCAGCCAAATATGCGAGGATGGACTTGCTCACTCACTGACTGCATGGGGATTTATTGACCTACTGTCCTGGACATCTCATCACTGTAAGAAATTGGACTAAATTTAAAGATATTTCACCCATAGGTTTCTTTTGCCTACTGTTCCTGTTCTTTCCCATCCCACAAAGATTCAATGATGCAGCAGGTACNGGGGAAGTTTATTTGCTTTTATTTTCACATTGCACCAGAATTTCGTTTTCTCAGAGTGAAAACATCCATATGTACGCTTCAGGATGATATTTTGCTACTTATGGTTGAAATGCTACGTTGAAATGTAGGTTTCTTTCAGCATGTTCTCTTTTCCTGTAAGGAAAGGTGGAATGATCAGAATTAGAGAAACTCCTGAAGGACTCCTTGTGACAGCAAACAGCTTTTTAATGCAACAATGAACACTTGCTTGTTCAATGCTGCTTCCAATTCCAGTCTCTCATTCATAAAGGAAGAGAGAACAGAAACTAGAAAACAAAAATCTAATTAATCTGAGGGTATTGAATGCTTGTTAAAATTCACCTGTCCCAGGATGTTCATTTATCATGATTATGACTGAACAACCAAGCTAGGAAAGGTGCTGCTTCTTCATTTGATGCAAAATCATGATTTATTACCCTGTTTTTTAGCAATGGTTAAATCTAATGAACGTTTCTGCATGGCAAATCATTTGTCTTCAGAGTAAAATTAGACATGTTATTCTTCCATGTAGAACATTACACAGCAATTCATGGCATACAGAAATCTTGTAGCACTGAATTATTGCCAAGGCACTGGCTGCATATATAAAGAACATGTGGGCATTAATGTTTTAATACGATATAGTCTCCCTTTTGTGAAATTATGTAAACATTTTCATTTGACCTAATCAGTTTGCAAACTACATTTTCCTTCATGCTTATAAATTCCTTCTCATAGATATGAAAAATACACATCTAGATGAATAATTGGCTTCTCTGTCCATTCATTGTATGTACATACAGAAGTAACGTTCAGTTTTTATTTAGTGGGGTCTTTATCTAATAATGAGACTTCCTACCTGAAGAGTGCAGCTATATTTTTCTTTTTAAAAGAATTTTTTTAACAGGAGATATTTTGATATTACTGCTGCTCATTTGCTTCCAGACTGCTCTTTATAGAGATTCTCCTGGGTAATTTTACAGTACAGGCAGCTGCCAGGTTGGGGTCTTGATGCTGCTCCTTTAGCAGAAGCTCCATGGATTTCATGAAGGATAATCATTCTTTAAATGTTCTAGTAGCAGAAAGATCATGTAAATGATTCCATAGACTTCTGTGGAAGTCTGCCTGCTTTATTATTCCAGCACTGCTGTAGTACCATATGTTTCAACCTGCTTCTAGGCTCTTGGAGTCGTCAGAAAAACTTCAGGCAGACAGTGTTCTAATTAAACCTAAAAAACCTTAAAATTTGCTGTAAACTGAGCCAAATTGATGACTGTAAGATTAGATTGTGCCAGAACTGGAGCTTACAGAAGACCTCATGCTTCAAATGTTTGTGCTCTGGCCTCTGCCCCTGTGCAGGGTGATTTATTGTTAGCAGTAGCACTCTACATTGATATAAGACTAGAATTGGCCTTGGGTTCTGTTTTACTGAGTGCTGTGCTCTAGGAGGGTCTCTAATCCCTGAGAAGCTGCTCAGAGTCTCTCTTGGTGGTCTTGGAGAGTGGAGAGTGCAGGAACCAGGGCTGGTTCAGGATAGGGACAGTGCTTTGGTGATGCTCTGCCTGGTTCTGCTTCCTACCTCCCTGTGCAGGTGAGGGAATGCTGGTGTGAGGGGACCTGGAGCAGCTGGCAGGAATGAGAAGGGAATTCCAGCTGACCTGCCAGCCTGGCTGCTTCACCTCTGACCATCCCTTATGGAATTGGCTTCATCGAGGGGCTCTGGTGATGATGTGCTTGTGCACATGGGCAGGGTCTGTGCTGCCTGCCTGTGCTGCAGGGCTCCTACTTCCATGTGAGAAGCAGCATCTGTGGAATGAAGCAGTTAATTCCCCAGGGGAGGAAAAAGAAAAAGTACTTTCTGTACTTTCAGTATTTTTCAGCATTTGGTATTATTTCATATATATATATTCAGTACTCAGTGAATTGACATAATTATTTTCCATTAGTCTCAGGTCAAGAGCTTAGAAATCCAGTGAAAGTGCAGTAATACTTTTTTGTTCTTTGAAGCTATTGAATTCATTTGGTTAACACATTTCAGTCTTTGCAGTCAACAAGGTGGTGATTTCAAATGAAAGTCGGGAATGTTATGCCACTATTTCATTGTTAGTGCTTGGTTGAAAGTCCCAATTATGGCAAGATTCATAATAAAACTTGAAAACAAAACAGCAGCTGAAGTGAGAGGCTGGAAAGATAGATGAAAAGTAGGTAAAATAATTAGCTGTCGCACAGTTGATGTGGCAAAAAAGGCATCTCAGGATAACAAATAACCACTACTGAAAGCAATCTATTATGTGCAAGGAAAGATAAGACAACTGCTAAGTAATAGCTGTTGCAGAATCCCTCACAGTTTGGATATAAACGTGATTTTAGTGTCTGCATCTGTTGCAGAAGGGGGTCTTTTCCTGCTGGAATGCACCAACTTCTCCCAAAACCTTTTCTCTCCCTTTTTTCCCCC
>VWYP01025807.1:278163-315760 GCA_013400435.1 Pycnonotus jocosus | reverse complement strand
GGTTAGGGTTATGGGCACCAAGGCTGAGAGTAATTCTNTAGGGTTAGGGTTATGGGCACCAAGGCTGAGAGTAATTCTGCTCTCGGGGGCGGCTATGGTTAGGGTAGCCAGGCTTATGCGCCCCGGTGCCTAGGGTTACTGGGCTCTCGGAGGTGGCTAGGGTTTGTGGGGCCAGGCTACGGGGCACCTGGGCCTAGGGTTACTGGGCTCTTGGGGGTAGCTAGGGTTAGGTTTAGGGTTAGGGTTAGGGTTAGGGTTACGTTTAGTGACGCCGGGGCCTCGGGTTACTGGGCTCTCGGGGGCGGCTAGGGTTAGGCTTAGGGTTAGGGTTAGTGGTGTCTGGGCCTAGGGTTACTGGGCTCTCGGGGGCGGCTAGTGTTAGGGTTAGGATTGAGGGTTAGGGGCACCTGGGCCAAGGGTTACTGATCTCTCGGGGGCGGCAAGGGTTAGGGTTAGGGTTAGGGTTAGGGTTAGTTTTGTCGGGGATTAGGGTTACTGGGCTCTCGGAGGGGGTTAGGGTTAGGGTGGCCAGGCTCAGGGACGCCGGGGCCTAGGGTTAGTGGGCTGTCCGGTGCATCTAGGGTTAACGGGGCCAGGCTCAAGGGCGTCAGGGCCTAGGGTTTCTGGGCTCTCGGGGGTGGCTAGGGTTAGGGTTAGGTTTACGGTTGAGTGTTAGGCGCGCTGGTGCCTATGGTTACTGGGCTCTCGGGGGCAGCTATGGTTAGGATTAGGGTTATGGGCATCGAGGCCGAGAGTTGTTCTGCTTTCAGGGGCGGCTAGGGTTAGAGCAGCCAGGTTTAGGCGTGCCAGTGCCTAGGGTTACTGGGCTCTCGGAGGCGTGTAGGGTTAGGGCGGCCAGGCTAAGGGGCGCAGGGGCCTAGCGTTACTGGGCTCTCGGGGCCTGCCTATGTAGGTTTAGGTTTACGGTAAGGGTTAGGGTTAGGGTTACGGGCACCGGGGCCTAGGGTTACTGGGCTCTCGGAGGCGTGTAGGGTTAGGGCGGCCAGGCTAAGGGGCGCAGGGGCCTAGCGTTACTGGGCTCTCGGGGCCTGCCTATGTAGGTTTAGGTTTACGGTAAGGGTTAGGGTTAGGGTTACGGGCACCGGGGCCTAGGTTTACTGGGCTCTCGGGGGCGGCTAGGTTTAGGGTTAGCAAAGTCTGGCTCACAGGCGTCGGGGCTTCGGGTTACTGGGCTCTCGCGGGTAGCTAGGGTTAGGGTTAGGGTCAGGTCTAGGGTTAGTGTTGAGGGTTAGGGTTAGGGTTAGTGGCGCTGGGGCCTAGGGTTACTGGGCTCTCAGTGGCGGTTCGGGTTAGTGGGGCCAGGCTCAGGGGCACCGGGGCCTAGGGTTACTGGGCTCTCGCGTGCGGCTAGGGCTAGGGTTAGGGTTAGGGGCGACGAGGCCTAGGGTTACGGGGCTCTTGGCGGCGGCTAAGGATAGGGCGGCCAGGCTAAGTGGCGCCGGGATCTAGGATTACTGGGCTCTCGGGGGCAGCTAGGGTTAGCAGGGCCAGGCTCAGGGGCGCCTGGGCGTAGGGTTTCTGGGCTCTTGGGGGCGGCTAGGGTAAAGGTTAGGGTTTGAGTTAGGGTTAGGGTTGAGGGTTAGGGTTAGTTTTAGGGGCGCCAGGGGCTGGGTTTACTGGGCTCTCAGGGGCGGCTAGGGTAAGTGGAGCCAGGCTCAGGGGTGTCGCGGTCGGGGTTACTGGGCTCACGGGGGCGGCTAGGGTTAGGTTTAGGGTTAGGGTTGGGGTTAAGGTTAGCGTTAGCGTTAGGGTTAGGGGCTCCTGGGCCTAGGGTTATTGGGCTCTCAGGGGCAGCTATGGCTAGGTTGGCCAGGCTCAGCGGCACCGGGACCTAGGGTTACTGGGCTCTCGGGGGCAGCTAGGGTTAGCAGGGCCAGGCTCAGGGGCGCCTGGGCGTAGGGTTTCTGGGCTCTTGGGGGCGGCTAGGGTAAAGGTTAGGGTTTGAGTTAGGGTTAGGGTTGAGGGTTAGGGTTAGTTTTAGGGGCGCCAGGGGCTGGGTTTACTGGGCTCTCAGGGGCGGCTAGGGTAAGTGGAGCCAGGCTCAGGGGTGTCGCGGTCGGGGTTACTGGGCTCACGGGGGCGGCTAGGGTTAGGTTTAGGGGCGCCGGGGGCTAGGTTTACTGGGCTCTCAGGGGCGGCTAGGGTAAGTGGAGCCAGGCTCAGGGGAGTCGCGGTCGGGGTTACTGGGCTCACGGGGGCGGCTAGGGTTAGGTTTAGGGTGAGGGTTGGGGTTAAGGTTAGCGTTAGCGTTAGGGGTAGGGGCTCCTGGGCCTAGGGCTATTGGGCTCTCAGGGGCAGCTATGGCTAGGTTGGCCAGGCTCAGCGGCACCGGGACCTAGGGTTACTGGGCTCTCGGGGGCAGCTAGGGTTAACGAGGCCAGGCTCAGGGGCGCCAGGGCCTAGGATAAGGTTTAGGGTTAGGGGCCTAGGGTTACTGGGCTCTCAGGGGTGGCTAGGGTTAGGGCGGCCAGGCTCAGGGGCGCCGGGCCCTAGGGTGTTCCCACTGTGAAGGGTTTCCTTCTTCTCACCTTTTATTTCTATGCTCTATGGTTCCCCCAACTGTCATAGTCTGCATTAGACATGAAGTGATTAAATCACCCTTATCATTTCCCCTCCCCAAACAGGTGAGAACTGTTTTTGCTTTGGTTGATTGAAACCTTCTGTGGTCATTTTCAGGACTCACTAATACCAGGATTAATCTGAAGGTAGTGTACAAAGAGTGCATTCTGGCAGTTCTGACTGTGACACTGGTCTCAGCTGGTGTGGCATCCAGGCTTGAGCGCTGTGTGCTAAGGCAGCATTTCTGTGCATTATCCTATCATCAGATAAAACAGTGGCTTGTCCTTACTTAAATTGTCCTAGAAGAAAGGAAATCTGGAGCACTGAGGCTCATATGGGTCAGGTTGAGATGAGCATTCATGAATTTTAGAAAAGACTTTCATGATACCAGAAGCATTGGGAAGGAGAGAACAACAAAGAAGAACACTGACTTGCTGCTGCCTAAAAAGCTGAAAGGAGAAGAGCAGAAATAACACAAATACAGCAAGTCCCCTTTTGCCAGGCAGTGGGGCATCATAGCAGCAGACAACACAACTTTCCTCCAAGCACATAAAAATGAGCATGACAAATGCAGGAGATAGAGGACCATAGGGTAATGCTGGAAGAGCCTATTTCCTGGGGAAAAGGCAAAGACTATGTTTGGTCAGAAACGTGAAGACATCACCACATTCCAAGTGCTGAGGGCCATTATGGATGCAGTAGATCTCTTGCTAGGACGTGTGCATGGGGAAATGTTTCCCAGAGATGGAGCAATTTTGATGCAAAAATTCTTTCTTGTCTCATGGATCATGCCAAGGAAAACAGCACTGGGGCAAGGCAATCTCACAGCAGGAATCAGTGAGTCCATGAATGAGTCCACTGCAGCACCATAATGGGCATGAATGCTGCTGGCCCTTTGCATGCAGGAGAACTGGAAAAGGCTTTGGGCAGGGCCCAGCCCTGTGGCTAGCTGGTGTTGATCCCATCTCAAAATAGAAGATGGAGAAAGCAGTAATGGTCTGCCAGGCTTGGCAGTACTGGCAGAGAGAAGGGAAGGGAAGGGAAGGGAAGGGAAGGGAAGGGAAGGGAAGGGAAGGGAAGGTGGAGCAACCAAAGAAGGCAAGGAATCAAGTAAGTAAAATACCTTTTGAAGAAAATTTTACATCAATCCCTGTGTTACTGAACCAAGACAGTCTCAAGTGAAAAGTCATTAGAGTTCATTAACCCTGGCAACCTATGGCCATCAATTCTCTCTGGCAGCAATACCTAAAGTTGGAGGAATATCCAGGCTTTGGCTCTGAGTGCTGGAATGCAGAGACACAATAGGGCACAAATACTTTCCTCACAGATGTCAAGGAAGTTGAAGAAGATAAAAATGGTGCCATGGGGAAAGGAACAGTTGAATGAGTAAGTAGAACCACAAGTCATTACCCGGTATTGCTTCTTCTGGCACCAAAGTTCAGTGATCTATAGGAAGAAACACCTCTTCTGAGGATGACGGACATGCTCCATCTATTGTTTCATATCTCTTTACTTTTCCCATGTTGTCACATGATTTCTCACTCATAAAGCTCCTTATTAGCCTGCTCCTTAAATGTTCCAGTAAGGAAATCGACTTAACACTCCTTCCTATACTGAAATGGCCTGAAAATTGCTGAGTCTGGTTTAACCAAAAACTCTAAACTTTCCTCACTACTGCAAAGCAGGATGGTGGTTCTAGGTAACAGCCTTGAAAGGGGATTTCTCACCAGGTTTTCTCCATCTTTGCCTTCAGGACCATTCTGGCTGTGTTCCTGGGAAAAATAAACATCTTAGCACCTACAGCTATCATCCCCTGCCTTTCAGACCCTTTTACTCCCTAGAAGTACTGCATGCCTTGTAGTTAAGAGTTTTCAAGCCAAATCTGATGTCATAATCTAGATTTCAATAACAAAGGATCTTCAAAGGGAATGCTTGATCTTTCCCTCTTATACTCACGGAAACCCACTTAAGGTGCTCCGATACTCTCAGCTCTGGTTATGAAGGCTGAGAGAGAGGAATGCTCTCTCACAGAGTATACCATCAGCCACTCTTGATCAAAGTCTGAATCAAAGCCTGGCAGCTGGTATCCATCCAGGAGCAGAGAAATAAGTACACAGGTGGAGAAATGAGGATCTGAAATTTGCCCTTGGGTAGCCAGCCTTCTGTATCAACATTGTGAGTATTCTCAGCTGTTAAGTAAAGCTGAGAAGATAAATCCCAAATCTAAGAAATTAAAATCAATAAACTCTCCGAGTCCTCCATGTCACAGTTCAGACTCATATAGAGATACTGCCACTAAATCCCCACAGCGCTCCTCTTTCACAATTGCACACATTAAGAAAAGGGAGGAAAGAGTTATATGAAACATTTGTCTGCATATAGGAATCAGTTATCTTAATGATGTAATATCAAAAGGAAATATTGTCTCATTTAGACATCTACCAGCTACAGTCACTACAATGCTCCCAAAAGAATGGTAATTATTCTCACAGATGCCTAGAAATTAAGAATTATACTTTCACTATGTTTAATATCCTAGCTGTGCTTTCAAGGATCATCTGTCTTAGTAAAGCTTTGGGGATCTAATTCAATTGCTTTTTGCCTGTCATTGCTTATTTATAAAACACGTATCTTTCTGGTGATACTGTGTTCCAGTGGATCTCTCAGAAGCTGGAAAAATGGATGAACAAGATAGATGTGATCTGCTCACCATGCCTCTAGGACTACATCCTGTCCTCAGCTGTCTTGTTTTGCTAAACAAAGGACATACCTAAAAAATGCATCAGCCTCAAGCTGATCATGCCACACAGTAGGGCAGAAACACAGCAACCTTTTGGTACTTTGTGCTGATTGTTCTGCTAAAACCAATAGCCAGCTGGTGATTTTTCACCTCAGCTAACAACATCTGCAAGGTGTGAGACATTTGCTTATCTGTGTGCAGACAAAGAATAATTTATAATGGATTATTTACAGATCACACCATTATGGAACAGCTTTACTAGGAGCCCCTGAGTAACACCAAAATTGATAAGTGATGCAGAGTCAGCTGAAATGCAGCTATTCCTCAAGACAGACACTGTAGTGCTTGGGGATGTCACATGCATGTGCTAATGATAAAGACAAAATATTAGTGTAATATTAGAGTAAAAAAAAAAAAAGTAATCTATATAAAACTTCCCAACCAAACCTCTGAGATATGTTGCCACTGTGCTTTTCTGAGGGTTTTCAGCAACTCAACCAGTTTGTGTTCCAGGTCATAAGTACTTGAATTTTTTGTCACTCCTTATATGCTTGAAATTAACCATATGTCTAAGTGCTTTCAGGTTGGAAATATTTATGGATCGGCAGCACCAAATTTCAGGCTAACAAATGCATGTAGGGTCTTATCATCTTCCTATAGGAAGTAACTGGCAGAACCTTTCAGCCCTGAGAGTTCTTTCTCAATAGTCTGGAGTATATTGTTTTGATTAACAAACCACAAGATGGATTTCTTTCCAAACATCTGATGCCATGTGAATAATTTTCTTAATTAAAAAAACCCCAAAAACCAAAAAACACCAAGCAGGAAACACATATTTTACCATTGTTGCTGTTATAACTATGAATTATTGCATATTTTATTTGACTGCTCCTGTCCTGTGGTTTTGTACAGTTCTAGGAACATGAAGAAATCATTGTGAAAATGGCTTTAATGCAATACTATAAAAGTTTGGATTCAGCTGACTACCAGATGCTGAGTCATAAAGAGAGAGATGTTTCAGAGGTAATGGCTTATGGAAAGAGCTTGTAGGATTCAGTATTTATCCTTATTCAAAATCATCAATACATATCACCAATGATTCTTGCTTGTCCAGAATCACTGTCAATTATAATTTTTGGTCAATGGGGGGGGGAGCATCTGACCCTGTCACAGCTGGTGCAGGTCTTAGGACAGGAGAGAGAGAGACTGAAAAACCAGCCAGTGCATGTAGGTGGGAAAGCTGTGCTGAGAGTCTGGAGAGTGAATAAGGGGAAAAACGGTCAGTTTTCTAACATTTATTGTTTAAATCCTACCCAGTCTCTTCACGGAGCACAGCTGTCTGCTATAAAAGTAAAAAGTCAGTGCAGGGCAAGAGCAACACCATGCAGGGGGAAGTGCAGCTGTTTGGCTTCAACAAATCTGGTGGTAAATGTGCTTGTCAGGGCACGGAGCTCTGGGCTCCCCCAGGTGCTCCCGGGGCTCTGAGCTTGGTCTTTGCCGCTGAGCTGTGGCTGCCCTTCTCCAGAGAAGCAGCTGCTGTAGGGATGGATGGATGGATGGAGTGTTTGGCTCCACCTGCAGTTACTGTGGGATTCAAACCGTGTCACTTGGCTGGCTGGGTTCCTCTCACGCTCTCCCTACGTGCACACAAACGATGATGGCAAAACAAAAGATGGGAAGTGCAGCTGTCGGGAATTTCTTGGTTCACACAAGGAAAATGGAGAGTTGCCAAGAGAACTGAGAGAAGGAGGGCAAATCGCTGAAAATGAAAACCAAAGTAGAAATACTAAAAACAGGAGGCCTTTTAAGGCTTGAGAAAGTGTAAGGCAAAGAAAATGCTGTAGTTTGGTCAATAGAAAAAAGAGAGGAACACCAGAGAGAAGCTGTGGAGTTACTGATGCTGCAGGACCACAGGCCTGATGCCTGTGTGCTAACTGTGCTTGGTTTATAATAAGCATCAAACCTCAGCATCTGCATTCAGATGAGCTGAGAACACATTCCATAGATTCCATAGCACTTGTTAGGGAATGTTGTTTTCCTACTGAGATATTTAATGACAGATAGGAGATGAGCTAGTGATCTCTGTCTCCACCTTCCAACAGAAGTGAATTGCTGCAAAACCAGAAGTTCTGAAATTCCCAGCTGATCTGCTCAATCTCTGTTTTAATTTCTGCTGGAGAGTTGTGAAACCAAGTCCTCAGAGTGAGAGTGAGTCTGTGTGAGGCCAGTAGCTGTGGGCAACTGGAGGGATAGGAAGGAGAAAATCACTCTAGTGGCTAACTGTGGGCATGTGCAATGGAAACAATTTAAAACTACAAACTGTTGTAGTGGCCTATAAAATACGTATCTGACATAAAGGCTACTTAAAATAGAAGGCATTTGCTAGTTCTGGAACCAAGCAGCAATTTGAGAGACATCTGTGAGGAGAAGGTTTCCCCTGCTATGTTTCCATATGCAACACACACACAAAATGGAAAAAAAAAAAAAAAAAGACCGGAGGAGCTGCAGTTATCATTGCTGTATGGGGCTGCTGAAGCTGCATTCTTGAAGGAAGAAAGGTGCAGAAGTCAAGAGTGAAAGAGAAGCAGTCTGTCTTGAGCAGGAGGACAAAGAGCTGACTTGCAGGGAGCCTCTTGGTGTGGGGCTGGATGCGCCTGGCCCTTGACTGACAGGTTGAACTTAAAGACCCATCAGCTGATGGAGGATGCTGAGTTCCTTTTGCAGCAGTGCCTTGGGGCTCAAAGTGGGACCACAGGACAGGGAGGTCAGTGCCAAGCATGTGCTTTTCAATGTCTCTGATTATCTTTTTTAAATCTTCAGCTCTGCAGCTGAGAACTTAATTAAGCCTTCACTGTGTTAGAGTAGTTTTTGTCTCTATGCTTGGGTAGGCACATGCCTGAGCCCAGGTCAGTCCAAGGCTCCTCTGGAAGCAATGAATCTATGTAAAGTGATGTGTGCAGGCTGCAAACCAGTCTATGTTGGGATTAGTACCATCAGTGACAGTTCACAGAAAGGAATTCCTCAGGTTTACCCATCTGTCTGTCTTAGGCTAGGGATAAGCCTTTGGGAGATTGCTCATTATCCCAAAATGTCCCACCTAACAGAGATGCTCACAGGCTAAAGGATTATTAGGGAAAAAACAGGGGGATTTTGAAGTGAGACCTGATTCCTGGTACTCCAAGATCAGTTTTGAAGAGTAAAATGTTTGCAAATCTGTCCTCTTCAAAGTGAGCCACTTCTGTCCCTGCCATTTGCATGAGAATTGGAGCTCCTTATCTGTACTGAAGTGCACCCATCTCCCTCCTATCCTTTCCCCTGAGTTCTCAGTCCCAGATGCCGAGTTCCTTCAGTCACTTATCTGGCAGGTACATGAAATGCAGCGTTAGTTCAAGGACATGCACTAATAAAATAAACATATCACAGAAGGAAACACCTGGTCAATATGATTAATCTTTTCTACAGCAGATAAGCTCGGAAGAACTGATGAAGCAACATCTACTGTTATGTTTACAGAGTAGTTGCACGTTACTGAGCGACTCAGATGAAAAGGATTCACCCCTGCTCAGTCCGCTTTTGCTGTTACTGCACTCCAGGGAAGCACATTTTATTCAACTGCCTGGGAAACCTGGGGTCTAAAGTGCAACAAATTGGCCATTGGCAGTCCTATTAAGAGGCATAAGTGCATATTACTCATTTTATAGTTTATGTGTAATTTGAGCCTTTCAAATTTCCCTTGAAAGCCTTAGCTTAGTTGCCTATCATCACTTGAGGCAGAGGTGATGGATTTCAGGGGACTTTTGCTGTTGGACTGGTTGCTGTAAGATGTTGTCGGGTCTGGAAGTGTACCCGCATTCAGGGCAAAACTACCAGAGGCTGTGAAGGTGTGTTGGGGAAATTTCAAAGCTGCTGGTGACAGCCTGTTGTGTTAGATGGACTATTTCTCCAAACCAGTTTGGCTGTCAGCTCACTGATGGCAGCATATGGCAGCTTCAGGAAGGGAAAAGCAAAACCTTTTATAGGGACGTGAATACCTAAAATATATGTTCTTGGTCTATGGTGCTCAGATTGTACATGTTACAGCTCTCTTCCTCTGTGGCTATACAAATTCTGAGGACTCTGATCACCTTGGCATGAATTGTTGTAAGGAACAGAATGACTGCTTAAAAACAAGAACATGTGTCTGTGGTCCAAGATCCTTTTCAATCATCTCATTGTTTCCTTCTTCTCTGTATTGCCTGCTGCCTCCCAAACACTGCAGATAGCCTCTAATTCCATTAGCCCTGCCTATGAGTGCTTAAGCTGCCCACTAGCATCCTGTCACTAGGAACAAACTTCCCTAAGGTGAATTATTACCCAATTATGGAAGTTTTGTAACCTTTTCTGAGGCATTCAGTGCTGGTCACTCAGTGCAGACAGGGCTTTGATGGATAGGGACCAATGGCAGGGCAATGTGAAGGAGGATCTTTTCTTGAAGCTGTCTTGAATAGGAAAGCAATAGTACTGTGTAGCTGGTTCAGAAATAAAGCCACAAATTTTGCTTTTTTTGTCTTGAAGAAACTGCAATTTAATATCAATTGGGATATATTGTATGAAGGTAAAGAAAAAATCAGAGAGAGCAATAGCATCTGAACAAGGTTGGAGAAAAGAGGCATTGGGCAAGTTCTCTTTCCTATTTTCTTGTGAATTTGTATCATGTCAGTTACTGAGACCATAATTATAGGTAGGATGTACCAACAGAACCAACAGAAGGAAAAGGGGTTTCCTGTAGTATTATGTTACCAGACTGGAAAACTCAAGGAATCAAAAAAGCATTTTATGTCCTGCTACCTGTCTTTTTGATCACAACATATCTGGTATTAAAATAGGTTATGGCTCTGCTACACAAAGTGCCGTGCAAATACACCACAGCAGACCTTCACCTAAATTGTCATGGAAAATCAGTTTAATGCTTCTCTTTCAGTTTTGTGATACTTTTGACCTGGGACAGATTTCTCAAGCTATGTGAAGGAACGGTTTAGTGAGATGTGGGGAGAAATGATGTGCAACAGATGGCGGCTCATGGGCATTTTTTACCTTGTCAGAAACAAGTCATAGACTTCACTTCATTAAGAAATGTAATTTCTGCTTGGGCTTTCAAGGACTTGAATGATTTGGGAATGTTGTGGAAAGATGGGCTGATGGGTGAGTGGTTTTGCTGTTGTGTGTATGTGAATGAGATTACCAATTCAGATCATTCTGGGTTCAGTGACCATCAATGGTGTTAACGTTGACCAATTTTAGCAGTGGGAAAAAGGGAGGGAAGGCCAGGGTTTAAAAAATACAAAAAAGAAAAATATTTTTAGATATAAGCTAACTACATACAACTGAGCCCTTTGTACGGTATCCCCTATTATATAAAGTATTCCAAAGCTCTTTATGGATGTTGATAGATCTATGAGAGGGAGTGAGTTGGAAAAAGAGCAGGAAGTTACAGATTGTGCAGTCTTGCTGAATTATTGGGGAATATAGTTCACATCTCTTGCTTTCCCAAAGTCCTTTGTGGAATGACAAACGGCATACTGCTGTTTCTTCTGTTAGAATCTGGTCTCTGTCAATTAAATGTGTAAAGAAAATCTGCAGGGATCCTGGTAACACTGGGCAATGTCCAGACTTGCAATTGAAGCAATGTACATACAAAAGATGAGGGACGAATATCAATCAAGAATTCCTCTTGCCTGATTTTAAATTACATTTCTGTGTATCATATTCTCCTGGGTACAGCTAATGTAGAAAACAATGTAGCCTTCATGTCATTTGGACAACAGCAGAATAGCACAAAGGGAATCTAGAGCCTGATATACAGAAGTAAAGGACTAAAACACATTCTAAAGGATGTGTTTAGTAAAAGACTAAAACACACTTAAGTGCTACATCTGCATGTATTCTAAATACCTCCAGGGATGGTGACTCTACCACTTCCCTGGGCAGCCTGTTCTAATGCCTGACAACCCTTTGGTGAAGAAGTTTTCTTAATAACCAGTCTAAAAAGACAAGATAATCCGTTCCATAGCTTTCCCTAGGACTGAGGTCAGACTGACAAGTCTGTAGTTCCCTGAAACCTCCTTCCAACCATTCTTATAGATGAGCATCACATTTGCTAACTTCAGACTCATCTGGACAGATAAAACTGAAAGACAACAGCATGGCCTTCAGTATTGCAATCTGAAAAGCAAAATAATAATAAAAAAGGGATTAAAGTGCTAATATTTGGCTGACAGATTTTGTTTGTAAAGCTACAGTAATCCAGTGGGAAACCTGAATTTCATGGAGAGAGTCTGTATGCTGCCCTGCGGTTACTGGATTGAATATTTGACAGAAAATCAAAATACAACTGCATGCAGGATGGTAAAATACATGGTCAGTCTCTAGCACCCCAGTATTTTTGGAATGGCTCTAATTCCCCCAACACATTTCTGAGCGAAGCTTTGTCTTCATCCCTCGCTCCTGCAGGAGAGCAGGCTGGTTGGTACGTGTGACTCACAGCAATTCTGGTAAGTCAGCTTGGATCAGATATGGGGCAGAAAAAAGCTGCTCCTCCTGAAGCACAGTGTTATCTGGTGGGTACAGCTACATTAAAGAGATATAGCCATTCTGGTCAGGAGATTTATTAACTCTTCATCTCCCCAGAGTTTGTACAAGGGCTGCTGTGGCTTCCTGGGCAGCCTGCTCGTGAGAAGAAAGCAGGACAGCTGTTTCCTCTCCTGAGGTAGAAAATCCTCCCCATGGTTAATCTAGGAGGCAGCAGATATGAAAAAGTTTTGTGGACCTCTTCTCTGTGTAGATGTGGAAACTTGTAAATAACAGGTGTGGGCACATGGGGTCATTAAAGTGCACCCCTGAGATTTGGCTCAGAAGCTACATCAGCATGAAGACCACAGCCAAGGACAGTTGCCTCCTTCCCATTTATACCAGTCAGAGTGCTTTGAATCATGGGAGAAGCAGGAATTTTTGTTATTGGAGATATCCTACAAGCCATACCAAAATAAAAGTACATGAGGTGTTTAATACAGAATAAGCTTCAGCACAGCTGCAGACTCATCAATGATTATGTTATTGGCTCTCATTATGTAGGCAGACCTTCAGAGTCAGCTTTGGTTTATTTGACATAATTGCTGTAATAGTACCCATCGCCCTGTTAATGTAGAAATCTCAGGTATTTGGCATTCAGGTCAATACGTCATACATAGACATTCCCTGTTTTTGCACACTGCTTGTTAGTATCATGCTCAGGAATGGACTAATGTAAATAATTTCATCAGGGCAAGATTATTAGATCTACTCACCCCAAACTCACATTATTTTTAAAAGCCATATTTCAATTCATAGGAAGAAGAGAAGACTGCAGATATAAAAGGCTGCCTCACAGCCAATCTGCAGTTTTTAAAAAAGTAACCCTTTGGGAGGGTCTAACTTCATTTGTAATTTCTTTGTCTCCAGCTCAATGGAGCATGAAAAAGAAACAGCTCCTGTCCCAAACCCAACCAAGCCCACAGGTGGGAGCTAACTCAGGGAAAAGGAGCACACAATGGTCTCACAGGCCTGGCTGCTGAATGGTGTGGCCATATCTTGGTGTCCATATCAATAATCCATTCCCTACCAAGTTAATATGTTAGTCAATGCTCATCTTAGTTAGCTTTACAGAGCTATGGAGATTTATAATTGGTTCATAAATTTTTTCCCTAAGCCGTTGTTAGGACTGTTAAGAAATGGGTGAGAAATGATTTTGACTTTTCTGTTTCAGGCCTTTTTCCCTAGGGTCCTGTAACTTTTGGTTGCCTTTTACTTACATAATGAGAGTTTCTTTTCTACAGAATATCTTGCATTTTACTAAAAAAATATTACCCTTTTTTGCATAAACATTTGAGTGTAAGTTTTTTCATTACTCTGGAAGAGACATCAATACCATTGCCTTTTTTATGCAAAAGGAAAAATCAGTTGAGGAAGAGATTAAATTATTTTGGTTTGTGTTGCAGTAATGATGAGAGGGATATGCTGGCAGATGTGACTTTGGAAGCCAATGTTCTGGGCACCCTGGAGTCCCACAAGAGCAGAAGAAAAGGACCAAGCATGAAAGAACAGGCTGTCCTTTGGGCTTTGGACTGTCTCAGGTCAGAGGCTGCCCTATGCCTGCAATGTGCTGTGCACACCGGAATATTTTTAAATGTCCACATGTCTCACACTGCAGGGTAAGGTACCTTTGTACTGCCTTGATTTCTTCTGTATGAGCTATAATCTTGCTCCAGAAATATGCCTTGAAGTTGTATTCACACTGGGAGGAGGCAATAAGTTGGAGAAGTACAGTCACCTCTGTGTATCTCAATTAAATGTGCCTTCAGGATGTTCTAAGAGAATACAGAATATGTGCCCAGAGACAATAAAAAGACATTTTGTTATTATTATCATTTTTATTGTTATGGTTATTACCAGGTATTAGTTTATTTTACCTATGAATTCTTGACTGAATTTCTCACTGAGTCCTTTTGGAGTGCCTCTGTTCCTGTGCAGGCATGTGTCCATCAGCTCAGGGCATGGGCAGAGGATTGCTGTTGGATAGTTCATACGTGGGAAGAGATCAAAAACTTGCAGGGTGATGAATAAGAAATAAGAAGTCAAGGTAAACACTTCAGAGCCTTTTGAAGGGTCCTAACTGAAGACTGGTGTGCAGGGTGAGGACTTCATCAAGGAACCATTATACTTCAGTACAAAACATGGCAGCACCTCAGTGTTTTCAGCTCCCATTAGCTGAACTCTTGATGAGATGATAGCTGACTGTTTAAAGGGACTGAAAGGCTTTTTTGAAGTATTTGGGACTGGCAACTTTGGCATGGTTTCCTTCTTATATGAACATCATTATGGGGCTTCATAGCCTGCCTTATTTCAAGATTTGTTTAATACCCTCATAATGACATTAAATTGGCCAGGAAATAGGCTGAAGTTGAGGATATGAATATGTGCTCGCTATGCATGATCCTGGACAGCAGCCTGATTTATTTTCATTTCAAGTTTTCTTTGGTTTCATTGCATTTTTGATAGGGAATGAAGGTATTCCTTTATTTTAATTTTTTAAATAGCTCTAATTCTAATTGTGTAAAGAGAAATTTTATGATGCAAATGTTATATTACCATCTCTGTAACAGGAGTCCAGAACTATTAATCAGAATTCTCCAAACAATGGTAGTTGTGGTGAGCAAGGGGTAGAAAATGGGGAAAAGAACAGAGAGACCCACAGCTGCCTCTCTGCTTCAGAGAGCATGGAAGTGTCCCAAATATAAAGATCAAACAAAAATCTTTACATTCACTGCAATTTGATATAGGCTAAATTCACTTCAGGCTTAGACACCCATCAGCTTTTTCATCTCTGCTGCAACAGGAAACTTTGATTTTATTTCCAAGGGACTTGAGTTTGGGTTCCTTCCAAATTAAGTTGGGTATTAGGGCCAGTGAAAACTGCGACTGAACTCTTCTGTCCTCCTCCATTCAATTTCATGCCTCCAATTTCTGTGTTTCTAATGAAAGGGATGTTTACTACCAGGCATCTCACTTGAACAGATTTGGCAAGCTGCTAAGAAATGTAAGTTGCAAAACATTTGATATGAATGATTTTTTCTCCATCAAAAAGATCTGATGTCAAAAGTGAAGACAAGCCTCTGCTTTTGCTCTTCCCAATTACGAGATGTTAGACATTAAACATTGAACTGGAAATCCAATTACATGATTATTAATCAGATGCATTTGTTTCAACTTGAGAGAAAAAAGGCTAAGTGAAACATGAAAGTCCACTGGGAAACACCACCAATTAAAGTAATTTAAAAAGAACATGGAATCCTTAATTTTTACACTTGGCTAGAAAGTTGATTGACTGGGCTTGACTCTCCTGGGAGTGAGTGTGCTGGGCAGTTTTTATTTGCTTCTTGATATCACATGCTTCTGTTTCCTTATGAAGAATAATTAATTTTCTTTGCAGAAAAATTTACTTATTGTGATATGGGTAGCTGATCAGCTTTAAAATGTTTGATCAGGTTAAGTGAAGCCTGTCATTTAACATTTCCACTCCCAGGGAGAAGCACATATTCCCTCCACTCTTATTCTGCAGACAGACTTTCTGACAGCTGAAGTGTAGCCAGTAAATTTCTTTTCCATTAGTTGCAAATTGTACAACAATATACTAAAGTAATTACATCATAAGTCTTCTTGCCTTGAAGTTAGGCTCTGCGGTGCACACTCATAAAATAGTGCAGTAGCAAATAAAATCCCCGGATCTGTGTATATTTGTCTTGCAATAATTTTTCCGAGGGTGGTCTATAACATTGACAAATGTGAATTAAGGAGGAACTGAAAAGAATTCAGTGTTTCTTCCCTTGTATAAGAGAGGGGCTATGGTCCTTCAATAATCAGGGCTACCTTGGAGCTGCACATGGGTCAGAGTAAGATTATTCCAACAGTCTCCTTAGATCTGCATCAAGAACTGAATATAATATTCCCCTTATCGTCCAGGATATGGTGAGTCTTGAAGATCTGAGTTCAAGACAGTGCTGAAGCACCTTAGGAGTGTACCCAGTGTAAACAGAATACCTCCAGGATCAATCTAACCATTGCATGGTTATAAAATGCTTTGAATATCAGGGAAACACAAATGAGAATATTTCCACAAAAGGAAGTAACTGCCAATACATCTATTTTTCTTAGCTCCCTAGAAAAGGACAGACAGGTAATGTACCTAAAGCACTCTCTTGGCACCTGAATGTGAACAGGCATAATTTAGCGTTCACCACTGTGTTGCAAACAGTGGCAATAAAATTATGGTTTCTTGGCAGTGTTGTTCCCAAAGCCAAGGGCTACCCTACAGATAAAGCTGCCTGTAACCCTTTTGATACTCCTTGATTTGTGCCATAGGAAAGTTTCTTCTTTTGAGAGAAGATGGCAGCAGTGGTCCTGTGCCATCTCATCCCATCCTGCTTCTCCAGGTGGGCTACCAGATCTTCAGATTTTTATATTATATTATTTATTTTATATTATTTATTTAATATTATATTGCTGAAGAGCTCTGGATCCAGCTCTTCCACTGCCAGGCTGGATTTATAGGAGTGCATGTCAAGTTTAATTTGCTACAGTGTGTAGGGATCAGCAGTCAGAATGTGTGACCTTTGTCTCTCCCCAGAGCAATGTCAGTGGTGCCATTCACTCCTCCCAAATAAGGGGCAGCATTTACAGAGTTATTTCCAGGTTATTTGTGGGTCATTCCCAGGACCATATCTTGTGTTTTGGTGGTATAGAGAGAGAGAGGGGGATTCATGGTGTTGATCAGATTGCTGGAGAAAACAGTACAGGAAAAACTTATGCTGAAAAAGCCCACACTGGGGCTTCTGATGCTGCATAACACTGCAGCTATGCATCAGCCACAGCAGCAGGAGCCCAGCAACCTCAGTTAAATGGGCTTTGCTTCTCTGTGGATAACTACCCTCATACACACAGCATCTCTGACTGGGTCTTGAAAGCTTGAAACAGGAATTTGACTAATTCATCTGGGAATCAGGCATGTACAGGAGCACCAGAGATATATTTTCCCAGCACGGGAAGTGCATTTGATTATATTCACTATATTTGGTGTGATTTGCTGCACTCAGATATTCAGCAGCAATCAGATGGTTAGAGACTCATCATTAATCTTGACTGTGCTGCCTGTCAATCTGTTCCCTTACATAGTTTATGGCACTATTCTGAATATTTGGATGAGGAAATTTTCCTGCTTTGGAGTGATTGCTGATGGCAGGATTTCTGTCTGTATCTCCTGTCAATATCTCTTCTCTTCAAGGCTCTTCACAGAATTGTCTCTCAAATGACAATGATTATGTGTCTTGTCTTATTCAGAGATCTCTCAAAGCCCTGCTGAGCTGGTGTCTGGACATTAGAACACCCCCTCCCCAAATTATTTGTTCCTTGATACCCGAGCATATTCCTCGATGAAATCTCTGATTTTTTTTTCTTCTCACGTTAGGATTTCTTAGAATGTTCAGATTCATCTTACCTCCTTCTGCTTTCCTTCCTCCTAAAAAGGCTCATATTCTTGTTGCCTTTATGATATTTAAAATGCTACGAAGTTTATTTTGTACTCACTGACCTTTCTGCTTTTCAGTTCATTCTTTCATAAAGAACTCTCTAGAGTCAACATATATTTTTTCATGTAGAAGAGCTGTCCAATGAGTGGAGATCCCCTTGTCACTCTTCTACTTCCAAAATTAGAGTCCTTCCAAAAAAAAAAAAAAGTGTTTCTCAGTCAGAGTATTGGATATATTGAAGAATGGACATGGAGAGATCACTTGAAAAATCATAGTGTTTCTGAAATTTGTGGATCTCCCTCACAAATTATACACTCCTGTGAATGAAAAAGCTTTGAATGAAGCTATAGAGCTGAGCATTTTGTGCTATTTGGCATAAATGAACTCTGAAGTTTTCTTTCTCTGAGAGAATCTCTAGGACATCTCTTAAACTTCCCTGAAGTTCAAACATTTTTGAGTCTCTATTTAAACACAGGTGGGTTGTGCTCTTTTATATTTATGTATAGATACAGGAGAGGTGGGAAACTGAGATGTCTCTGCTGTACTTTACTTTCCACTGCTGAATGGAGAAGCAAATCCAGATTATTCACTGCACATCTTGCCTTGCTTTTGTTTACATTTGGCATCAGGGTGCAGCTGTTCTGACTCTTCATGAGTAAGATAAAGTCATATTCATCATTCCATGTTTGAACAATGCTTTTGTTTTCAGCGTCTTGTAATACACATCCTACTAGATCATTAAACTATCATCTCTGTTGGGTTTCTATGAAATTTTTCATTTTTACTGCAGCTGATAAAATGAATAATGATGATGTGTTTCTAACCAAAACAATCTGTCATTTAAACTCCCACACTTCCCTGAAATTTCAGAACTGTTAGAAGTCAACTTAGTTCCTTTTATCCTTCAGTTCATGAAGACTGGCATCAGTACCTAAGTGGTGTCCAAAGGGTACCTCCAGGTACATGTTATTTGAGCTGAAATCTGGATTGCCTTGTCAGAAGTTCAGTTTCCTCTAGAGTTCAGGCTTTATGGCAATCTAGGTCAATTCTATATAATTATGGAAGAGCAAACAAAATTTTTTTCCATTAGCTCCCATGAAAAAATGCTTATTGGACATGGAAGCTGGGGAGTTTTGCTTTATGAAATTGTGTTTTCTTTGTCTTGCCCTCTTTTTGGCAACTGCAGAGATATTAAACACTAAACTCAATTTTTCTTCTAGTTCCATGGTGGAATTCAACTAATTGAATAAGTATGAAACAAGTTTATATTGCTCAATTCTTAAAAGAACTAAAAGACAAAGGTGTCATCTGAACTGAAGCTGATATTTATCATGCTGCTAATTATATTTTATAGTATCCAAATGATTACCAGAAGTAGGAAAACCCATGAGAAAAGAATGTCTGCCTGGGATAGGTGGAACTGAGAGTTACAGTTTTTTTCAGTATCCACAGACTTCAGATTTCTGGATTCACAGACCCCATACAGTTTCTGGCCTTACCAGAAGTTTTCAGAGGGTCCTTTTTTGTTTGGTTTTGGTTTT
This sequence comes from Pycnonotus jocosus, assembly GCA_013400435.1. Classification (NCBI taxonomy): domain Eukaryota; kingdom Metazoa; phylum Chordata; class Aves; order Passeriformes; family Pycnonotidae; genus Pycnonotus; species Pycnonotus jocosus. Next base: position 296,804 of record VWYP01025807.1, on the reverse strand, counting down.
GGTTTTGGTTTTTTGAGGGTTCTTTTTATCCTCTTGATATCATATTTTGTCTCCTGGTGGTTCCTACAGGGATAATACAGTGGAAGGTGACACTTTGTGCCAACAGTACAGTGGCAAGGACTGAGAGAGATGAAGTTGATTTGTGCAAATGGACTCTAATAATAATAGCATTAAGAGCTGGATTAAACACGTTCATCCTGTATTGTGTCATGATCCAAAGGACCTACTTACCCATTTCTCACATAAATCAGGGTGTCAGGATATTTCACAGATGGAGTGGTTGTGGTAAGCACTGAGCAACACTCAGGGAGCACAGAGGGAGATGCTGATTTTCTAGAAGAGGCTTCCGTAACGTTTTTAATTGACCCTTGAAAATGACAATCTTAGTCACTAAAAGGAACCCCAGAAGGACAACAGCTGCTTGGTTCAGTACAGTTTGTACAGCTTCATTCTCTGTGTATTTGTATTTATGTCTTATACTTCCAAGTATATTAGCCAATTCCAGCTAATTTAGATGAAGGGGCACAGGACAGTAGGACTTGGAATAATTCAATTCCCATGAGGTTTTTGGAACACAGTATCTGCAGATTGTGCCAAAGTGAAAACTAAGCACTCTGAGAAATTGTATTTATTCCTTGGTTGTATATCTCTTGCAGGATAGTTTCAAAAGAAATGAGGAGCCCACAGGACTCTTTTTTAAGCTGATATACTGGAAGTGTAGAGCTGTGTTAGCTCTCTGGTATGGGCCAAAGTCACCTCAATGGCAGAGCAATGTTACTTGTGAGATTATTTGAATCACAGCTTTTCTACCTTACCTACATTCTTCCTCATAAAATACCACAGAAATTAACTAGAGAGGGAGTGTGGTCTTCACTAGGGACATCTCTGTAACATCAGAAACTGAATACAAAAAGAGCAAACTCCAGCATGTCAGACTGAAATGAAATGCAGCACAGCCTAACCAGAGTCAGCCATATCAGTCCTTAAATAGCATCAGGGAGATATGCTGGTCAGTGAGCACCTCCAGCCTTTGTGCAGTCACCATGATCTGTATAGACTGTGCAGGTAGGAGCTCAGGGATTGTTGATGATCCCAACAGCTGGCAATGTGGACATTTGAAAAAACCCAAGTGGATTCAACCTCATGGAGGAAATACATCCTCCTGTATTTTTATTTTCATTTTAAATGTCACTGTTTCCTCATCTTTATTACCTCTGGGGAGAAAGGGAGAATATTAAATGCCTCAGCTTGGGCAAGAGAGAGTAATTCAGAGAGATTATAACCTCAGTATAAGCCTTCAGAATTGGGTCTTTGATGGTATGCAGCAGCAGATGTTTCAAAGTTTGGAGAAAGATACAGAGATTTGAACTGCTGATTAAAAACTTAACTGAGAGCACCCCATCTCCAGCATGGGTGGATTTCAGACGAGCCATGGAGTGAAGCTGCAGGGAATTAATCCAGTATCTCTATAGATATGGAGCAGGAATAGAGGAAATGTTTGGGATGAGCTTTCTGCTGACCCTCCTAGAGGCTGTGAAACTCTGGTCTTTAGGAATCAGAAAGCAAACCTGCAGTAATGGCTGCATGCTGGCAGCTTCCCATAGTGAATTGCTTTTATTTTGCTGCAGAAAGTGCTTTAGCAAAACAGTGGAGAGTGGCTAAGGGGTACCACAGCCCTCTAGCAGGACTGCCAGCTCAGGGACCAGACTTGAGGGAGAAAAATTTGCTTCTTCATGTCACAAGAACTCCTGAGTGAGAAAAGCAGTGACATGCTGGGATGAGCCTTTCTTTTTGTTTTCCCCTACACCTTCCTCATAATTAGCTCAGTTGTTGTCTGCTACAACTTGGACTTCTGTCTGAAGTGCTGAAAATGTCAAGGCATTTCTTATGTTCTTCACTATAAGAAACCACAAGCAGCAAATCCAGCCAGTCTTTTATCATTATGCAGCATTATGAAAATAATTTCTCCATTTCCATAGGCCGGTGGTGCCACTGATTGTACTCTTCTCTGGCAGTCGGCGCCAGACATCCTTTCAACCACATAAAGATTACCTCGCTTTCCTCTCAGCTGTGTGATTTCTTTCTTGAGACTCACTGAAAGACCACAATTTGGACTACCTGGTTTTCTCCCTTCAAATATCCTATCAGGCTTCTACTTTTGTAGGAACTCAAGACATTCTTTTGTTGTGACAGAGAAGAACGGGGTTTCAAATGGCTAAGATGAAACATGAAAATCCCCTACAAATGCAAAGTGTCACTTTTTCTTCTCCACTGTAATGCTGGAGGACCCTGTTTTAAATGTAAAGAAGTTGGGCCATTCCTCTTTGCTGGAGGTTTCATGGATTTTGCTGGGGCTCTGTTGTGGTTAAGCAAAATGCATTTACTGCCAAAGGGCAATAAAATTAAGAAAAAAGTCAATAGCAAATAATGACAACTATTTATCTTATTTGAGGCCTACAAAGCAGCTAAAAGTGAAATTGTCTTCAAGTAGACACAAAATAGAGTTTGTGCAATAAAGCTCCCAAATCAACCTAAAATCTCTTCCTAGCTGGAATGGCAAGAATCTGGAATTCACTTGGTTATGAGGCATAATATACCAGATTTAGAACTGTGCAACCCAGTCCCAAAATTGGTCAAACTATGGAAAGCTGTTGGGAATATGGATTTAATCCAAGGATTTAAAACCTATGCATGTGTCTAAGCACATTGCAAAATTGTTATAAATCAGGAGCTTTCCCTGTTTTAGTTGCTGGGTACTGAAAACTCTGGAGTGTCTGCAATGGCAGATAGTGAATAAGACAATTTTCTTGAATTGGTGCCTGAAACTACTAAGTCTGTGAGCACTCCCAGGAAACCAGTCCAAGGATTGATTTGAGAATCAGCACATCATGAGACCCTCTGGGAGCCTTCCTTCAGTCCTTCATAGATTGTAAGGCTCCGGGCAGCTGAATGTAAGTCATTAAAGCCCCTAATTCTATCCATTAGCACACTCATTAATATTTCTCAGTAACTTGGGATACAACATTTCTCATGACAAGCTTAGAAAAGTTTTCTCTTCCATCTAATTTTAACCTAGAGACAGCTATAAGGAAGAAAAGCTCACCACTGAGTGGAAGAAAACTTTTTTTTGTAAAATTTATGTTTGCAGAATCTGTCCTTCTGGGCAAAGCAGTTAGAAGCTTTTTACTTTAGAGATTAAAATCTTCCATGAAGTTCTTGAATGTAGGAATATTTAACTTTTGTCATTGGGCTCAGTGTTCAGCCTGGAGCATATTGAACTGCTGACAATGAACAATGAACAATGAACTTTTCACAGCAGGTCCCAAAACGAAAAACAAAGAAACACAAAGAAAAACTTTTGGGACCTCGGGAACTGGATAAACATGCTGCTAAATTGTTCATATGCTCCAGAGATGGATGCCATTAGAAAGCAGCCAACTTGAGTAATTGTTTTTAGGAAGAAAAACAGAATTGCAGGACCACAGAATGTCTGGAATGGGAAGAGACCTCCTGAGGTCTTCTTATCCAGCCCCCTACTCAAATAGGTCCACCTAGAACCAGTTGCACAGGACGATGACTTTTCAATATCTCCAACAGCAAAATGTTTTCCTCCATTCCATTCAAACACACATAGACATATTTATATATTTTTCAAACTTGTATGAACAGAGCTTATATATGCACATTTATATATTTATGTATATATAAACACTCATATGTGTATATATGAGCATCTATTTTAACAGCAACATCTAGATGATCAGCCAGAATTTGATGATTTGCATTTACAGAGATATTCTGTAAACTTGAGGGGAAAAGCCCTGAACTGTTTGATTCCACCGAGAAAAAAACCCTCCAGTGCTAACCTAGCAGGAGTGATAACTGCTGGCTGGAAATGTTGACATTGTTACTGTTCTAAAGCAAATAAATAGTGAGCAAAAGGTCCTCATCACTTAGCACACAGTCATTTAGCCCTGAGTTCAGAGGCTAAACATTTACTTTTTTATCTTGGCCATTGTCCTAGGGTGACTTTATGATGCTTGTTTGTGCTGTATATTGAGTTCTGTGCCATACATGAAAAAACTCGTTAAGCAGATTTTTCTTTTTTTCAGTCATAAAGTTCATTAATTCTTTAGAGGAATTTATGGGAGTAAAGAAGTAGAGTCTATGGGCTTAAGTGTCTTAGAGACCTGTAAGATGTACCCTGTGCTGCCAAAGTCAATATTTCCTTTATATATAAAACAAGAAGTCCTCAGACTCCAAGAACAAATAGAAGAACTCAGTTTCTGCAGGTTTTTGCTTTAGCTTCTCATATGGGATGTAGAATTTTGGTTCTTGTGTGCACAGTAACACTACTGTAATTTGACTTTCTCTTTAGTGTTCTCTACCAACCTGGATACTTACAGTGCATCTCTGCTGATGTTGGTTATTTCTCCTCTCTCTAATTCCCTAGTTGTGTTGACAGTCAGTGAAAGCTCAGTAGACCTTTGTAGGTAAAGTCTGGATGGGGAAGACCAGAGCAGTGCTAGAGTGTATCTGCTGATTAGAGCCATCCAGTCAAAGACAGAACAATATAGTCAGAGGGAAGGGGTAGAGATGGAGACAGTCTAGCCTGGACAGGGTGCATGGAATACCATGTATTTTGAGGGGTTTTTTGCTTGGAGGAGTCTCTTGGTGCCCTGTGGCTGTGGATGATTTCTCAGCTGATAATACCTTGTGCAGAAAGGGCTGATGTGGAGGTATCTGATGCCTTCACTGACAGTTCAGGTTTTGGTTGCAGCAGCATTTCCTCCTGTGCACAGCAGCACTGGGGATGTGAGCAGAGCCGCTTCTGCTTGATCTCTCCCTTCCTTCACTCCCAGCTTCCAGCCCTGGCAAGTATGTGCTCACCAAGTGCACCTGAGGCCAACAGAGCTGGCTGACAGAGAGGCTTCAGACAATGCTGACCAGGCCAGCAACTCTCCTGGCATTCCAAGACAAATTCCCCCTATGGATTCAATGTGACTCTTGGCATGTGCAAAACTCAGAGGATTAAAAGACATGTCTTTTGTCTCTGCCTCCTTGCACTCATGTTCCTCCAACACTGCAGGCACCTTTCTGCCTCAGCTCAGAACTCCTTGTTCTGCTGGGACTTCTGCATAGCTGAGAACTTCAAAGCCTTTGATTAATTTGTGTTTGCACTTCCAAGTACTGAATGAGGTTGTAAGGCAAAGGTAGGTTCCTTCTAAGCATTTGTGTGTAAACATGAAAGTTACAACTTTTTGCTCCTTGCTCCTTTCATCTTTTCAGTCTTACAGATAAAATGCAGTAGGTTTTTTGAACTTTACAGAAAGTCTTAATAAAAAAGTGACTCAGACATTCTTCTCCTCTTTCACCATTCCAAAGAACTCCTCTTCTCTTTCACCATTACTTTCGTTTTTGGCTTTTTCTCCCTTTTCTTTTTCTTCTGCTTCTCTTCTTACTTTCTCCCATCTAATCCTTTTCAGCACAAATTTCAGATGGTTTTGCTGGACATTTTTTGAATTGTTGTTTTGTGGGGCATCAGGGCTCTGCGCGTGGGGACCTCATTTATTACAGCCTCCAAATCTGTCCACTACACAGTCTGTGTCACCTCGGATGTAGGTGAAAATTTGTGGAAAAGGGATTATTTCAGTACTGTGTTGCCACTTTACCTCCAGGTTGCCATGGGGAGAAGTACTAAGAATGTCTCTCCAGTGACAACAGAGAGAGCACAGAAGATTAAAATCCCCAATTTTCAGATTCTCCTCACTCCTCCCTCCCATATTTGGGAGGGGATTCAAGCTCAAGAAATATTTCAACAAAAAGATGAGAATTGGAACAGGATTGGCAAAGACATATCTTAAAGGGAGATTCCTTTGAATTCTGCTTTATCATCCAGCAACAGAAAAGCTTCTGCTTTCTCAGGTTCTCAGCAGCTTCCCAGCTGCCTTTTCTGTAACTTTTCAGGCAGTTTGGTCTATTTGCACTATATTGACACCAACTGGAAAGCAGCTTTGGCATATAAAATAGCACCAGTTATTTTAACTGTTGGTACACACATTTCTAGGTTACATTGCCTGGGTAATTGCAATGAAGATGATAATATCAGCATTAGAGATAGGATCAAGGAGTCTTGAGACATTTTGTGTTTCACCCATTAGATCAAAGATATAGAGCAGCTCAAATATTCAGGTCAGTGACATGTGATATTTATTTTGCTGAGCTTTCTATTAGTCCCAATTTTCTTTTAATATTCTGACCAAAATCTGAGCAATGAATACTCTAGTTACAAATATTTTCTTTTAGCTATTTTGGGGGTCAGGACTTCTGTGAGTGAATCACTTCAGTGACTTTCAGGAAGAACACCATAGGCACGTATCTCCTCTTGGAAGTTTTAATTATTTGTTTGACTTGACTTTTGTGCCAGCTGGAATCTGATAATTTAACTGATAATAATGTGTACTGGTGCAGCTGTTTATCTTCCAGTTCTTACTCTATGTAGTATTGTCAGAGATTTGCTGCTTCAAAGGTTATAAAGAACTTAGGTCCTTGAGTTATCCTTTTATACTTTTTTTCCTAATGTTGAGAGCAGTAGCTATAATTTAACCATTCTGTGCCTGAAACACATCCTGCTGAACTCCATTACAATGGCTTCAATGGCTCTTATGTGAAGACAAAAATAGGCTCATATCCTGCAAAGTGATTAGCTCTTCTATGTGCTTGCCAATGTGACATTCACCCACAGATATCGAAACAGTTTCCTGAGATTGAGGTACTGGCCACACTGATTAGACTGGGCCAAGAATACAGGATGTTAGGGGAATATGCACCTATTTTTAAAAAGAATATTTCAATGAGGATTTTTCTTGTTCAGATTGCATCCACTGCCTTGGCATAAAAGTGCAATGCAAGGTTCCTTTTGAGATCCACAAAGAATTCCTTAAAATAATGGTCAGATAGTTGCAAGCAATGAAATTATCATCTCTCAGGTGAGAGGATGCAATTTTCTGCATACCTTTGTGCCAACCATTTCCAGAAAAAGATTGTTTAAGATAATCCATTTTATATTGCATTGCAGGTTGCTGGAAACCTAGTAGCTTTCAGTTTCTGTGGTTCAGCTCAGGGTACGTAAATTCTTTAAATATGTATTAGTATCAATGTACATTAATATTAAAAATCATTGTTGATTTCTGGGGACCTATGACTGTACCTTTGCTAATGAGTGATAGAGAAACCTTAGAAATCTGAGTTTGTTGCTGAAAGGAATGCACTTCATTAGTTTTTTCTTTTCCTTTTTTTTTTTTTTTTTTTTTTTTTTTTTTTTTTTTTTTTTAATTTCTCCTGTTGGACTTTGCTGAAAATCTTCTCAGAGGTCTCTGGGGGATGCTGCAGGGAGTATCTGTAAGCCTGCAGGACAGTGTGATTCTTATCTGAAGAACACCTCCTTCTCATCAAGCTCACCTCCTCCCCAGCCTCACTTGGCATCTGGACAGCAGCCACCCACATGTGGCACATTAAAGGATTAAGGCTTTAATGACAAATTTAAATGCTGTTATTAAATGGGGACTTTCATCTTGTAGAACACTCAAGAAATAACATTTGTAAAACTGCTTCCTGAGCAGTATATCCTTTTTCCATTATCTCACCTATTTGTATGCTAATAACAATTCTTTTGCCTCTCTACTCTGTCTCTGCTTGAGCAGTTCAACATTGAATTCATGATTATGTGTTTTGTGCTGTGAAGATTTTACTTATATTTTAAAAAATGGTATCTCAATAGTTAATTATAGATAAATTATTGAGAAAGCAACAGCAGATGCAAAGAAAGAGTGGTCTGTATCTGACACAGGCTTTAAAAACAGATATCTTTGAAATATCCCATATTTTAAATATATATATGTGTACATATATACACACACACATATATTTATAATTTTCATATTCAGTTATCAGAATGCTTTCCTAGCATTTGATGCTTCATGTGATACCATAGACTGCTGACAAAAATTTAGCATTTTCTCTCAAATTATGTCCATAATGAATATCTGAAAAAAATGCCCCTCAAGAGAAAAATATACCAATGTATCTAGACTATGCTTCTGTGAAGGAATTCCTGCATATTTAGGAAGAACATGTCTACTATCAGAGAAACTAAGTGAAGAGTAAACATATAATTTTGAAATTTTCTGCTTATTTGAAATGTTTATATAATCCCAATGTTTAGGTACATTAGTAACAGCCCTGGACTTACTGAAGCATCACTGCTGCTGAAATAATTTTTAATCAAAGTTTTCAGTATCTTTTCTGATGTAGACAAGACTCCCACTGATCTTGTGCATCCCTAAATCTCAGTAAGTGTTTGGATACTCTGTCTTAGCCTGAGATGATTAAGTTATATTAAATCCCCTGTAAGTCACTGGCTCAAGGAGTGGTTTGGGCTGGAACAGACCTCTGGAGGTTGTCCAGCCAAATCTCCATCGCAGAACAACTCCAAAGGCAGGTTGCTCAGGACTTTGGGCTGAGCATGGAGAGTCCACTAACTCATTGGCCCTGTGTTTCAGCGGTTATTGCTGTCCACAGAGAGGATTTATTTCTTTGTGTCCTTGTGGTCTTTGTCCCTCATCTTGTCCTTGGGATTCTATAATAGGAGCCTGGCTCATTTTTTATAAAATCCTTTCAGGTAGTAGAAGACAGCAAAAAGTTCTTCCTGAAGCTTCTCATTGCCAGAATGAGCATCCCTTGTGCTTTCCTCCTCTTGTCACACAGTGGTGAGTGGGGACTCTCACTGCAGCTCAAGTGACAGACACACCAGGTATGTCTGAGCTCTGAGCAGTGTTGGCCACATCCAGACATCTATATACTTTTATTTCCTGATCTCCAAATAAGTCTGTGTTGGTATTATCTGCTGTCTGCTCCTTCACATATCTGCAGAGACCTGGCTTTGCAGGACTAAGGGTGGCAGGGAGAGTCTTCTTCTTTAATATGGTGGTAAAATATTTAAGAGTTTAGACTATGGAAGTAATTTCTGGGCCTAGTTCATCATAGTTTCTCTCCCCTGGAAACCCATCTTCAGAGAGCTGCTCCAAGGCACAGGGATGCCAAAAAGAGTATTTCCATTGACGTTTGTCCTCCTTGCTTTCTATTCTAAAGAAAATCCAATTTTCAACTAAGCTTCCAACTGCATTTGTCATAAAACATGGGCCAATTTCACTTCTCAGTTACTTCAAGGAGAGATGCCAAGGCTGAGCTTCTGTTTTCATGAAGAACAACATAAAAACCAGGCTACCTGTTAGCAACAAAAAAAAGCTCTGTATGGGGAAATGAGCTGTCCTTGGAATGGCACAACTGATGTTTTAGCCTCAGAATCCTTTTCTAAAGGTCACAGCACAATTTTAAGCCCAGAATATTGCAATGTATTTAAATATCTGAGACTGAGGTTAAACAAGATATACTAATGTGAAACAGAAATGAAGAAATCACATCTACCTTCTTCATGACAAAATTGATTCATCCTGGGAATAAGCAATTACAAGCAGTGGGAAAATAAAACTGGCCTGTCCATGCCATGATCTTGGCTTTCAGACCTTCTTCCTCACTGCACAGAGGGATGGTGATAACCTCTCCAGTGAGGTGAGTGGCTTAATGGATAAGAGGAGAGAGGTAGATACTGGTTATCTTAATTTTAGGGAGTGATTTTCAGCACTGTTTTTCATTAGGTCCTCAGAAATAAGCTTATGAAGTAGGGAAACAATAAATGGAAATGCCATGGGGTGAAACTGGCTCTGCTTAGAGAGAAATTCAGAGCAAGGCTTTACTGTAGCTGAGAGTTTTTGTTTATAGCACAAAATGATGATGGGCTCATCATAATTTAATTTTAATTATTCTACACCAAAATGTATCCTTTTGTGCAAGCATTTTTATCCTAGGAAAAAATCTTTGTTAAAGTATTTGAATCTTCAAAACATTCCAGTCAATTTATCTGTAAGATGGTAAACCCTGCAAAGCACTCTTGTCCTTACTAAAGGATCAATGAAATCGAAACTATCTCAGTATGCAAGTATTGACTTTTATTCCTAACACTGATTTCAGCTGTAAAGGCCTATTAAACTAGAGATCAAAATATCTATCAGAGAGTTCACTTAGCTCTTTAAAAAAACCCATACAGTATTTAGAAGATAATATAAGGAAAGTGGTAGAAAATACAGGTTTACAATGTAATTGGTGATGGAAGCTTAATAGGTGTTCAGTGGGCTAAATCTTGCCAAAGAGAAAATGGCTTGGACTTTGCCTTGAAAGAGAACAGCATGAAAGACAAAGGTTTTTTGCACTTTTACATAATAGAAAATGAAAAAACTGAGTTCCATGAGAAGTTTGAATCAGTATTGAATACAAAACCTGGGTGTGAGTCCTGATCTGATATCTTCATCATAAAACAGTCCTTCCTTGTGCTGTACAGAGATGGGGATAAGATATTCCAAATAATCCCCAGACTGTGCACTTGAATTAAGGAGCACAAGGGAAGGGACACCACTGTGCAAGCAGCTGTAGAGAGGCATGAAGATAGATGGTGTCTGGCATGAGACAGGGCTAAAAGAAGAGAAGCAGCGTTATGTTTTTTCCATTACAGTGAATCACTTAAGGCAGGAATACACACAAAAACTGAAGATTTTTTTGTTTTTGACTGCCACAGAGAAGTCATATCAGCAGCCACACAATTAAAGCAACCTGGCTTCTCTCATGCACAGGGAGCAATTGTTCCTTTGCTTGCAGAAGGAAATGCACTCACGTGTGCACACACACATTTAAAAATGCTTTAAAAATGTTATATTTGACTTCCTGGCTAGTTTGAAAATTCTCTTCAAAAATAGCTCTTATGACTGCAGGCTGGCAGAGCTGTTCCTGCCTGGATTTAAATGGGAAAACTCAATTAGAGTTTGAATCTGTTGCACTGAAATGGAATTGTCTCTTGCAGGCAAAGCCCAGTCACGGACACAGTAGCATGAATGAGAGGAGAGGGAGAGGAGGAGGTTGTGCCATTGTGGAGGACAGGTTGTAGGAGCTCTGAACTAGAATGTTCCACATCCTGTCACTCTGGAAAAGAAACTTCATAGGACTTCTCCAAGCATGTTCAAGGAAAAGTAGCTTCAATCAGGCTTTTTCCTGGAAGGGGCCCTGCTGGGTGTGGGGGTGGCAGGCACTGGGCACTGAGTAGCTCACAGCACAGAGCAGTGACTTGTTCCATGAAGATTACTTCCCTTTCCTTTACCTCTCTGGCTTTGAACAAATATCCACCCCACCCCAGGGTCTTTCCATCAAGTTTAAGGATGTTATTTGTATTTCTGTAGTCTAGAAATATTTGAGAGGATCTAAGGAAGGCTGGAGCTTGGGCACAGGAAAAATGGATTTTTGGTGGCAGGGTCACCACAGGGTCCCCCTCTCCCTCCCTCTTTGGCTGTCCCCGTGTTCCACTGCAGTCTCCTGTCTCTCCTTGGGGTTTCCACAGTAGGCTTTCAAGCTGTGAGGGGAGACCCCTCAATACTGCCTCTGTTCCTGAGACACTTGAGATGGCCTCAAGATTTTTTTCATCACTGTGCATTGAGATCTATGTCTAGAAATGACCTGGTCCTCCTTGCCTTTCTTTTCTGGAATCTCAGCCTGAACCTCAGTTTCCAAGTGCTCTCTAAGTCATCTATATTAAAGTGCTCCTCATAAATAGCAGCTTCCAGCATGACTTCTTTCATCTGTGGCTTGTATTTTTGTGGGAGAGGCAGAAAACAGGTTAATTTCCATCAGAGCAGCTGGCTCCTCTGATCTGCCACCCGGAGACTTGGCTGACAGGGAATATGTGACTGCAGGCAGGGCAGACCTGTGCTTCTATAGCTGTGCCATCTCTGCTGGCAAGGGGCAAACTTACCCCTTTCCCCACTCCTTTGGGACCTGCTGGACACTGTTAGTGGAAGTTATGGGTTGGGAAGAAGATGCACAACTCCTAGCAGTGCAGCAGGCAACAGGGATTCTCTTGTAAAACCTGCAGTGACGAGATTCAAGTGTGTTCATTGAAGCAGACCAGGAAAAAGGCTTGTGCATATGTGGGAAGGGATGGTGGGCAGGCAGGGCTCAGTCCAGCTCTGATTCCCTGCCCTCCCTTGACTCTGCCATTCAGTGCTGGCGATGTCCATGTGGGCTGTACTTCCCTTTGTCCAGTGGAGAAGGATGACATTAATTAAATGTTTTGCAGTTGTCCTTGGAGAACCTGTTGCAGAAGAGGTGATTATGTCTTCCTTTGGGCATGTTGTTCAGGTGAGACCAGATGGAGATGAAGGAGTTTTGACAGCCACACACTCAGAGAAGCCCTGGGTAAGGGTCAGTGCCCTGCACTGATATGGTTACAGCCTGTCTATCCTTCGAACAAATGCTGGTTAATCCTTTGAGACTCCCCAGTGCAGGCTCCTGCTTCTCTTGCCTGCATGGATGGATTCACCTGCATGGTCTGGACTGGGGTGCTGTTACATGTGCTTGGGTTACCCTGTCTTTGACATGGGGCAGCCCAGGGATGTTTAATAAACTGTGACAATTATCGTAATAGCACTCTCCACACTCTGAAGAGATCATGGACTTTGGGGTTTTCCTCCATCAACAGGCTGAGATTTTGTTTGGTGTCAGTTTCAAAAAAGTAAAGGAGAGAATTGGAAAAAAGTGCTATGATTTCTGAGGGCTGGAAAAAGCAAGGGCAGTTAGCAAGGCCAGAGCCATGGCTCTGTGCTCTAGGGGAATTCTCTGAGGAGGGCATTCACAGCTGTCTGTGGCACTTTTGCAGGAACAGGGAGGAACCCATCTATGCCACAGCTATGATGGGGCCAGTAGCTACATGATGTTCCTGTGGATGAGTAGGTCCCCAGCAAATGTCAGAGCTTTTCAGTGGAAGGGGAGATTTTTCTCACTGTAACAAATGCCACGGATTTTTGAGATAAACAGGGAAATTTTCCAGAAAGTTCTCCTGAGAAAAACTGGCTGAGCTGTGGTGGCAAAATGGTAAAAATGAAAAACCAACTCATAGCTCAGACTGTAGCTCCTGCAGCAAAAGTGGCGAGTGCAGGTCCAGGGAGAAACCCCAGGATGGAGATGGGGATGAGATGGGAACAGGCATCAGGCCCATGAAGGAACTGTTCTGGTCACGCACTGCAGACACCATCCACGTGGCCAGCACTGCCTGCAGCAGGAGCTTTAATGATCTCAGAAGAGAAAGAGCTGAAATGCAACCAAGAGCTTTGCCCGCTCTGAGCTTCTGTAGAAAGAGACTCCAAAGAGGGGACAGGCACTCCCAGCAAGGGCTGTCTGCGGTGCCCATGGCGCCCCGGGGCAGGGCCGCTCCTTGCGGGGACACCCCGGGCCCCCAGCCCGGCCGGCCGGGGAGCTGGGGACAGCTACAGGCAGGAGAAGGGAGGGTTCCTGCTCACCCTGGACCCTGCAAAGGGGTGCCAGCACCACCGGTGACGGCTCAGAAGGACCAGGTGAGGAGAAATCCACCGCGGAGTGCCGAGCGGTGCGGCCGGCTGTGTGCAGCCACAGAGCCCTCTTGTGTTGTCTGCTGGGTTGCAGACCGGCCAGAAGAGCAGCCTGTTCCTCTCACGACACCAAGCAAGGTAAAAAACGGGCGTCTAAGGTTTGTTTTTCCCTGTTTGGAAGTTTTCGGCTTGTGGGTGTTTCTAGAAGGCAAGAATGGGAGGAGTGAAATGATCCCTTGTCAGTGGGAGAAAGAGATATATTCTGTACAACTTCTAAAGAGCCATACACCAGGAGGAAGAATTTACTCTGGAGCTGTTCCCATGTGCTAAGTATTATTAATCAACTGATTATTCAGACAATATTATAGCTTCTTGCAGAAACCCAAGCTCCAAGAAATTATTGTTTCAGCCAAAAGAAATCTGTAAAAAAATGTTTTTCTAACAACAACAACAACAAACCCTGTTCATTTTTTAAAATGTGGAAAATAGATTTTTTTTTTCTTTAAAGTATAACCTACAAAAACCACCCTTTGGCTGAACTGTCAGATCTCTGAAGACTTAAAGTTCAGAGAAGCTTCCTTTGGACCCAGTTCCCTTCACTGCTGTCTCCCTTTAAGGGAAGCCACCTCAGGCACAAGAGCTTTGTGCAGTGAAGGCTGAAGAAATATCGGGAAGCCCTGCTCCAGTGGAGTCCCCAGGGACTCAATACTGTCTTCCCCTGGCAGTCATACACCGTTGGACAGGTTCCCAGAAATCACAAGCAGATGAAACATTACAGGATCTTTTCCCTTGCCATGGCACAGGTATGCTTGCCTCTCTAATGGTTTCAGAAAGTATAAACCAGAAAGGACTAACAGATCATTTTAATTTGCTCACTGATAGTTTTGTGTAATGTCTTCTGTTTACCAGAAATTAATCACCAGAAGGCACCACCAAGGAAAAAAGACATCATCAAAGTTAAGAATGCTTTAAAACTACTGTAGGAGGAAAAAACGGGGTAGAAAGTGATTGTGAAAACATTTTACCATGCTGCAGGAAAATGCAAAAGTTGTCCTTCCTTCTGTTGGCACTACACTACAATGAATCTGAACAGGGAGAAAATGATCTACATTTAGATCCAATGGTCTCCAAACCCCTGACAATACAAACAAGGACAGTATGACTGAATCAGCCAAATAACTGCAAGGGAGGTCTTGTTTTCAATCACATCCACAAATAGCAAACAGAGCTGTGTGTCAGAATCTGTTCTTTTCTTGTTTACAATCAGTCTAATAGACTCTTCTTGTATATGTCTAAAATGTTCATGGGTTTAGAAACAAGTGGTAAGAGTTCACGAAGCTGATGTGTGTTTTGGAATTTCCTATCTACTGAAATAGTTTTTCTAATAATTCAAGATGCTGCCACATTAAATAAAATGATCCCATTATGTTCTGTATGTGTCAGCTTCTGTTTCAATAATGTATCCTGCATTTTGGCTGCCTAGGATTAATTTTTGGATAAAAAGTTATTTTTGTTTATATTGCTGCCAGCATGATCCTATTTGAATTCCATGTTGACAACAGAAATGTAAGAATGAGGATCTGTTTTAGTGCTCCCTTTAGTTTACATTGATTGGTTTACATTAATTTTCACCTGAGCAGTTGCATTACCACCTTACCAAAATATTTGGATTCTTTCAAAAAGATTTTCCCTTCAAAGTTTAATTAAGATAGTTTATGAAAATATTTTTACTCATTTATTAATTGGGAAATACTGCATTATTTCAGAACAAAGCTCCTGGGTCTCTTTTTTTCCTGTCTTCAGAAAAATGTTTTCATACAAGGCTGAGAAGTATACAGATTTGAAAACCATTCAAAACAGCTGACTATTACAGCATGACTTTTTAATGTTGTGTTGTGTCAAGACAAATGAGGTGCTGCCCAGAGTGTTCTCTGCTATAGCTTTAGTAATTTATTTTTTAGTGGGATCCTTGGCCTGGCCCATGATAAAGAAAGTTATTATGTCATTTGTTTACTGATTCATTTTCTTACTGTCTTGTTGCAAAGCCACCTCTTCTCCTATCAACTCTAATTAAATTGACTGCCTGTATTAGGTTCTTATATTCACCATATGCTCTCTGTCTCGTAATATTTATTTCAGATTAATGGTAACAACACAAAGAGCACGTGAATGCAAAGCCTATAGGAGAGGTCACAGAGCATCTTGTTGTGCCACATGGTGTTGTAGCTCTCCTGAAATTTACCAGGTGGATGTTGCAGAAACTTGCATTCTTTTGAATTTGAGGGAAAATTAAGGAACTGCTACGAGATGATCCCTAAAGGCTTCCAGTCCAGGGAAATAGAGAAGTGTCATTTAGACACACAGGGAAAGAAACTGAAGTGTTGTGATTCTCAGCTCTAAGAAAGTCTGTAAAAATGCCATAATTTCAAGATTTATATCTGAAACATGAATTTTGCTTCTCTGTTCCCACCCATCTCTTGATATTGGGTATGTTTTCATGGATTACTTTTAAAAAGTGTCTTATTTGCAAACTATCTGTGTCTGTTTCATGTTACCCTTGCCAGAAGGTGTCTCACTTGCATGATCATTGCAAGAACCTGTAGGTTCATTTACACTCCATGAGCTATCTTTAAGTGCACTGCATATTGCTAGCTTGGTTTAGGATGATGGATTGTAGCCAGCCAGCAAGATAATTAAGAGAATATATTAAGCTAACCTGGGTGTTGTGAGTGCAAGGCTTGAATAAGCACAGCACATCTCACAAATTCTATTTAGCAGCAGAAATATTTTTTCCGATGTAGATTGTGTTGAAGAGACAAAACCAATAAGGAAAGGGGGAAAAAAGAGAAGGAGGATAAAAGAGAAAACTGATGAGTGAAAGGAAAGGAGGTATTCAGGTACTGTGGGGATTGGAAGAGCTGAAGGAGACGGGAGAAGATGGGAGTTTGTGTATGAGGGAGGAATAGAGCAGTGTGGTAATGCAGTCTGGAAGGGAGAGGAGGTGGCAATGGGAGGAGTGGATCTAGAGGGGATCTCTGGTTAGAGGAGAAGGTGTAACCAGGGAAGGGCACCAAGTGTCCCAAGCTCTGCCAGTTGTCACATCCCTGGGTTGCACTGGTTCCTTATGCAGCTGGATCCCATCCACAAGAGATGTTCTCGCTGGGCTGAGTCCTGCCCTGGCAGGAGGCTCTGTGGCTCCAATTACAAAGTAATTAGCTCACTTGAGAACAGGAGATGTGATGGAATAAGGGGGAGCGGAAAGCATAGTTAAGAAATTGCTTTAATGAATTTGCCTTTCCTCTTTGAAAGTTTGAAGACAAGAATGATATTTTCAAGGAAGCAGGAAAGCTTACTTAAGGAATGGATTATTCAGAGCTTAAAAAGTGTTGATTGCAAATTGCTCTGTGTATGCTTTAGGTTGTTAAGTGTAAAGAGCTCTTAATAACTAAGCTAATAAACTCCTCGGTGTTTCACCTTGATATTTTTATTTATATCTTCAGAAATATGCTAACTTGCTGCATAAATAATATGGCATATTTCCTCTTGGAACAAGTTACAAACACTCAAAAATTTCTTCAACATAGCAAGAAATTAGGACTTTTTTTCATTATTTTACCGTCCTTTGGTACTTTTTGTGTTTCCTGTTGTCCTCAAATAAACACAAACTTCACCTGTGTGATCTTTCTGGAATATCTAGCAGATCTCAGTTTGCATCCAAGTAACATATGAAACCTGACAACACTGATGTGGGGTGAAGGGAGGCCCTTTAAAATGTGGATTAATTTAAAATGCTTTACGATTTAGGACTTTTTAGGATAACCCTAGCTAGTTAACTTGATTCCTTAATTCCAAATGAAAGCTCTTGCCATCTTCTGTTTACAAAACAATTCATAGGCTGACTTGCAAATCGGATCTTTTCCTGAGAAGTGAGAGTTTACAGTGAGTTCTTTGTTTGGTGGGCAGAAAGATCTCGAAAAAGCTGTTACCCAGCTACTCTTAATGCCTTTACCCTGAGGCAGGCAGGGCATATTTGGGCTCTACTTATTGATCTGTGTTATGAAACAATTACAGTAGCATTCATGAGCCTTGAAAGCCATAAGCAAAGATAATATGCACACTTCACTTAATTCAATAAGTTTGGTGGGGGGTGTAATATGCCTCTTGGAGCATAGCTTGAGGAAATCATTTTGGTTTACACTGCTTGAGGAGGCTCTGATAATGTATTTAATAACAACAACAATAAAAATAAGGCTACCTGGGTTATGTGATGTTGCAAAACCTCTGCTCTCAGCTGTCATTCACACCAGCCTTGCCTGGCCCCAGATTTGAAATCCTCCTCTGTGCCTATGGCTGTGGGAAGAGAGGGAGCAAGTGCACCCCTGCCTTTCTCATTTGTGTTGAGATGGCAAAATAATTCAGGCAGAAACTGCCTCTGCCTGGCTCTGCACAGCACTTGCTAAAGTAAGGTCTCATTTTAGCTGGGACTCTCAAACATTACAGTAGTACAAATAATTTCATGTAATGATTTCATTTTGTATCCAGTCCCTGGCTTTATCCAGAGACTCACAGTGGAACTATTAGGCATGTCTGGAGTTGTTATGAACCTCTTTTCCCCAAAGTGATTTATCTGACTGAAGGTAATACAGTGTAATTGTATGTTAGCCTCTGATTGTTCTTCTAGGAAAGCTCAGCTCCTGTCCTTCTGAAAACCATCTCAAGAATGAAGACAGGAGCTGCTCTAAACCCAGCCACTGTCCATTCAGGCTGGGCTGGTACTGTACAAAGCAAAAGCCTGGATGTATACATTGAGTAGGCTGTGAGGAGCATCTCTAGCACAGAACAAGGTGGAGGAACAGGATCCAGTGACTGTGCAGGGAATAGCAAGGCTCTGAACTGCTCTGAATCAAGCAATACAGGGGACCAGCATTGCCTTGATGGAAGGTACCTGTGGGCCTGCAGGAATAATTTGAAAGGGTTGGACTTTGAAAAATACTCTGCAGCCAAGCTAAGAAGGCCAGCGTTGGGCTGACCTTCTTCTTTAAACTCCTGGCTGACGTGTTGAAATGTCTTCCATAGCTCAGTTCTGAAAGCCTTCCTGTGAAGGAAACATGAAACCTCTTTGTCATTCTTATTTTA
>VWYP01025807.1:259754-278140 GCA_013400435.1 Pycnonotus jocosus | reverse complement strand
TTTTTTTTTTTTTGCCATTCAAGTGGTCTGCACACAGGAAAGCATGGGCCTTAGTCTCACTTGGAGCTATCACCAATGTTGCACTGCTCTGTGGCCAAAGCCCATGCTGGGAACAGCCACTGAATGTCACACAGCTGATTTACATGGCAAAGTGGTGGATTTTGGGATGCACAGCTTTGTGTCCTGTCTCCCAGGCTTGCTGATCCTCAGAAGCCTAAGCAAAAACATGTGGTCTACTTTGATGCTTTGTAGGTTCCATGTCCCAAATGCTGATAGCAAAACTGAGGTAATTTCAGGTGCTGAGAATGAGTAATTACAAATTCTCATTCTCTGCATATATACTGCAAACAGTAAACAGCTATTCAGGGGTGCCTGACTCTTTGACTAGTTGACTCAAAGTTCTGGTGAATTTTAGAACAGGGCTTTTCAGAGCATCTTCAAAATACTGGCCTCTTGCAATAAAGATCCTAATTTGCTGAAATAATCAAAACTTGGCATATAACAACCTCAGCACCTTTTC
This sequence comes from Pycnonotus jocosus, assembly GCA_013400435.1. NCBI lineage: Eukaryota > Metazoa > Chordata > Aves > Passeriformes > Pycnonotidae > Pycnonotus > Pycnonotus jocosus. The sequence continues at coordinate 277,620 of VWYP01025807.1, read as the reverse complement.
TCTCTTTGCCCCAGCCCTACACTGAATGAATTTAATGCCCTGCAAAGTACACTGGTAGTCGTGGGATCTTGCTTCGTACAAGCAACTGACAGTGAGATAGTCCAACAGTTGTGCTGGAAATATCATGCTGTATCTCCTTACCCCCTCCTTCTCTTCATCCTGCCTGCCATTCTCTTCATCCTGCCTGCCATTCTCTTCATCCTGCCTGCCATTTTTGTTTGTTTGCTTTTGTTTTTCCTTCTTGGCATGGGAGATTTATCATATTTGAGATATAGATTTCTGGGGCCATGAAAAGCCAAAGAAAACTTAAAAAATGTAATTGGAGGCTCAAAATGCAAACTCTTAAGCTTGGTTAAGTAAGCAAGTCTGGGCAGTGAGTGCCAGTGCTCTGCTCTTTTGAAATTGAGAGCTATCTTAGTGGAACAGACTCTGCTTTGAAGCTGGTAAAATGTATAAAATGTATCACCTCAGACACACTTCACACTGACAGACCCGAGCTATGTACAGATTGGTAAAATCTGTCTGTGTTTTCCCTGGTGTTTTTCTTGAGCACAAGCATTTGTTCTACTTTGACTTTAATTAGTCCCTCATAGTACTGCTCTGACAGACTAAATTAGGTGTCAGTAATAATATACTTTGTAAATGCTGTGTCTGTACAGAAATTCTCCATGCCAAGGTTAGGGTTGTTTTACCTGTCTGTCCACTGCACATAATTGTACATTAATGTAGAAATAAATGTGGAACACTGGCTCGATCTTAAATTGTGCCATTTCTCCAGTGTTGCTCCTGCTTTTAATGGCTTATCCACAGGACAATAAGTCTGCTCCTCAATCAAGTGAAAGAAATGTTTAATATGGAGATAAGGTGTAGCAATTAGCAATAGAGACTATTCAGAACTGATCTGTTTAATTAGTAGAGCTTCTCATGAAGTGCAGACACGAGATTTTTTTTGCAAACATTTTCCTGCCTGCTGTGTTTCTTAAGCTATGATCTTCAACATGATGCCCAATTCCACTTTACTGTCCATGTACCCTGGTTATGGGACAAAATCAGTTCAAGGCAATTCCTTTCATCTACTGCTGTGAGCTTTGGCTGAGGCACTTGATCTGTTTCAGATCACAGGCTTAAGCTTGAGCATGAGTTCAAGTTGCAAGGTAACACATGAGCTGTCAACTGAAATTTTAAGATCAAAATGGATTTTTGAGGTATTTATAACATTAAACACAGAATTTCCTCTGATTACTCCTGCTTGGAGTCCAGCAGGTGCTGTCTTCATCAAAATAGAGATTTTAGTGCTGCTCCTGTCTTAACCAAGAGGCAGAGATCCTGACATCTCTCTTTGCTGATTGTTCTTATCCCAGATCAATCTTTTTGTTACATGATTGTGTACTGAGATGATGGAAAACCACAAGAAAACAGAGCAATATTTGATTCATATTTGTAGCCTGTAAAAAGCAACCTCATCCTTTCTACCAAGGAAAAGATGCTGATTTCTACATCACCAGATATTTTGTAGGAAAATGAGGAGTATTCCTAATCAAAGCCCTCTTTCTGGTTGGATTTTCTTGTAGCTGACAATGAAAAAGGTAATCACTGTGTGTTGAGACTTCTGTGTGACATTTCAGAAAGAGGTGCAATTTAAAAAGAAGAATATTACGTGCTTTTCATCAAAAAAGTTTAATATGAAAACTTGGTCTATTTTTCTTCATAGTTGATATGCTTTGAATTTATACAAAGAATTTAGAAAATTCTGGGTGAATAGCAAGTCAAATGTTTTTATGTTATCTTTTTCATCCTTGTGAAAACTATGAGCTATGCCTTTGTCTGTGTTCACAGTTTCTTTCTCTTTAAAACCAAATTCAGTGCTGCAGGGAAGTTAGACTGAAGTCACATTTTTCTTTTTCCCCCCATATTTTGTAATGTTGTGTTCTAAAATTTGCTGCTTATGAGACCATTTGAAAATATTCCATATGAATGGGAACTCTGCAGAAATAACAGACTTCAATTTGTCTAGTGGGCTGTTGCCTGAAGAGAGTCTCATTGTGGCTTCTCAGTGGTGGCTGCTTTCTCAAAAATGAAACATGAAGAACAATTTTCTTACCTTGCATTTATACAAACCTTAGCAGTGGAAAAATGGGAAACTTTTAAAAACTTCCCAAACAAGACTCCTAACCATTCTTTAAGCCTCCCAGGCATCAACAAGCTTTGCAGATCAATGCTGTTATTACATGAATGAGAGGACTTCAGAAAGCCATCACATATAGGCAGGAGCCTATGGTTTGTGGCAAACTCTACTGGAAATGAGCATCCTTATCCCTATGTGACTTCCTATGCTTTTCAAAAAGGAGTAGTTTGAGAGGTGTTTGGGATTCAGCATTTATAATGGAATCTGTAACAAAACTCAGCATGCCAACTGCAAGAAAGTATTTAAGCAGTTTGAATGAGACTCAGAAACTGGTTTAAAAAGCATTTCCTGAAGGTACAATCACTTCTGGCACCAGAGTAGAAACACTTATGCATATTTCTGCACCCTGGGGCAGTTTTCAAGAATGTACCTAATATTAAATCTGAACTCAAAGGGCTTTAATTTTTCTGTTTGATGGGGAGCACTCATTATGCAAATAAGATAGCCTTTGGTCAGCTGTCTATATTCCAAATTTTTTTGCTATTTTGGAAGGAGGCTAGTTTAAAATAGAAATTTCCACGTTGAAGTTACCTATTTAGTCACAGCTTTTTAGTGTGCCTCAAAAAAGAGGCACACTTCACAAAGATGTGAAGTGGAGCACAATTAGATATAAGCATGATTGGTAAAACCCCATCCTGGTATTAAAAGAGTCTTATCTCCATTTGGCAGAGCCACTTTTATAACTCCTCCCTGACAGGGAAATTGCAGCAACCTCCACTAGTCTTTGACTTCTTGGCACAGGTAAATATGCTTGGTTGTCTCCTCTGGTGGCCAGCTACATCCCAATCTTCCTGACCTACCTTCACACTGGGTTTCTGGGGCAAGGACAGTTTTGGCCAGGGTTATAATTGTAGCTAATCTCTCTACTCTGCCTTACAGTATTCTTGCTTTTTTCCTGACATTTGAAGTTTAAGAGGGACCTCAGTCCAGTCTTCCTGGCCAGCATCTCCAGTGTGACAGATGTACATTGGGCAGTAGGAAATCTGGCCTTGTGAGAGGTAGGTGGACATTTTGGCTCATGGTGTCCATTTTTCCCACCTGGTGGATTCATGGCTTTCCTGGATGCAGACAAGCATGCAGGCATGCTTTGTCTGGTGGTTACATGAAGTAAGCAAGGGCCTTATTCACCACCAGCAAAGCCAAAGGATGACCCAGAAGAGACTCTGAGGACACATCCTTTGCTTGTATAGCTCACATGCAGTGACAGAGCCAATAGAGTGAGGGGATTTTACATCTGCAGGGATTTCTTTCTTCTGCTGATACTTTCCTTCTTCCAGCACTAGCAATCCTAGCAGGGTTAAAAATCTTATGAAGAATTTGGGGGATTTGACCCCTGTCACCACTGTGAAACCTAGGGCCTGTTAGGAACCAGGTAAAAGCCTGGGGAAAAGGCAGTCCATAAGGAACATGAAAAATTGAAAAGCAGGAAAAATCTTTAACTTACTTTTAAAAACTTATTCCCCATTGACTATTCTGCTTCAGAACATGGAGGCAGGAACCTGGATATGAATCTCCAGGAGCTCAGTGAGGGTCTGGTGCAGCCTCTCCCTGGGAACAGTGAAGGAAAAGAACCAGCTTCCCTTCCCTGGTGCCTCTTTAGAGGAAACCATAAATTATCTGACCCAGTACCTGTGATACATTCAGATATTTCCTCCCCAGACTGAGTTTCCTTACAAGTAACTCTCATTATCTGTGCTGGGCTGGTGGTAAGACATCTGCTTTCTAACATCCAAAAGGGATTTGTTGTGCAGTTCTGAGGAGAGCTTCCTCTGCTGAGTTTGGCTTGCTTAATTAACAGTTTGCGAAATGCTTTGGATCCATCTGGAGGAACCATCCTCCTGAAATGGGGCTCGTTATTCTAACGACGCAAACCGACCTGGGTGAGCAGGGGCTGGGGGAACAAACCTTGTCCATAAGGAAGATGCATGACAGGGGATGGGAGGCTTGCTGAGGGGGAAGCAGGTGGCTCTTGTAAGTTGAGTGGGAGCTCTGCTCTCCTGGGGAGGTGAGCAACAGCAGCACAAGTGCTGAGACTGACAGGAAAAGTTAGTGGAAGTGCTTTCCTATGTTGCTGGGCACAGCTGCAGCAAAGTGCTTTGCTGTGCTTGAATACTTAGTGCTGCTGAGCTTGCAGCTGGAGAGCTGCAGAGCCAGGCAGGGAAAGTTGTACACAGTGAACTTCACTTTTCATCCAACACTGTGAAGTGATCAGGGTGCATGATATCAGGACTCCAGGCTTCCAGGAATTTGGGATGAAATTAAACAACCTTGGGACTTTTTCAGCTGAAGAATCCAGAAGCAGCTGCTGAGCAGCCTGGCACATGGCTGTGACTTGGTCTCCCTTGTTTCCAAGCATTCTGTTTGTCACGTGCTGCGCGTGGCTGTGTCTAAGGGCGGTCAAAGCTATTAATTCCCACTCTCCTCTCTTTAATTCTGTGCAGAGGAGCATTGAGGCAGGGCCCTCAGAAACATGCCAGGCAGCTCCCAGGGTAATGGCCCTTGGCATTCGCTCCGTGCTTACAACTTCTGCTTGTGGTGTGCCTTTGCCCAGCTATGCCACTTTCTCCTTAAAGGTTCCCACTCCCTCCTGTTTTGTGTTGCCAGGAACAACCTGAGTTGTTCAGAGTGTCAGTAGTCAGAGTGTCTTCATGGCACTTCCAGAGTTTGAGAAGCACATTTTGGAAGTAAGAGAAATACTATTGCCCTATCAGCAAATCATTTCCCACAGGCTTTCTATTCACCTGCTGCAGAGGACAATGGTGAGCTATGTATGGGGAAGGCTGCTGAGGATACACTGTTTTCTTCTCTCTGTTGTCTGGATCAAGTTTGGTGCAGTTGTAGGACCCTTGGAAACCTAGCTTATTTTTCTGACACTTGGAAAAAATAGACCCTGAAAGAGGAACAAGTAAACCAATCAAAACCATATTTTCCTAAAATATGCATAAACTTTCCCTTCCAGTAAGAAAATACCCTAAGGACATTGGATCTCAGCACTGAATCCAAGCTTTTAGAAACAGGATGCATAAGGCAAACAACACTGCCAGGTCACATGCCATGTGCTTCTGTTGCCTTCATCCTTGGAGGAAATGCTGGGGCCACCAGGAGGATCCCATGCTCCTGTGACATTTCAGGGACACACCAGGAGGAGGAGAACCAGGATGCTTGCTCTTGGTCTTGCTTGGGTGGATGAGTGCCTCCCAGTCTGCTGTGTCCACAGCTGAACAGGTGCAGTTCCTACACAGGTTGGACCTTCTCTGTTTTTGTTTAAATAAGGGTGTGGAGTGTTTTCTGAGCTGGGATTCATTACTGTACTGGCTGAAACAAAAACAAAGCCGTTCTTTCCTTTTTCAAATCACACTGCAGGCTTTTTCACTCTCCCTGCTGATTTTGTTCAAAGGGAATACCAGTTAATGGTTTTCCTGGTGTCATACCAGAATCAGACATTAATGTTGAAGATTTTCGGACTAGCTTGATATTTTCTCTTGCTTTCTTTTCAGAAATGAGTCAACAAAGTGCTAACTTTGGTGACCTGACTTTACACAAACATGGTCTGAGTGAGTTTTGCTGTGCATTTATAGCCTCTCCAGGGAAGCTCCCTTCTGTCCAGATGCAAAAAGTTATGGAAGAGCACTCATAAAGATGTATTTTCAAGAGGCATAAAAGGTACTCAAGAACTGTTTTCATGATTTTCCTATTGAAAAGACTGAGATGCTTAATTAAAGGCCAAGAAACAGGCTTTTCAGAAGCCACAGAAGGGTCTTGACCTATCCAAAAAGTACAGTGAAAAAGAAAGGACACGAGCAAGTGACTTAATTTTTCCTTTTTGCCAAGGAACATTCTGGTATGATGGCTGCTCTGAGGTTATTGGGAAAGGTGAGATGGGTGGCAGTGCCATAGCACTTACCCTGTGCGCCATTTCTGGGGCTTTTGAGAGCCCAGAAGCAGTTGCACAGAGGTTCTCAGTGCCTTTTGGCATGAGCTTTCATCCTTCCTCAGAGAGTCATGGATGGACCTGGGGTACCTGAGGTCACTCAGCTGAAAATCAGAGCCATGAGGCAAAGTGGGATGAAGACAGGAAAATCTACCAGAGGACAGGAATAAAACCCCATAACCTGTCTGTCAAAGGGGATCAAGCTCCTGCTCTGTGCAGTGGTACAGAAGTCTGGTGTAAGTCATAGTAGGGCAATCTTAGGATGCTGTCATCCACTGACATCTGGCAGGTATTTTCCTATTTTTGACTGTTTTGTTCTTCCAAGTATCATCACACAACTTGGCAAATTTTGCTTCCTTGAGTGTTTCTCACTGTCTCCACAGTCATAAATGAGAGAGGGCTCTGGCTGCTGTGGGATGTGCCCATATGCTGTAGAGCAGGTATTGCTCCCAGGCAGCAGGGATGGGTTGCTTAGATGCTGTGAAGGTTTCTGCCTTTTGCCAGGAAAAACCAGCTGATGCTTTATTAGGTAAAGCAAAAATTCAGAATAAATTTCAGCAAATGAAATAGAACAGTACTTGATAAGTAACTTGAACATCAGCTGGAATTAAATATACTACTTTTAAAATGAAAAATCAGCTTCTTTCATCTCTTTCCTGTCAGTCTCTGTTTCTCAAGTTTTCACAGTTGCAGAAAACAAAAAAACCTCACCTTTGCTTTTAATGCATTGAAAAATCCAGGGAAAGACTTCAAGCTGAACATTGACAATAATCTCACAGAAATCATTCCAGATTTATAGCTGAGTTCACAGTCCTACCTCAAGTCCTATTTCCTTTTAAGGTATATCTATAATTTCAAGGGACTTTCTAAAGAGATTTAAATCTCTTAATCCCTTTTCTTCCTTTTCCAGGCAGAATTTAGTGTTTATGCTAAATTGCCTGCAGTTTGGATAAGATAGGTATGGATTCAGGTTGTTACAGACTTTCAAAATCCAGCCAGTATTTTTTTGTGAACAGCATCACTTAAACATAAAATATTCAAATCTCATTGCTACTCATAAGTTGAGAAATTAGTAGATGGGCCAAAGGTAAAGTGCAATAACTTCTCTGAAGTAAGATGAACTTGGGTAATTTCCTTTAGGTACGATCCAGTCCATTTTTCCCTTTAGCATTATACTATCCTGCTTTATTTTCCATAACACTCCTCATGCTGGCCTCTAAATTTCTTTGCAAAAAAATGGGGTTTTGTCTGCAACCTCTTTGGTCATAACTTCTGCAGTAATTGCTGTTAGTGTCAGGATGAACTCATTATTTTTCTCATAATTAAAAAAGCCATGAGTGCTGCACTTCCATCTCCTCTCCTAATAAAAGCTATAGCAAACCCAACAGTAGGCACATTTTAAACAACATACAGCTGAAAAATGCAATGATCTCAGTGGTGTTTGCAGTTTAGAAGCTGAAAAAAAAAAAAGCATTCGTGGTTTGCATAAAAGATTAGTGCTTGATCCTGTTTTCATGGTGTCAGTGGGAGTTCTGCCACCATTCAATAAGGGATGGGTCAGATCCTTAATATATTTGGTGTCCAAGGATTTTAACTTTCTGTGCACAAAAGCACACATAAACTGTGGCCAAAATAAACTGAAAATAAAAAAAACAACCCTGTCCATGGTGGCTAAGCATTGTCTCAGATCCTGCTTTGAAACTGGGGCTGTGGTGTGTAAATGATTGAGCAGGTTCAGTAGAGAGGGCACAGAATGACATTTTTCCTGGGAATATTTGATGTAATGTCCAAATTTTGCTACACAGAATAGTCTGATCCACAAAGATTCTGGTAGCACAAGAAGAATGCTGGCAAGGCCAAGAGACTTAGTGTGGTTCTCAGTTTGTGTCCAGGGCCCCACCTGCGAAGGATCCCTTTGCACCTGCACCTTAACTGTTTCTCTGCTGTGTTGGCAGGAATATTTTCTTTTCCTGAATTGCTTTTTTGATAAAAAATTTCCTGATGTGTCCCATGTACTGCCCTGAAAGGAGGCTGCAATGATGTGGGGGTTGGTCACTTCTCCCAGATAACAAGAGTTAGGGTAAAAGGAAATGGCTACAAGATGCACCAGGGGAGCTTTAGATTGGCTATTAGGAAAAATTTCTTCTCTGAAAGCATTGTCAAGCCCTGGAACAGGGAAGTGGTAGGGTAACCATCCCTGGAGGTTACAAGGTGTGTAAATGTAGCACTGAGAGACATGGCTTAGTGTTGCACTTGGTAGTGGCTGGATAAACAGTTGGACTTAATGGTCTTAAAAGTCTTTTCCAACCTAAAAACTTCTCTGATACTATATTTTGTAACAGCTGATGCTCCTGCATTTCCTCAAGGTGTTTGTGTGCTGTATTGTCATTGCTATGAGGAAGAATGTGTTTGCAGAGAGATCTTGGCAAACCATTTGAGTTCTCAAATTTCCTTCTGTTTAAACTCCATACCTCTCATTATGAACTGAACAGGAAAGGCAGGAGCATATTTACAGTTTTGTTTCTCCTTAAGTACAAACACTTTTTTAAAATTACTTTTTAAATTTCCTTTCTGAGCTGCAAGCAGAGATGCTTTGTGGCCAAACCAGACTCACAGCAGGGTGATTAAGCACCATCACAGCCTGGCTGTTAAGGATCCTGCTGGGGAGAATTGCCAAATATTTTGAGTGATCCTAGTATCATGTGAATTCTGTTCCAGTGCAGGCATGCAGTGGTCTGAATGGATTGTAAAAGACATTGAGTGATCTCTCCAGAGACAGCCTTAGCAGCAGAAATCCTCCTCAGTTCAGTCTAGAAGGATTAGACCACCAGACTTCACTGCCTGTCTGATGAGTGTTTCGTGAGAATTTTTACTCTGGTTAATTGTGAAGAAAATTCTGCCCAGATGACAAAAGGACCCAACACAAGTGAAAAATGTGTCAGGAATGGAAGTGCTCCTAGGTTTCTTTGAGAGCCCAGGTGGTCGTGGTGACTGGTGGTGCATTGCTATTTGAAGCAAAATTTATGAGGCTCATAACACTGCTAACCTTGTTCTTTGGACAGTGTGTTTCACTTTCGCATTTGTCAGTTGGATGTGTTCCTTGAAAATTACATTTGCTTGGAAAGAAAATATAGTAAGGGCTGGTAAGAAACTGACAGCAGTTCAATAGAGTTATGCAAAAAAGAATGTAAAGAATATAATATAATTGACTTTTGCAAATCTAAGTTTTTTTCGTCTTTGTATCTGTCAGCAGCTTAGCATAGAGAGATTCTGCAGCAACAGAAATTAGGCAGTAAAGCTGTCATAGCACAGACTTTGAATAGGCAGAAATAATTCTTGTTGAACCCAGGGTCAGCGACAAATACAGAATGTAAAAGGAAAGCACAAACCCTAAACTCAGAAATTAGTATCTGCACTCTCACAAAGGAGAACTTCAGGTTTAAACCAACATTTTTTAGGCAGACTGTATTTGTCACCTGTAGGTCCTTCCTCCCATTGAGGTGGGGACTTGGATGTACCAGATATTTTAGAAAGAAATTTGTAAACACTGTTAAGATATTCTAGAATAAATTTCTCAATGTGTAAGGTATAATTTTACATATATCACTCTGACTCCATGGGTAGATTTCCACAGAGATTTGCTTTGTGCACAAAGCAAAGTACATACTTGAATATTCATTAGACATGGGTATATATTTCAAAATAGACCAAAGGAGGGATAACTGGAGAGATATTGGTGAGATCTTTTAAGGTATTTGAGCTATTCCTTTTTTTTTTCTGACTTGAGGCTAAATGATTTCTAAGAGTCTGGTGCATTTGTGTCTCACTCTGGGGTACCAGTGTGTTATTTGTAGTGGCTTTGCTTTTCAAACAATCCCAGGTAGTGTGAGGATGGTAGTGAATGTAAGAACTTTAATATCATTGAATCTTGATAAACTTCGCATTAAGATAGCTGAAAGGGACTAGATGTCTACTTTCCTTAGAGAATCAGAAAAAAACTCCAAAATTTTTTATCTTGAATCACCAAGAATAGTATTTTTGAAAATCTATTACTCTGTATCTCAGCTTTTCCAATATTATCTCTGAATTTATATTTGCATAATTTGGTTTATTATTGTACAAGAAGTCCCGTGCTCTGTTTCCATTTTCGATACCCAGTCATACTGAAATAAATGTGTTCCCATGAAAGAAATTTAATCTGGCACATTTTCAGACAGAAAGATACGTTTTTGAAAAATCTTTAACTAATTTTAGGCTTCAGCATACAAATGTAATTAATCAAAAAATCAGCCCAAAAGTTGGCTCTCTGTAATGCCAGAAAGGCAACTAAGTGGTGTTTGTGCTGTAATTGCCATCAAGCAGAGCAATGAAACTGGAAAATAGGGCAATTACATATACAAAGTTGAAAACTGTTGAGTTTGCACTCTGTTCCTTCTTACAGGATCTGGAACAGTTTGGGTGCAGAGAATTCTGTCCATGGGCCTTAGATAATTAAAAACTCTCAAAAGGAAAAGAATTCTTTCCATATTGTTGCCCTTTGGCTCAGGAGTGTCTCTGCCAGGTGTGGTGTGGCAAATAGGGTAATCAGAAGTTTCCTGGGAAGTGGCTTTTCCAAATTGCATGAAGTGTTTCTAATTTGCCTTGGCCTGACAAGCACAGGCATGAATTTCCAATGAACATTTGAGAACTATAAGCTGATTCATCCAGAATTGTCTTTGACATGAAACAAATGGAAAAGCTTAAAGTTTGCTTCAGGTTTAGTAATTTTGGGGTGTCCAGGTTCTCAGCTGCATCTTCCAACAGACAGGACTCTAGTGAAGTCTGTGCTGTTCTCCTCAGGTAAGAGTGAAAAGAACAGATGGATTGGCTTTTAGCTAACATCCTAACACAAAATTCAGGAATGCACCAATTCTTTCTGCCCAGGAAAAAATCCCTTTTGCAAAGATTTTGGCCTATAAGCACCATTACATGCTGTGTCTTCTTGTTAATTTCTGAGCACTTGTGGGTTTTTGTTTTTTGGGGTTTTTTTTCTATTTTTTGCTTCTTATCTACACTGCAAACTAATTATAATAAAGGCCTTTTATTCACATGTAGCACAGATCAGCTTCTTTTTTTTTTTCAAATTTCAGTAATGACTATAATTTGTATCATGCTTATAATAATATCTGATTTTTTTCCTGTTTGCTTGGACTGAGAATCAGGGAAGATAATGCTGTAAGAAGTCAAATGTTGGTAGGATGGCTTCACACTCTGAAAACATGCAAAGATAGAGAAAGAATACAGAAAATACTTTAAAAAATAACGGTATCAGCACATCAACTTTTCCCATTGTTCTTCAAAACTTATTACAAATCAGTTAAGAAGGTTCTTGTCAAGAAAAACATTTCTTGATTAATTCTTAGGTCAGTACAGAAACAGAACTGTGGATTTCTGGAGGAATGATGGCTACAGACAGACAAATGAGTCAATGAGGTTCCCAGAGCTCTGCATCCTAGCTCTGATCACAGCCAGGAAAGGATGCTTGGGAAGCATTTTAACAACTGTGCCCATAAGGTCTGGTGCAGCTCTAGGTATATTCTTATTTCTTTTCCAAGTTAGAAAGATCCCGAGTTGTTCACTCTCTCTGTGTACAGAAATCATCCCCTTTTACTTGTAATTTTCTAGGGCTGCTGCTCAGTCTGTGAGTTGAATGGTCACACTATTTGCTCTGGCTGAAAGCACCAGAGAGTCAATTAAAATCAGTGAAAAGGAAGTCGTGAATTCAGTCAGTCTTTTGATCCAGCTTGCTTTTATGTAATGAAATTGAAAGGTACAGATGATTTGCAGAAAGATGATTAACTCCAATCAGGTAGATAAGCAAACCTGTTAACAACTATGGTGTGTCCCCAAGTGCCCCTATGAATCAAGACTCATAAGGACACATTTTAAATGTTTTAATTATTACTTTTTGAATTTGTAGTTTAGTTAGGATCTTGAAAATGTACAATGATTAATGACTATCTAGTCAAGTGACTGTAAAAATGTATTAAGCCCCTGAGAATGATAAATCTCCTGTAAATGAATATAGACTGACAGTCAAGGATCACGTGTTCTCCAGACCTTTTGATAAATGTTCTTCCTTTTATTTCCAATAAACTTTGATACATGAAACTGGATAATTTATTTCCACTAATTTATCTTTGTTCTCATGGGTATCAGCTCCTCTCTTTCCATATTTTCATCCTAGAGAAGCACAGTGGAGGTTAGATCATCATCAGTAACAACACACATAATAAAATCAACTGGAATATATGATGTAAGTTCAAATTAATAGCATGGCAGCTGCTTGGTTAGATTAGGAAAAAAGTGGTAAATAAGTGTGCATTGTGTCTTCTGCACTATGGATATTCTGTACGTCTCAACAATAAATAATTGCATTTTGTCCTCAATTCCAGCATGTTTCACTAGCATATTATATTGCTATAGGGTTCATGGTTTTATGTGCTCTACATACCAAGAATGAAAGAGTTCTGCCCTGATAGCTTTCTAATCCATCTTTCCTGCAGCAAAAATCTCAAGTAAAATCCATGCATCCATCCTCTTGATAATTAAAAAAGTCCTGGCTAGAACTATTTTCATAGAGTTGTAAGCATTTCTTATCTGAAGAGTTTTTTTCCCCCCATTTTATATAAAAAATGGGATCAATTTAGTCTCAATACATAAGGGGGATTAAAGTTCAGAGCTGTACCTTTACTTTTTGGTTTTGCAAGTGATTAGGAATTTGTCATCTCAGACATTATCCTCCTGCCATTCTTTTCCAATAGCAAAGCTTTGCCCTTTACAAAACATGATCTATTAAATTAAAAAATAAAAATCCAGTATACTGTCTCACTGTGGAAAACAGAAATCCAGGTGACATACGAGGCGGAACCACTCCAGTGCCGGGTGCTGCAGGGATGTTCATAAAGAGAGGAATGGGGCGTTTCCAAAGGAGATATCACTCCTGTATAAACAGGAGTAGAAAAGCAAATCTAATCTCCAAGGCTCTGTGACTGGAACACTGTAAGATGCTTGCTCCTAGGAGCAGATCTGGAGATAAGTCTTGGGAGGCTGAGGACAGTGCATCCATTTTTGAACATCACTCGGGATTCACTGGCGAGGGGATTCTCTGGAATAAAGAGCTTTAAAATACTTGTTAAAGTAGGAATGGAGCCTAAAGGACCTGCCAGGATGTGAAAAAATCTGCCAAGCATGCTGTCCCCAGGTAGAAGAGTAGTGACTTCACCCGGGAGCTGCAGTTATCAGGGTTGAGTAATGTGAAAAGGATCTGTTTGTCTGGGTAGGTCAAAAACCCAAAGGTTTTGACCTGGAGAAGACAGATCAATCTGAGTCGTAAATTAAATCGAAGGTCAGCTCTTTTCCCAGCTTATGTGTCATTTCAGAGGGAAGAAGCTTGCAAACTACTGTGAACAGGGTGTACTGTGTACTGCACGGTAGAGCTGGGAAAATTCCACAATGATATTCAAACTGAAGAAAGTAATGTTTATTCCCAGTTTTCACTCAAGCTGTTTCAGCCAAATATACTGCAGGATAGTCCGAAAATCTGTGATACAATATAAACCACCTACTTTCTTTTTATAGAGTTAATGGGACAATTTTAAGTGAATTTTTCTTCTAAGTAATATATTTGTTTGGGGATTAACTTCTTTTTTTTGCTTAGGTAGAACATTTATTCCCCAATGAAGTGCTTTGATCATTAGAATAAGCTGCGACCACAGTGCTATCACATTCTCTATCATTTATTCAAGGTTGTTGAAATAAGACTAAACCTCTTATGAATATTAAATATTCAGACATGGGATTTTTTTACTACCTTCAAACTAGTTCTATTAAGGAAAGTGAGGGAACAATGACCTTACTTTGGTCGGTCCTTCTGTGTGTGAAGTGAAATCTCACCATTGTTCTTTCAGCTCTGATGCCAAAACCCAGGGAAATGGAAATGAAAGTTGTGGGAGTCATTTGTAACCTGAGGGGTTTTTATCTGACTCCTTCATAGCTGAATGTCAGCAGGTCGATTTACCAGCAAAGAGGAGGGGAGACAAGAATATGAGCTGCTCTGAACCAACCCCATAGGGCACCAGTTTTCTGAGGGAAAGTCCACAGTAAAACACAACCACTGCTAAAGACCAGGGCAGGGATGGGCCCAGGATGATGCACACTGCTTTAAACCACAGCCTGTATTCGCTGGGGAAAATTGATGTTGTGTTCAGTCCCAGTCAGAAGGGGACAATTTATGTAAGTAAAAAGATGCTTTCAAAGTATAATAGATCAACAACTTATTGTCAGTCGATGAGCTATACACAAGGAATGAAATATCTCCTACATTATGTGTTTATGTTCTAAGTATTTATGTATACAGTATTCCATCTTCACTTTACTGCATATCATGCAGTGATACTTCCTCAGGCATCTGCCTTCCGCCTGAAAATTTCCAGGATAGTGAGAAATATGTGAGATGAAGAAATAGAGCTCTGCTGCAGGCCCCCCAAAAAAATAAATGTTGAGCAGCTTAAATCATGTGCCTTCAATCCTAGGTAGTGGAGTGGCTGCCCACAGAGCAGTAGTTAGTTGTCATGTGGTGAGAGATGAGAATGGCTTGTTGAAGTGTGTGCTCACCTGCTGTGGCACAGCAAGCAGAGAGTACGGTAGGGTCCAAGTGCATCAGGGCCCTGGAGCAATGGTCCTCAGCAGGAAACATGGCCCTGTTTCCTTGCCAGTGCTTCAGACCACTTCCAGCCAGGGCTATAGCTGAACAGTGAGGAAAAACCATGGTGATTTCTGTGCAGATGCAGAGAATGCTCATACCTCAGCCAATATTGTACTGTTTCTAATGTGCATTGAAACCCTTTGAGACAGCATATGGTGATAATTATACAAATTAAATTTCCATACAATATCATCTTTACTGTGAACAGGACTTGGGAGAATGAGATGATTGTTGGCTGCTGGAATTTCTCCTTAGTATCGCTAATAACTAATCCTTGAAAACAGGTGACTTTTTTTGGTAATCTATGAAAGGGGCTCTGGCACCATTTCATATATCTGCAAACATTTAGGAAAACATTCCCGTTCTGCAGATGGGAATGATGGGAATGTATGCTGTTTCATCTTGATAGTGCCTTGCTGGGCTGGATTGATTAAATCTCTTAACGAGAGCATGATTATTTTCTTTTTAAGACTGTATTTTTGGGGACATAATTATTCTTTGGCAGGATTATTTTGGATTATTCCCATGCTCTTCTATGCAGCATGTCCTTCACAGAGAGTTGAAGGTAAGCCACTGGTGCTGTACACTTTGTCCCAGTTACTCTTGCAATTACTCTTTTGGAGGCATTGAAGTGCAACTCTGTGCCCAGGGGGACATCCTGAACTGATGCATTAGTATGGGACCAAATATGGTGCTTCCTCTTTTCCTTCTCCTTCCAGGCTTCACCAAAAACAGACTTCCACCCCTTGAGGAGAGGTGTGGGTTAGCAGAAGCCTCCTTCCCCTCTCGTGTTGGCAGAAATTGTGCCACTGCTGCCATATGGCTTCACTTCATGGCTTGGAGTGACTTCAGATGTGACTTCTTCAGGGGGTTCTCCCTGAAGTCAAGTGACTGGTGAGCAATAAACAGACCAGATCTGGGATTTTGGACTAAACTTGTAATAGTTTATCCCAAGTTTTGGTCGAGCTCTTATTTGTTCCTACAGATGTTCACCTCTAGATTTCACCCCACATAATTGATATAATGTCATTGCTCTGAACCGTGTCATTTGCCCAGTAACAGCCCCAATTACTCAGGGGTTACTGACTTTGGCCTTTTAAAATGCATTAGCTACAGGAATTGCCATGACCCCAATTACCACAAATTTGTTCATGGATCAAAGACCCTGCAGCCAGACTTCTCCTCCTGATTAATCATTAACCAGTATTGTGGAGCTGCAACAGATTTTTCTTGAGCTACTTTGTGGTAGACAATCTGGCATGTATGTTGCTCCTTTTAACCTTAGAGGACTTCTAGAATATAAGCGAATTAAGATGGACAGGACTTCTGGAGTGGTCTTTGATCAACCTAGCAGAAACGGAGCTTGAAAATACTTTGGGATGCAATATCTATCCTGTTTTCCCCAATGTTATTGGTTTTTCCACTGGCACAATGTAATGAGCATTTTTTTTTTCATTTTTTTCTAATTTTTCAGAAGTTTGAGAGGCCTCCCAATGCAGCTAAGTGTGGCTGAGGGAAGAACCATAGACAATTTCTTGTTTTGGCTGTGGTCTTTGCAACAAGTCTCTAGATAACGTCTCTAGGGAGGGGTGGGGAAGAGAAAGATGTATTTAAAGGTAAATGAGATGAAGAACATCTGCTTGGTCTGTGTGTCCTTTCTGTACCTGTGACTGTCTCCTAAGGACACAAAGTCAAAGGTAACTTGAACTCATGGCATCTTTTACATGAGCTGTCCCTAAGAGTTCAAGGTGCAGGCAGTTGGAGTGCTGGAGTGCTCCAGACTACAAGATATTTCTGTAAATGAGGGGGCTTTCTGATGTGATCATTTAAATTTTTTCACAGGTGCAGAGAGCCCTTGCTGCATTTGTAGTCAGACTCTATTTTGCATCACCAGGAAATACATTCCTTTACCCACGCAGTAAATTAGAAAAATATACACACATCTACAGAGCCATTTATGTAAGCATTACAAAATTGTGATTGTCAGGAAGCCTTGCATTAAAACCTTCATTCCTGATTAGAAGATGGCATGCTGAGTACTTCAACCCACTTTGCACTTCAAATCAAGCTATTATTAGGGCATCTGTCCGTTCACTCTCACTTAATGAGAACTGTTCTTTAGAGATGCAATAATGATGCTTCAATATAAAATTTCAGCTAAAAGCCTGATTTTGTTAGGCATCTCCCTGAAAAATAAATCAGTGAATCCTGCTTTTGCAAAACTTGAATTACACTGAGAACACTGATGTAAATCTGGATCTTGCCTTATCCCCTAGAGCATAACTTCGTAACTCCCACATGGAGCTTGGCCTGTCCTCCATCCCTGCTGGATTAATGCAATGCTGCAGTGCACATGGAATGTGTGCTCATTTAGACCAGAGGATGTAGCCTTTGAGACACTCAAAGGAGCATGCCAGAGAATCATAGAATAGTTGGGGTTGGAAGGGACCTTTAAAGATCACCCAGTCCAAACCCCCTGCAGGGAACAGGAGCATCTTCAGCCAAATCAGGCTGCTCTCAGCCCTGTCCATTCTGACCTGGAATGTTTCCATAGATTGGACATCTACCATGTTTCTGGGAAACCTGTGCCAGTGTTTTACAACACTTATCATAAAGAATTTCATTCTTATGGTTTAGGAAGAAGACTAGAAAATACAGGGTTCTAGTGCTGAAAGTCTGTAGGATTTGCTCATTTTCTTAGTTTTGGGAAAATCAATGCTAAGAAGCATTGCCAAAATGGTCCAGAAATCTGTGATGCAGGAGGACAATGCAGACAGGACTGCTCCTGACACCAAGCTGCCAAAAGCAGCCAGGACCCACTGGAGACAACTCACACAAAATCACAGGGGAGCCATCAGCCAGGCTGGACTGAAATTTCTCTGCAATAGCCCTGGGAATGACCAGTCCTCAGCTTGATGCAGTGGTCATTGATTTTGGAGCTTTTCAGTGAGCTTTAAAACCCTGAACTGATGTACTGGGGGTCACCCTGTACAAAAAAAAAAAA
>VWYP01025807.1:238622-259720 GCA_013400435.1 Pycnonotus jocosus | reverse complement strand
AAAAAAAAAAAAAAAAATTCCTTGATGTTCTCAGTATATTTTATCAGCATTACTACAGCAAGGTCTGCTCTCATCACCACAACAACAGAGACCTGCAGCATCTGTAATACTACATTTCTCTGCAAAGAGTGTCTGCTCTGTTTGGCAATGGTAACTCCACTACCCTTGGGTTATGCTTGGTGGAATTTTGTCTTATTTCTCCCACCTCAGCTTCTGTGGGAGGATTTCTTTTGTGACAGCTAGTAAAATCATAGGAATTATAGGAAAAAGAAACTGTTAAAGGAATAGTATTTTTGTTTATTCTATTCCTTAATTTGAAAAACGTAGGGTCCAAAAAGGCATGAACTGAATCTACAGTCTACCATGGCTAATGTTTCATAAATACTAAGATGGAGGCAGACAGATTGAAAAATTGCTGTAGTTAAACCTACAGTTAAGCAAATTCTCTTAGATGCTCTCAGATCTCTCTTGAGCATGAGAGGAAGGGGAAATTATAAGGGGAAAACACAGTGCCTTCATTGAAGATAGAAAAGATAATGCTGTATAAAGAAATGACAAATAATTTAATAATATTTACTTTACAGACAGTCATGCAGTTAATGCTCATAAAAAAAAAGAGTAGAGAACTCTTTTTAGTGCAAATTGTTCTTCAGCTGTGACTGGTTCAATTTTATGTCACTTTTATGTGGAGATTGATTTATTCTTGAGCTTTTTCCAACACCATTTGTCTTACATTTGAAATGCCAATGATGATCAAGGGGTCTTCTGTGAAATGCCAGCAAAACAAAATCCAGGGAACTATTAGGATGATAAGAAAAGAACCTAATCTTAAACCAGACCATGCAGATTTATGTTGGAAGGGTATGCTTTGCTCTAGCTCCTCAATACATATGGGGACACCTGTGCTAGAGTGGGTCCCTTCGTTATTGACAAAAGCCACTATTAGTCTGTAATCTGCACAGCCACTTCCTTGTGATGTGACTTTAAGCAGATGGTGCTGCAAGAAGAGCGAGTGTGGAGGACGCTGACCTCTGGCTGCCTCCTCCCTCAGGGTAAATCCACGTTCATGTACTACAGATCTCAGTGGCCCAAAGAGGAAAAACTGTCAATGTGCAAAATTTCATTAACTTGCAAGGCAGCAAGACAGAGTCCCCCAGGCCAAACTGCAAATCTGCAAACCACAGTGTAAGGTAGAGGTGAATAATAAGATAGTAGAAAAGGAGAACAGAGGGAACAGTACTGACAGTTCCCATCGCTCCTTGCTGAGGCTGCTTCGAGTGTCCACTGAAACACCCAGGATCACAGCCTTGGTTTTGGGTGAATGGGAGCACTATGGAGCCAGCTTCTCCAGGCCTCCCTCTGTGCAGGAGATGTGCTGGCACTGTCACAGCCACAGACTGCAAGAAGAAAGCTGCATGAGGAAGAAAACCTTACTCTATTGCAGCCCTGAATACTTCTAAGAAGAGAAACTGCTACCTAGCCTAGTGTCTGCACTTCTGCTCTGCTGCCTCAGTTTTAGAGTACTTTGAATGTATTGTCTGACATTGTGGTTTCCTTAGAGGCTATGTTGCTGATTACCTGCATTTTAATAATAATGATTTATTCTGCTAAGGGAATTCTCTATGCTTTAAGAAAGAAATAGTCTGCGGTTTGCAAGCTTTCTCAGCCTCTCTATCAAAGTCCTAGGGAAGCATAAGGATTTGAGCTTCCATGTACTAAAATCTGATGGAAAAGTTCATATATGGTCTGAAAAATATCACTCTAGAACTCACACTGCTTTTCACATTGCCAGTGTGTGCAGTGTTTTCCACTCTGTGAAATGATAATAGATGATACCAGAGCAAGTTGCTAAGAGATAACAAAGCTTGCCAAAAGTGTGCAGACATAACCAAATTAAGACACTGTGCACTCTGTTTTCAGGCTACCTTGGTAACACTAATGAACTTTTAATGGTTGAAATGGCCAGAACAGTTAAGCTTTTCTTTTTTAAACAAACTTTGAGCAACCTCTGCTCAGATTAAACACAGTCCCCTACCTCTTTTTGCTTTTGCAATAGATTTTTTTCTGGGTTGAACTCAATAATGAATTATTTCCTCTGATTCATGGGTAGAAAATCCTTCTACAAGTCTTTTCAGTTTGACACTAAAAAGGAACCCACAGTGTGGAAATCCAGGCTGAGTCAGCCTTTACACCAGCTTCTGTGAAAGTATCATCCTAATTTCCAATTATCTAAAGCAGTGCCTGCTAAAGTATTGATGCTTCTAGTTACAGACATCAGAAATTAGTTACTGAGGCAAATTGCCTTGCTGTGCTTCTATTTTCAGATGTAATTCCACTGAAGGGACTCTTGGTTTTCTCATTAGGACCTTTTTTCAGAAAGCTGAGAGCTATCTTGGACATGTGGTTCCCTTGCACAATTATGTTTTATGGGATAGGAATTAAAGAACTTAGTGGTTCTGGTTTATTGTGGTTCTGTCTGAGGCCACTACTTGACCTCACTCTGAACAGGTCTTCTGCAGGTATTTTGGCTTAACAGGGCTAGCTGATGGGCCTTGTCAAGTGCAGACTTTTTGGCTCTAGTAATGAGTGCATGATCAGCACAGTGAAGTGCAGTGATTGCCGGCAGGTTTGGTAATTGAACTCCAGTTCAACTTTTGTAGTTAGCTCCTGCCCTAAAACCAGTGCAAACAGACCAATTCTGGTGCTGCTAGAACATTAGGAAAGCAGTGAATGATCTGTAGATAGGGGTCCATAAATTAATTTGTTTAACCTTATTTTTATGCTTCTAGTTTTGTGAATTAGGCACCCAATTGTCTGTAAAATGTGTAAGGAAAAAAATGAGAGTTACAAACCCAAACCCCATTGGGCATCTATCTGCCATATGCTGGTAGAAACACTGAGTAGGTAAGTGTGGACTTAATTTTATCTGCCAGCAGCTCAGATGTCAGATGTGTGGCTAAGAAGGAGCTCACATCCTATTTAGCACATGTAGCTCACGGAAGGGAATTGTCTGAATGCCATCTCTTCTCATAGGTGGAATGAGGGAAAAGAGGACAGCTCTTCTCATCCCATACCCTTGTCCAGGAATACAGAGGCACCCAGGCCCAGATCCAACATCTCACCTGCTCTGACTGTAGCCAGGGTTAGAGCATGACTCTTGATGAGAATAGTGAGTAATGGGAAAGCTTGGGTGAGGTGCCCCAGCTGGGAGTCCTGCTCTGAGACGATCCCCTAGGTTGGGCAGGAATATGCTGGCTATGCTCACGCGTTCAGCAGCTCACGTATCCTGAACCAGCATTTAGAGAAGCTTCAGAGCTTCATTTCTGAATATTTTGAGCAAACGAGAGTGAGAAACCTCTGTGTTAGGCAGAGCCTCAGAGGTGTGTTGGAGGACCTGAGTACTTCCATTTTTCTGTGCATCTGGTCTTAGGTCACACATTTTGTTCAACTTTACTCAACAACTGTTCTCAAATGTAATAACTTCACAGCTGTAATGAGACAGGGTCCCCAGTGTTGTGTAAATGTACTGGATGAATATAAATAAAGTGCACCTGCACTCCCTCAATTGCACTTACCCAGACAAATAACATCCTCACACTTGCAAACCGTTTGGAGCTGCCAGATGCTGCTTTGCTCACAGATACCTGTGTGTGCAGGGTTTGTGCACATGATGGGAATGCTGTTCTTCCAGAGGGGGCTCACAAAGGAGTGGGAGACCTAAAATCCCATCAGCATTTAGGGAGTCTTCTATGGTCCCCAAAATGGCAGCTTCATGGGTTCATTCATCCCATTCTAAAAGGGACCAGTAGTACTCCCTCTTGAAAGACCTCATGTATGGGTTTAGCACAAATTGAGTGGAAAGCATTAAAAAAAAAAAAAAATAGCACCAACAAGCAGCAGTACTAACAAAATAAGTGGGATTTTGGGTCAATCTCAAATCAGTTAATTATTCAGAAATCTTTTCTCAGACACTTTCCTTGATCTGTTTTTTCTGTTTTCCATTTAGTATCAGACATCTTCTTACAGTGTCTTAATTAGTCCATCCATAAATATGGATTTGTTATTACATATTGAAGTAATTAGTAGTAACATTATTGTATTAACTTTCACCATAAGAGCAGCCATTTCTTTATTTTGAATTAATTCTTTGTTTATTAAAGTTTAGCTTAGAACTTTTGTGCAATATATGGTCTAAATAATTACTACTTTTCATTTTTTGGCTCTGTTTCTTCATTAGTACTTTTAAAACTTGTTGTTTTGAAACATTTGAACTTCAATTTGTACTTTATGATTAAGAGAAAGTCAATTTTGCTTGTAATCAAAACACACCTTCCATAAAAATAAAAAGCCTTTTGCTCAAGGACGAAAAAGGTGTCTGTTGTGTGTGTGGTCACACTATCACACTATGAACAAACTGCCTGTAATGTGTGTATCTTTAATATTCAAGACATCAAATATAAAGCAGCATGCAGCTCTTGATATGATAAAATAGCTTTGCTGCACATCTGATAAAATCCCTCCAAAGATTTCCTTCCAGTCTTCTGAACCTCTCTGAGGTTCTGAAATTAATGAAGAGGTTTCCCAATGGATAGTGACAGAATAAAGCACAGATTTGTTCATCTCTCTGGTATATATTCCCACAGAAAGCTGCAACACAAACTCTGGGGATGAGATGCCAGAGAGACTCTCACTGTCTCTATTTCTAGTTTCTTATGCTCTTTCATCAAGGATTTGCAACTGTCACATACAAAATAGCAGGAAAAAGAAGTTTTGGGTTACTAATGCTCATTTGGTTTTAGGTTCTACCTCCATGCAACTAAAGACACTTGCACTAATATATGTTTTTAAAAACAGTCTTTATTTTAATCTAAAGAAAACAAATTAAAATAATACAGTTAAACACAGAAAAGGACTACATAAAATCTTTTTAATACATCTGGTAGGAGAAAGTGATTTTTTTTTGTCATCTGAAAAGCAAAATTCTTTGAAAGCTTTTAAGAACTAGGATACAAAAGGACTGACAAAAAGCCTCTAAGCAATATTCTAGGATTTCAAGTCAAATACTTTCAGCAAATAACAGAAATTCCTACAATAATAACAATCAATTCAATTAAACATATCCATTAGTTGAAATCAAAGGAAAAATGTTGGGAGATATCACTTTTAAGTATAAAATTTTTTAAAAAATATTTTTGTCCATTGGGTAAATGTGTTGCAATATACTGGCAAAGCTAATTAAACAAAATCTCTTGCATTTCAACTGCCAGACCTTGGCTCCAGCTGAGAAAACTGTCCAGAAAGGATCCAGGGCTAGTGGGATTCAGTGGACATTTCGATTTGCAGCAAAAGGAGGGACAATATCAGATTCAGATAACAGAGAAAACATTTTAATTGAACCCAGCTGTAATCCCATCAAAGTCACCATTCCTCTTTGATTTGAACCAGAAGGCTGATTGCTGCTAGATTTCCAGTTTGCTCTGAGAATGAGCTTTGTGGAGATGCTTGAACCATTGCCTTCTAATTGTGAACCAGATCAGGTCTGTTTTGGGTCTGTCCATCAGATGGGTGTGATCCACGCTAATGGCTCATGGAGAGATGCAGGCAGAGCAAGATTTGAGAAATATCACCTTCTTCAGACACTGTGTCTCCTTTATCTCAGCTCTTGATTTTGGCTATGACATGGAGCAACAAAAAATCTTTGACAATCAAAATTAGGTGACATAATTTCTCTGGCCTGGAAATCCCATCCTAAAGCTTTCCTCCGGACTGAATAATGCAGGCTGAGATTAGACTGCAGCCGTGAGATGATGAACAGGCCCTTTGAATCCTTTGGAGGATTTGCTTTTCACACATTGATGCAGCATGTCTAAGTGTTCTGCTGGTAATTTGGAGAGGGGAAGGCTTGCAGCTTTGATGAGACAGATGGAGCAGAACTCAGGGCCTGCACTGGTAGCTTGGAAATGTGAGAGCAGGAGTTTGGGATTGTCACCCCACTCCCCATCCCACCAGAGCTTTGTGGAGCAGGAGGGGGACCCTGACTGCCTGGGGAACCCCAGGACTTGGCAGTGGCTTGCAGCCAGGGTGCAAAATTCCCTCTAGGCACTGTGGGAGTTTAGGGAAAGAGAACTCACAGGGCCAGAATAACAGCTTCAGTTCCTTTCACTCTATTTGGTCCTGGAGGAAAAGAAAGTCCAAGTTAGCAAGAAAAAAGTAATGATGAAAAGGTCGTCCATTTATACAAAGTCACTGTTCTTGGAGATCCTGTCATTTTCTCAGTTTTCAATTTTGGAGAAGAGCAATAGCTAGATTTTCTTTAAAAACACAGATGAAGACCTTTAGGGTCAAAAGAATTTGCAATTGCACATTTCTAATTTTTTTTTTCTCATTCTTGTTAGTTTAGGAGAATCTAAAAAGAGTTTTGTTTAAATGTATTTAACAAAGAAATCCAAGTCACCTCAGGCTGGAATTTGAAAAGTCTGAATTCAATTCAGATGAATTTTTAAAGATCTATTCATAATGCCTTAAAGGCTTTGAGTATGAGGAATGTTTTTAGTTTTTTCCACAGTTCTTCTAAGAGCATAAGTATCACATCCTTTTTTCTTTAGACTAGTGGCCTATTTTGTCCTTGCTGTATCTTCTCATTTAAAATTCTAAATCTAATGATTTTTTTTCTCATGCTGACAAAGAGAATAAAAGGCTCTACACTGTTTTCTTTAACATTTTAAAATCTCAAATGAGCATGCAGACTGCAAGAAGTCACTTTAAAAGAGTTGTATTAAATAAATGCTACAGCAGGATTAGATCCTTCTCCTGAAAGTAGAACAAAATAAAATGAAAAAAAAGTTCTTCAAATAGCTATTGAATTTCCCCAGGTGGAGATGAAATACTGACTGTTATCTCTAAGGCTGTTTATATTAGTAAAAATGTTGTGCCCTAAGAACCTGAACATAGTGTTAGAAGATCAAAAACGGGGCTTTAATTTTACTTCGTGCCCAACCAATGGCCCTAGAAATTACCCAGTGGGCTGGCAGCTTCTTATTCAAGCAAGATGCATAGCAATGGAAAAAAACCCTCATGTCATTGCCTCCAGTTCCTCCTGTTCCTAGGTGCCCATGCGCTGTGCATGTATCTCATCACAGCCAGTCAAAATGCTTTCTCACTTGTCTAAAAAATGTATATTCTTGCTTCACAGATCCCAACCCATGAAAAATAGAAATTAGTTCCTTGTGATGTCCTCCTCCATGTCTGGAAGTATCCCTTTCCAATAGTTCCTTGGTTTTGTTTTTGTCGTTAGAACAGTTGCTAACAGAAACACGAGAGTGAAGCTTTATATCAGCTTGCATCATACCATATTGTTTTGGAATTTTTTTTTTCCACAGAGATAAAACTTTCACAAATTTCCCATTATGAAAAGAAAATTTCCCAGGCTTGGTTATACTTAAAAGCAAAATTATTTGGAAAGTTTGAGTAAAGTCTCATAAGTGTATTTTAAATGAGAGGAGAATGAGAAGCATAGGAAACTTGGTAAGGTCACAGGACATGATCCTGCTCCCACAGACATCAACAACAATGTTGCAAAAGTCCTCCCAGAGGATGTAGGACCAGGGACAGGGACTGTTGCTCTGCATTCCTTGTTTAGGCAGAGTTGCCAAACAGTCTTGGTGTAACACTGATGTGAAATACAAATCCCAAACTTGACAAGGCATGAGGCTGTCAAATCACCACATTCTGGATGAAGCACTTAACTACACACATGACTCAAGACTCCAAACCTATTTAAGTTGGTTCTTACTCAGCAAAGTCCTGCCGAGTCAACTTGATTGTTTATCGTGGGTTGAAGAAAGCAGAACATCCACCAAGCCCTTATTTTGTGTCTTTCTATACTTTTGCTTTTTCCTGATGCATTTTTATTTAAAAAGGAGAAAAGCAACCAACAAACCACCACCACCACTAATAACAACCAGTTACAACACCAGTAACAACAAATATGTTGCATATAATTAATATAATATAATAGAAATTATATAACATACCAGTAATAATATATGGTACAATACATTAATAATACATATTAATAAATATTATTTTTATATTGTATATTATTATATACTATATATCACATAATAATATATATTGCTTATAACAAAATATAATTTTTTAAACTGCTATTGTTAATAAAACCAACCCACTGATCAAAAAAATTTCCTGTGCTCCCAGTGAAGAGATCTGCATTCTTTCAGTCTTTGTGCTGAAATTAAGCTCTACTAGTGACCAAGGAGATAAGCTTGTTTTCTGTCTATATCCGTGTTATGACAAAAGTTTGTTGCAAAGATAGCCTTGTGTTGTATGCAAGAACCCTGAGGAGTCAGTTCTGTGTAAATGGCCATAGGGAAAAAGTTTTGGAAATTTAACAGTCAGTTTTGCTGACACAGCTGTAACCGTCTTCCTGCAGAAGAGAGAGTTTCTTCTGCCACGTTTTTTTCTCAATTTCACAATGGGCGCAACAGGCAGAACTGGGGAGGATCATCATGGGACCAAGACTGCAAAGGTATAAATATATATATATATATATGTGCAAGGTATATAACTAAGTACCCAAAATACAATTCAAGTGAGTAAGTGTACCTGCTAAGGATTTTGATTAGCTAACTCTTTTCAGATCTGTGGAAATCCTTATTTATGAAAATGAGAAATGTGTTGCATCTAAAACAGTTTATTGGTATCAAGAAAACCAAATCATCCCAGAATCAAGAAGCACAGCACGAGGGTGGAGCAATGACACCATCAGAGTCCCATTTTAAGTGGAATTGTTCTGAGTTCCTTAAAACTAGCTAATTCAGGAGTTACTGGTAAAGCCTGAGAGAGACAATGCAGGTAGAATGTGAAAGCACTGCATGAAAATCTCTCTCTGTGGATGCACTTTGATGGAAGGATGCTGCAATCTGCCAGGCAACTGAAGACCTACTACCCCTGAAGATAATTGCTGCTTCAGCCTTCAACTTCCTTATTGCTTGGATCAGGATCTTTTCTTTGCAAAACAATCTTCAATCTATCACTTCAGCGATTTGAGTGCACAAGGCAGGATGAATGCAGGATGTCTCAGCCTCTAAAATATATAATGTTTATATCTGTTGCATCTGCTTCTTCTCTTAGTTTAATCATTGAATCATCATGAGGAAACTTTGCTTACAAAACATATATTGTTTGTATTGTAAGCAAGGACTATGTGTATCATATTCCAGTATCTTTTCCTCTACACAAACATTTTGAGTAACTGTGGTATCAAGAGATTCTGGCAGGTCTCCAAGAAGGATTCAGGATGGAATTTAAACAGCCTGAATTGTTACAGTTCAGCAAGCAATATCGCTTTTTCTTTTGTGGTGGATTCTATAGTTTCTTAATAATTTCTGGACTTAAAACAGTAATGTCTCACACCGGGGTGTCTTTGGATTGCTATAAGAGCCATCAATGCAGGGGATTGTGTCCATGGACTCCTGATTGGAATTTCCATCATGGCTAATAATTTTCCTTACTTTTAAGCCTAAAGCCTCATTTTTAGTAGATGAATGAATCAAACTGTTGCATTGGGTTGGCAAGTGAAAGGATTCTGCTGCACAGGCTGCATCTCAACTCTCAAAGACATAGCAGTTCTTCAAAATAAAAGGCATTAATGAACCAAAATTAACCAATATTCCTTCAGAATAATACAACACTTTCAGTCTTGCTTTTTTTCTTGCAGTTTCTTCCTTTAAGTGACTTAAAGAGCAGTTTCTGAGGGTATTTCTTTAAAAGGGAGTAAAATTCTGAATAAGGACATAATGAGGTTCTTAATCCATCTGCTAATGCCCTCTCCCACTTCAGCTTCTAGAGAACTGCATTGCTTAGATGAGTGTCATCTTTCACTGCCCTCCCTGTGAGCTGGGACAGGTCATCCCTCCTCTAAGAAAAATGGCTGATGAAATATTTATTCAGTTAAATTATCTAAACTGGAGCCCAGCATGCAGATTACAGAAAGGATGGGCAGGTGCTTCTTTCAGCTGCAGGGCTTCATTTAGCCAGCCTCTGAGGTTCACAGAGGTCTTTCCTTATGCCAGTTATTGAGAGCTGATCATCTGTGCTGGGTTTTCCAATGTTCGGATGTCTTGGCATAACCCAGTGCAGGTTATGCAGTGGATTTGTCACTGTGACACTGCAAAGGGCAGCTTATGCTCCAGCAGACTGTAAAGCACAATTTCTAAAGTGATGGACTCATCTCTCTCTGTTTATGCTCAAAGCACATGGATTCTTCATGAATTTTTGCTGTCACCAGCAGTCATTGAGGACATCTTAATGACCTGGATACTGTGCTCATTTGACAAAATCTTACATATCTTCCTGGAGATAAATCTATTTTATTTCAATTTTCATCATGGGATGCGAGAATGAGTAGGAAAGGTGGATTTTTTTTATGCTGGCTATTCTCCACCATCAAGCTAAAAATATCTGTAAACAAACCAGCCTTTTCCTTAATTCTCACTGACATTTGAGAGACTAAAAATGACAACTTTAATTTCTCCCACAGGCCTATGGGAGTTGGCAACTTTCCCCTTGAAAAGAATTTAAATGAAAAAAGAATCAAGTCCATCTCTGAGGGTGTGATATTAAGGAGATAGACGACCTCTGTAGACAAGTCTTTGGAGTTGCACAGTTTTGAGAACCATCTGACTGAGTTGGTTCTTGCTGGTATGCAATTAAATATCTGGGGAAGGGAAATTCATGCCACTGATTTCCTCTGCAAATGAACTTTTTTGAATCTTCCACCTTTTTCTTATTCAGGGAACAATGTAGCATATTACCCAGAAGCTGAACACCCTCCTGTCGGCAGCATCATGCACACAGGAATTTTTCTGCTTTCTGTTTTCTACTCTGTCCTCTCATGTACCTAGAGAACCAGAAAAGGATCTCTAAACACTTCTAATTACACTAATGCAATTTCTTGTCGCAGAACTGGTTTAGATTTCTGTTTTAACTTGCATTCAGGGAGACCAACCTGATGCTTTTTCCATGCTTTGAGAAATGAGAGCTGTCTCTGCTTAAGAAAGCACTATGGCAGTGTTTGCAAACCTGTGTTTTCTCAGGCTTCAGACAATAAAGTCGTATCAGAGCTCACCTTTTAAAACAACCTCCAATTCACCTTCTAAAGTAAGGTCTGACCTGAGGTTTCTACGTGGGGAATGAAGGGAACTCTGTCAATACAGTACTTCAAATGAGCAATCATTTGGAGGGGCAAGTGCCTCAGGGCCAATCTCTTTTCTTTGTTATCATTATAGTCCACACGGGAATGTTTTATTTCCCTAGCATGGCTTTCAGTTTGCACATGGAGAGGAGTAAGAATTTGTGTCAGACATGATAGCATAACTCTACAGATTGGTCCACCACACTTCCATCACAGAGATTTCGTCAGAGCCAAGTGCCTACATAGTTGTGGATCTGGGTCTATATAAATAAGGATGATTTCAGCTATTGTTAACTTCAGCCTCTACATTCTCCCTTTCTTTTGTTAATTCAAGTGAATAGTGAGAAACATGTAATGCCCTATTTCAGACCCATGACCCAGTGAAGGGTCATGTCAGCTTCTTATAATGATTAACCACTGAATGGTGATGGTGTTATTGTTCTGTAAGCCATTTTTTTTTCACCAGCACTCAGAATTGCAGTGCTGAAATCTGTGAGAACTGCATGTGGCTGAGAGACAAACTGGATTTAAGGCACAAATTTTGCTTATGAGTGGGATACCTCAAAAAATTTAATAAAATCACCTAAATCACTGTGTGCCTCATGCAAGGAGGTTCAGATCTGCTCCAAACCCCACTTATTTTGCTGGCTGTGAGATATAGAAATGCCCATTGCCAGCATCCCAGCTCACTCACAGACATCACATGCCAGCAGCTGATGGCATGTGCAGCCTTGCTGCAGCCTGGACTCCTGCTGCTCTCCCTTCCTTCAGAAAGGGGCTCCTGCTGGGCTGGGGATGTTTGTCAGCTCACCAGAATCACAGAGCTGATCCTTGGCTGCACGAGGCTGGCTGCTGGGGGGTTGTCTTCTGCCAGTGGTATGCCACAGGATGTGTTGCAAGCTTTCCATATTAATGGCATAGCGTGAGGCTATCAGCAGGGGCTGCTGCCTGAGAACCTTTCAAGACACCAGCACTTTTACTTTTTTATTCTTCCACTTTTCTTATGAGATCATCAAGATTTTTTTTTCACTGTTCCTGAGAACTTAAGCTTTGTCTTCTTCTGTGAGGAGGAGTTGATACCTCCTGCTGCTTCTTCTGACCCTCCTGCTCCTCCTCTGCAGTCACATCACAGGAGTACAAGTCCTTTCTTTCAGGCACCTTTTTCACTGTTGGTACAGGTAAATAGTGAAGTCTCTTTGCCTTCTTTAAATTTTATTTTATTTATCCAGATTCCATCACTTCAGCAACAAGAGCCTGAAGTGCCCTCCAAACTTCTGTTTTCAGACAGGAGATCTCTACTTTTTGCAGTCACTGAATTCAAACTCAGCATCCATGAACTGTTCAACCACTTACCATTCAGGAGGAGCAGCCATGCACACTGATGAGATTTGAGATCAACACCAATTTGGAATGGAGACTGTAGTTGAGGAGAGAATGAAGGTACAGGAGATTTCATAAAAACAAAATAAAATGTCCATTTACAATGGATAGACTCAGTATTGAAGACCTTGATTACACACAAGTGTCAAGCTGAATTCTACATTTGATTCTTCTGCCTTCATCTAATGATCAAGTGTAAAAGAGCCACAGCAATCTGAAGGTATAGTTCCTGGGAAACACACCCAATTTGTTCTTACCAGATAACTTCCACAGCCAGTACCAGACCTCTGAAAAGCCCAGAAGAAAAAGCCTCTCAGATCCAAGCAATTTAAATTCAATGAATGTGATTTGGCTTGCAGTTAGTTCCCTAGGAAGTAATGAAAGAGGTAATTAAAAGACTGGACAACTGCTTTAAGTAAAACATTATTCATTAGAGTAAAAGCATTTCAGATAAACTGTTTCCAGGCCATGAAAGCCAGCTCTTTGTCTTTCTATGCATCACTACAGTGACCCAGTTCCAGATGGGGGAATGAGACTTCCTTTCTGAAGGTCCCACCACAGCCTGCTCCTGCTTGAGAAGGAGGAGAGAGACTTACATTAGAACATGTAGAAAAATCCAGGAAGTGTTAGGATGTTCCTTAACTTCTCTCTAAAAATTTTAATCCCTGATTGCAAGATGCAGGCTTCCCAGCCTCTCTCACTTAAACCTCCTATTCCATCCTCAAAGACCTGCCCTCAACTTTCATCTGGTAAAACAGTGGGAAAAAAATAATCCCTCTTCCCTGAAGGAGGTAGGTTCCTTTGAGTTAGAGATCTGTGGGATGCTGGGAGGATGCACTGAGGGTGAAAAGGGGTAATCTGGGGAGGTTCTTTGACAATGGAATTTGATCAGAACCTTCCTTTTGAGAAAGCAAAAAATGCTGCTGGTGTCAGGAAAAGAGTAAGTCCCAGTCATGTCTAGGACAGTGCTCCAATGGCAGCAGCAGAGAAGGCAGAAAATTGTTCTCTGAATTGAAGTGGGAAAACATTTACTATTCAGTCAAGCAACTGGGCAATTTGCAACTTCCTAAAAGCTATTTCCCAGGGAAAAAATCCCCACCCAGCCGTTAAAATTACAAAAAATCCCTTTAAATAAATTTACCTATGTGAAGGTGAATAGCAGCAGAACAACAACTGTGCAGGAATCAGTGCTCCCACACACACACATACCACAGTAGTATTTTTAAAGACTATTAGATGGAATTGTGTGTAACTACATCTCTGTAGTGGGTTGGAGCTTATCCTAACCACCAACTGGATCAGCTTCCATGCTGGGACTTTTTCCTTCAACCTCCTATTTTTACTAGGTGACGGTAAATCTCTTACAACCTGTAAATACTGATCCTTGGTTAAGATAAAATAATCTGAGTTTGGAAATGTCGGTGGGAGAACACCCCAAATGAATCACATGAAGGAGAATATTTGCTGCCTTTTCCTGTGGAATGAGTGAAGGGTTAGGCATTGCTTCCTTTCTTTCAAAATGCCTTAAAAAGCCTTTTTTTTTTTTTTACTGTGGCATTGATTCTGCACCCCAGCCAGTGTGAATGGGACTGCCAGTGTGTGTACAAGGGATACAAAGACAGCACAGGCTTTGCAGGGAGGAATTGCTATTACTCTCTTTTGTGGCATTTGTGGGATGATCCTGTTGCAGGTTCTATGACTCAGACCTTGGTGCGTCAGCAGGGTCCTTTCCTGCTCCTTGAACTCGAGGCTGATGCAAGAGATTTTGTGTCTTTTGAAGGAATGGCCTGCCAACCACCACACTGTGCCTTTAATATCATAGTGAGAGGAATCAGGACTAATCAGGAAATAAATCAGGTTTTCATCATTGTAACTCAGAGACTGTTTCGCCTCTGCAAATCAGTGCAACGACGCAATGAAAACACAATTAATATCTTCTAGAAATTCCCTGGGTGCATCTTTCCATCAAGATTATAGGCAATAAAATTATTAATGTTTCAAAACAATTAAGCCATAATGAAAATTAGTAAACTTTCCCCATCCTTCTGCCATTATTATTGATTAATTCCACCACTGAAACTTTACTGAGAACATTTTTAAGTAGGACAAACGTCAGTAAGGCATAAATCAAGTGGAGTTGATCTTGCCTTAATGACCAAGTGACATCTTGAGATCCTTTCCAGACCAGTTATTCTCCTAAAGCATTTTGAAAATCTGTTTTCTCACCAGTGATTTGTATTCATTTCACATGGGTAGACATGAGTACACCAGCTTCTTGAAATAGAGAAGTCAATCTCTAAAGTATTCAGATCAGGTCCATTTTTAATGTTTAGACATTGAGATATTCAAACACCTGAAAATATCGTAGTTTGACATAATACATGCTACTTTGCTGATTTTTAACAAGAAAAACTTTCTATTTGATACATTCTGGTTCTAAAGTACTAATTGATAAGTAAGCTTAAAGCATACAGTAAAATATTCTTCCTGTAGCTCAATTTTTTTTTTAATTCTGTCCATTTCTATTCTTTCATCTTCCACTTTATTTAGCATTTCAATTGCAATTCATTTTGAATGACTTAGAAGGAAATACTTTTGCAGAAGAGTAAATTATCATTTCCTTCATGTAAAACATTTTTTCTTTTCCTACTCAAACATAAACCAAGCAAAAAGCTGGAGAAGATATCTGTTATTTTCCCCGTATTATTTCTGACAAGATGAATTTTTGAATTTACTTTCATTAGGACTTCACATAAACAGAAAATAAAAATACCTTGTTGTATACAAGTTCTTCATGATCTTTTAATCGCATACAAACTTAACTAAAATACTCTTCTAAATGTCTCTGTGAACAGTAGAAAAAAATATTATAGAAAACAACACAACAAAGCAAATTATCTAGCTTCTTTTTCGTTTTTCTCTGTGACATTTCTCTACTGTATAGACACTTATACCCTTGGTCCTGGAGACGCCAGATGTTTGCAAGCGTAGGTGGCTAAAACCACTGTTTGGGTTTATGTACCAAGGGTAACTGCTCTGAACACACACAGTTCCCTCTCAGCTGTAGGTACAAGAGTTTTGGAAAACTCTGGCATGTGTAGAGTGTGGTTGTCCTTCAGGGGCAGGGTCTCCACATAAAAAGAGTTGTGTGCATTGCCAAGCAGGACCCCAGGACAAATGGGGATGTGAATGGACTAAGGAACCACAAGGGAATATGAGTTTGGATCCCTCAGGGGACTTCTGATTTGCCCCTATAAATGTGAGTGATGTTGTCTCTATCTCCTGCATGGAAATCTTTATCTTGCATGAAGCATATAGATATAGATATATAGATATAGATAGATAAAATACATTTCAGTAATTTTTTAAAGTCTAAAATCTTTACGTATCATAACACGTAAAGTGTATCAGGATCCATTTGACACATTCTTATGTGAGCTGAATTGCAGTGCTGCCTTTCACAATAGCCTTGCTCATAGATTCAAAGGAGAGAGAATGTTCTTCTTCCTGTGGAGCAGGCAGGATTTCATCATGGATTACACCTGGTACCTACAGATACTTCTTTGTGCTATTGCCAGGTTATATTTTAGGAGGAATTCAAGGCTGAATCACTGGAATTATAAACAGCCCTATTGTTTTCTTCATGGCCACTGGACACAATTACCCCATACAAACTCTGCCAAAGATAAGGAGAGACATACCTTTTCTTTTCAGGCATCCTCTGACCTTGCCCTTCTCTTACAAGGCTATTTTGTAAGGTGATGGTATGTCTAATTAAATCAAAAGAGGAGCTCTTTTCTTTGGTAGCTAGATAGCATTTCAGACAATCAAAGAAATCTTTTATTTATTTTCATTTTAAACTGGATTGCTGTTGTAAAAATTACTAGCCTTGAATATCTTGATTTATGATCAGATCCTTTCCCAGCTTTGGAAACTCATAAAGTAAGATAAAATTTACTGGGGTTATATGGTGTATGAAGAAGCTTTTGCACAGGGAATAACAGAGCTGTCTGGAATTTTATGCAGATACTGAGCTATCAGCATGCCTGATTAATTAACACTTGTTTATATTCTGTTTCTTTCAACCATATTTCAACACCCTAGAACTGATTCTAATAAAAACCCTTTGAGAGTTCTTTTTCCTTCCACACACTTAACTCATGATTGCAAAAATCATTACCACTTTTGATTATGATCTTTAATTAGCAGGAAAATATATGTGTTGAATTATTTAGTTAGTGTTCATTTTCATCATGATGTTTCGACAGCTTTTGCATTAATAAATCTTTCATAGGCCTGAAGACCCTGGATAGCCTTAGATGTACTTGTCTAAGGATTTCTCTTAAACACTTTTCCTTCCCAGGATCTTAAAGCACTGTGTGCTACCCAGGATTTTTCACTCACTTACCCAGGTGAGTTTCCTGATCACTAGCCTGTCTCTTCTGCTCACTTTATAGCTTAATGAATTTTTAAGAGCTTTCCTTCTCAAAATGAGAGGAGGAGATAACATCTTGGAACAGCCTGTCATGCAAGAGTGGTTGTGTGGCCTGAGGCCAAATCCATCACTTGTCTGCTCTATGGCCTTCTGGGTTGGTTCTGGGACTGCTCAATTGGATTTCCGAGGAGGAAGACTTTGATTTTAGCTTATTCTTTACAGTGTTCTCAAAGGACCCTTTACCTACCTCACAGAAGTGCCTCAGGGCTTCCATACTTGATTTGGCATCCCATTTCTGTTAAATCTGCATTTTTGGTGGGTGAGAACATTGATTCAGATTCTCAGAAGGGCTTCAACATCTCTGCAAAGGTCTTTAAGGTTGTAGACAGCAGAAGTTAAGGGTGTTCTGTGGTTTGATCCATTTATGTAAAGCAAAGTCTGTAACCTGCAAAGAGCTTCAGGTCAGAGGATATCTGCTTTCCTGCACAAAACCACATTAGACCCAGTGGGAGCCCCTGCCAAGTCATAATGTAAGAAAAAAAGCCTTTTTAAACTGGGCCTAGGCTTGTTGTTTAAGACTGTCCCAGCTAGTTCAGCTCTAAGCTTGCTGTCCCAGCTAGCATGAAATACTGAGTACAGCAGCCAGTAACTGCAGTTCTGTGTTCTCCAGTTCTCTGACAACGTTTGAGTCTGTCAAGACTTTAGGCTGTAGATAGGAGGCTGAGTTTAAGGTTTAGCCTGGTTATTGGCTTGATGTGTTTTGCTATTCCATCTGATGAAATGTCTGTCTATAATTGCAGGCATCGCAGGCAGCTATTTCTAAGTGAATGTAATTTATTAACTTTAATAAGCAAATAAGCACCTAACCATTATGGAAAGAGATGGTTCTCAAATCTTTAAATAATAATAAATAATAGAGCCTCAATGGGGATCTCAGACTGGAATAATTGTCCCGTGTACCACTGTGCCCATACCGAAACAATTTAAAGTTGTTTTAAATGCTTCCTATTGTCAGTGTGGAGGAGAAATAATTTTGCATGGTTCATTTGCTGCAGTACTTAGTTTTCTTTGCTGCTTCTGGAAGGAGTGATTTTTATCAGAAAAAATGACTATAGCAAGACTGTTATTACATGTTTAGTTTCCATCAGGAAATTCTCAATCCAAATCAAACTAGAATCAATGCAGCAGAGGAGTGCTTGCAATGGAATAGCAGAATTTGTTCAGAGCAGGGTGGTGCTGACCATCCATCTGGAAACTGGTGAATTTCAAAAGACATATGAATTATGCAAAAGTATATTACTAATAACGAACTCTGTTTGTGAACTTGTTCTAAACAAACTCCAGAACTTTAACAGATACCCTGAGACCAAAGCATAAATGTTGTTTTGGGGAAAAAAAAAAAAAAAGGCAATGAGAAATAGGAATTTCTCTCTAGAAAGTTTCCTTTGCACATTTTCTGATTAACCTTCAACCAAATATCCAAACCCCTCAAAAAAACCCCAAAAAACCCCCACAAAACAAACAAACAAAAAAACCCAAAAACCCCCCCAAAACCAACCACAAAACAACCTAACTTTTTATGAAAAAATAAGCTATAGTGAAATTCAACATTCTGCTTCCAAGAGTATCCACTCAGGATTTTATCACAATTCAATAGCTTCATTTAAAATATTTATTCAAATTGATTCTTCTGGTTGTCCCTACATTTCAATGTCCTCTACTGAATGCAGAAGTATGAGCATTGATAGAAGAAATAACAGGTGGGTAGAGATTCTTAGAGTGTTATGATGTTAATTGAAACAGTGTAGGTCTTTCCTGTACAATTTGAGTACCATTTAATATTCCTAGTGCCAAACCACTTTTTGAAGCATCCTTGAATACAAGATCTCAAGGACTTATCACCAGACTTGCATCCTGACAAATTAATCTTTTCAATTCCTTTTTCAGCTTGTCAACTTTTTGTGCTGGTCTTTTCACTAAATGAGTTGTTTATTACATATCACCCTTCATTTAACTTTAATAAGATGTTTAAACCATGATATTATTGCTTTTTTTTTAAGAGACTTGCTAGTCTGGAATTTCTGTAGGGGTAGAAAGGATTAGAATGGTATTCCTGACAGCAGCAATGATTAATACAAGGCTCTTGAGAGGGCACTTTTGTGTTCATGGTGTTGGTATCATTATGTCTGCTGAGATGACAACACAGTATCAGAAATGCAGAAAATGTGAGCAGCCTGTTGCCAAGTTTCTAGTGTCTGTTGCAGTCTGTGAGCCCACAGAGCTCTGGGAAGTGAGAGAAATAACTGGTTAGAGCAAGGATTTAATGGACAAATGCAATACTTTGTTTTGAAAAGGCAGAAAATAAGTGGGCATAGCAAAGAAATGTCTCCAAGCCTGAATCTGCCTTCTAAGCAGCAGTTAAGCACTTTGGCTGGCGAGCAAAGCAGAAGGAAATCAGTTAACGTGGCATCAACCCTGAGCAACATGGGAATCAGAGGGCCTTCACTAGAGGATGTAAAAGGGAGCAAAGAGGTAAGAAGAGCTTTATGTGGGTTGTTTGACTCTGGGCTTCATATATTCCATGTGTAAGAGGTGTGAGAGGGAGAATTAGCATTCCTGAGTACACTTCTGAAAAGCATTTCTGCCTCTCTGTGTAAGAAGTTTTCATTTGCTTGTCCCTTCTCTCCCAAGGTGCTTGCATCAGCAGCCAGAGTGAAACCAGCAGCTCAGCACTGAGAAGGCTGGGCTGCCAACCTGTTATCTTTTGTCAAGGCATTGAGTATTGCCTTATGTCCCTTCAACCTGTTTCTTTTGGGGACAAGCAAACCCTGGACTCCTTAAATTTGTGCATTCTATCAGTATGGCATGATGCAAAGATGTTTTTTGTACCATGTTATGGGGGAGAGTCCACCTGCCAGCTCTACAACATGACTTTCCTACTTCCTTGTGTGACAAGTTGCAGCTCCCAGTCTCCTTTAGAGGTGGAGATCCACAAAAGATCCAGGACGTGGTTGTGATTGTGGCTGATCTCTCAGTAGGCATTTCCTGTCCATGAATGACTGCCCTAAAAAACTTTGCAGCATTTGACCTGTCGATCTGTGAGTAGCAAGGTCTTATTTATTCAGCTGACATGTGGGCCTCTAAGCTTATCCACTGGCATTTCCAAGATATTTAATAGTGACAGTAATTATTATAATCCTTCCATTCAGAAGCCTACTCTTTCCATTGACATAGTTGATCTAAGTGCAGAATAAGTCACATGTTAACAGCTGGACTGAAAAACCACCCACAGATGTTGCTTAATAGGAGCCTGAGTAAGTCCACCCACTGCTGGTACATTTAGTCCTAGAGGAGGCAGGTATATAATCTGGGAAATTTTCCTGTTCAGCCCTTACAGATATGAATCATTAATGTTTAGTGCAAAGAAAAAATGTCCTTTTTACATTGAGGGAAAAAGACCACATACAAGGAAAGAAAGGGTGAGGATATCTGGGAGACAGCTCACAAGCAGAAAATTGCCAATTTTTCTTTACACTAAAGCTGGTTACTGGTTTTCACTATGAGAAACCACACAGAAGCCTCCCCCAATACTGTGAGATATTTTTTCATGTCTTATGTGGAGCATTCATGCTGTCTGCAAGACAGGATCAGAGGCATCAGGCTCTGAATCAGTGGAAATAATTGGACACTTCTACTGCTGGTGGCTCTGGGAGGTGTCCTGCTACAGTTTTTTTTTTTGAGTGGAAAGGGGAACTTGGAGTTTATATGTCCCTTGCTGTGTTTCTCTCTTTGTCCACTGCCTTCCTACCCCACCTGGAGAGGGGACAGCCCAGGCTTTACCTGCCACAGGTGAAAGAACATGGCACCAAGGGCAGAAAGAGAGGGATGGAATTGAGGATCATCCATACAAAGCAGTGCTGAAGAGAAAAAGGTCCACTGGCTTGTCTTCAGAAAAAAAGAGGCTTTTAGGACAAAGCCCCAAAAAGTTATCAATACATAGAACTCTGTTTATTCCCATAGCCCTCTGACAAAGTACTATCTAAATAAATAATAGACTGAGAGAAAAAA
>VWYP01025807.1:49934-237118 GCA_013400435.1 Pycnonotus jocosus | reverse complement strand
AGAAAAAAGAAGAAAGAAAAAAGCCTTTTTAAAAAACCCCACTGTACTGACAGATGGTTATGTACCTGAAGAAATGACCAATTTGCTATTCTGTTGTTGAAGGCCTTTTCCAACAACCTGAACTTAAAGGACTAAAGTTTTCTTTAAGTTTCTCTTAATCACAAGATTCTACAATATCAAGCTTTTCTCCTTTAACTAGCTTCAGCACAAATAAAATCAAACTAGTTTAATAAGTAGTAGCTCAGAGAACAGCAGATTATAGAGTCTCTTTACATTAAATTCTTAGGCTTTTTGAGTGGGAAACATTTTAATTTGTAGTTTCCTTATGTATCTCCTAACTAGCTTGTCCTCAGCAAAACACATGAATTCTATGTGCCATGTTTCATTGACAAATTAATAAGGACATGAAAAAACATCATCAACATATCATAAAAAATGCAAAAGCATTGAACACTTAATTACAGCTCGAGCTGTTCCAGTACTCAAGGAGTTGAACAGGTACAGTTTCTAGGACTGGCTGTCTAAATCAAACATAATTTTCTAAGATCTGCTGCTATCAGTGATGGTGAAATCAGAGGATGAAATGAACTGTTGGCACTCATGTACAGGAGAGTGAGTCAGAGCAGACACCAGTGTTTTACCTGGCAGGTGCAGTTCACGGTCACGTGCCCTGAAGTGCAGCATGAGTGAGTGTTCGGTCTCTTCTTTCAGGTAACAAGTAACAGGATGGGAGAAAATGATCTCGAGTTTCAACAGGGGAGACTTACATTGGCTATTAAGAAAAATTTCTTCAGTGAAAGAGTTGTTGGCCATAGGAACAGACAAAGTGGTGGAAGTGTTCAAAAAAAATGTGGATGTGGCCCTTGGAGATGTGGCTTAATGTAGTAATGTGGTGGTGCTATATTAGACTAAATAATCTCAGAGGTCTTTTCCAACCTTAATAGTTCTATGACTCTATGAAACAGTAAGTTCTACCTCAGATGTGCCTCAAAGCATGTGTGAGATGGGAGGGATTGCTTCCACACATGAGAGGCAAGATGCTGTGCAGGACCTGTTCCAGGGTGTTGATGATGGGTTCTTCAGTGGGTGTCATTTAGCGTCCTCATATGGACTGAGAAGATCAAGTCCCAATTCAGGCTTAAATGCGTGACTGAGCCTGTGGTTTGGTGAGTTTCTGCCTTTAGCAGTTCTGAGGTAGGAAATTTCCACAGCAAATATGAAGTTAAATATATTAGTTTAGCCCTCTTTCCTCAGTATTACGATTTACTTCTTATTTGTAAAGTCCTTGGAAAGGTAGAATGGTTATTATGTCTCAAATATTAGGCAATAATTTATTAAACTGAGAAATCTCAATGCTGGATCCCACAGAGGCACCTGGAAGAATTTTCTAGGATCCTACTGTACCCCAGGGAATCATGATGGCTGGAGAATTTCTTCCAGGGTCCCACGGGAAGGAGCTTTTTGAGGGAACTCAGAGGAAAGCAGGAGTCTTTGCTTTCACCATGAATAACCTCAGAGGAAAGAAGGATGTGCCACTCCTGAAGATACGGAAGGGAAATGGGAGCTTTACTAGAATTTTTTTAAGAGATTTTTTGGAAAAGGCTGGAGGGTGAGCAAGACCATCCTCCATTGCAGCAGTGCACATGGGAGCAGCATGCTCACATCTCTGTGGGAAGCTGTTGTCTAATTTGGGAAGGGGAATGTGTGTCAGGAACTTGCTGCTGACTTCACATGGAGTGGAAAAGCGAGGGAGGGAAGTTGCAGCAAGTCTTTCTGCTTGGACAGGGGAAGCCACAGAGAAGTGCTGGAGTGTGTGTGCATTCCCATGCTGACAAAATCTGGGAGATGTTAAGAGAGAGTGACAAGCTGTTCAGTGTACCCTCTCCACACAGGATGTTTCCATTTTGGCTGAGGTGGTTTTTGGATGTGTGGGGACACAGCTATGGCCACCTATCTCAGGCCCAGCAGCAGCATGAATTGTAAATTGGGTTTTCTGGGACAGCACACCTCTGCTCAGCTCTGTGTCAGGAACAGATAAAAATCTGTCTCTTGGCGCCACACACGTGACAGCCCTCAAGGAGCTTGGGAAGATAAGTAGGGGCTGTCAAAGAAGCCTTTATTCTCTAGTCCTTTGCCTTTTTGTCCTGTGAGCATTTTTTACTGCATTCCCTCAATTACCTCAGAAGCTTTCAACTCTTGAAAACAATTTAGTCATTTTTCTAACTTCAAGAAATTTGGGCTTGATTGCCTTATTTTATGGCTTCCTTGTAGGTTCCTAAATGCTCTCCCTGCAAAAAACAGTGAAGTTAGTTTCTGAGCCTGTAAAGAAGTGTTGCAGAGTATTTTTATATAAACCAGATTAATGGTTTTAGAAGACGATACATTTATCATAAGACAGCATTTTGGCAGCAAAGTGAGCTTCAGTGAGCAGTTGTTTTCAATCTTGTCACGCGTTTTCGAAGAGCTAACCTGAATTTCCTCTTGAATTTGGAGTTTTAAAAAATCATGACTCAATCCCATACTAAAAAAAAAAAGACAAAAAGCAAAACCACCCAACATCTTAGAAGTATGTATTTTGATAGAGAAAAAAAGGTTTTTAGAATTCCTTTTCTGTATTTGTTTTTTCTCCTAAACTGCAATTTCTCTTGCAATTTTTCTTGGACCTAAATTAATCATGTAGAGAGATTTATGCATTACAAATGAACACATTTGAATTTAAGTCAAACAGAAACTGTAAAAGGTAGAAGACAAATCTTAATGTAGTATTTTGGAGGGGGTCGCATAATGAAGTTTCTATTTTAAATAGTTCATATTTGATGTCAGCACTTGATAAGAATTACAACAGGAATTGGAAACAGCATTTCATTCTGTATGAGCTACAAGCAGAGAAATTGTTCCAATGACAAAAAAAAAGAAAAAATCCAACACCAAATTGCTGTAAATTATTTATCACTGTCATTCTATTCCAGATCAGAAGTCTAATAAACCACCCAGAGTGATTGCCTGCAACGTGCACCTTAGGAGCTCATAGGGAAGGCAATGTGCTACCTCACACCAGAGCAGGAGCAGAGCAGGAATTCTTCCCCTTAATGACTGTAGTTCTGTGAATCGCAGTATATGAACTCAGCTGGACCTTGAATAACAGACTTTCCTAAAAATGACTTTTTGATATTGTGGCAAATTCAGACAATTCAGGGTTGTTCTCTTTGGTGTATTCTTTTGTTGTTGTTGTTGTTGTTGTTGGTTTTGTTGTTGTTGTTTTTGTTATTTGTCTCTAGATGAAGCCTAAGTGTAGTCCATTATGCTTCTCTTCACAGTGTTCACTGGAACATATTTGAAATATAAGAGTGGTAAAAACCTGAGTGCAGAAAGACTGAGTTTGGAGCAGAAAACTGTGGTGTTTTTGTTTTTTAAAACCTAAAACATGGGGGTATGGTTCTTTAGGAAAAAGAAGTGTGTAAAACAGACCAGGAGGTCTATGAGAGAAAATTTCTATTTCAGCAGCAAGCTCTGGGCTGTGCTAGAGATCACGTACACCAGAAAGGAGATGTGTTTCATGCTGAGCTTCCAGGTATTTTGCTTTTATAATGCAACATCCTGAAAGATGATCAGACTAGAAAAGAGTAAGAGTGAGAGGAAACTGAATGACAATATTTACACTCTGGTTTCCCATACCTCTCTCCTGTTCAGTGTGTTTTGCCTGCCTGGATCAAACACCCCTGAAGTGTAGGTGCTCTTTGCTGTGGTGTTCCCTGGCACCCAGCACAGACAGGCACAGCTGGGGTAGGATCTGTAGGGTTGTACCCTACTGAAGGGTCAGAGTCCTTCCCACAGAGAGTATTCCCCTGGATGCTAGGAGCCTCAGGGATTAGAAACATGAATATTATCACTTTAAGTAAGTGGTTAGCTGTGAGGGAGGAGACACCGTAGCAGTGACCTTGGACTGTGAAAGCCCCTTCTGAGTGTCAGGACAGAGCCCAGGGCTGAGGCAGGGAGGATGTGGCAGACTCTCTGGGGATTCCTCCCTGGAGCTGAAAGGGGAAAGCTTTCTGTTTCAGCTTCCACAACAGACTTTGACAGATAGGGAGGTAAAAAAGGCTGCCCCACTTTCACATGTGAAAAGCCTGCAGTCTTCTGGTGAATGTCAGGAGGCTGTTCCTGGAGAACACAAGGGACAGAGAATCCTCATCCCACTCTCTTCAAGGTGCCCAGCAGCAAGAGCTGGAGGGTTTCTGTTCTCCCCCCACTGCTGTCAGTAATTCCTTCCCCTCCTCCTTACCCTGAGGTTAGAGCAGCCAGAGCAGCTGGATCAATCTTTCTCCCCAAAGCATCTATAACTGGACCATAACCATGCAAACTGCAAGAAGCAGAAACATTAGAGAGTACTTTGCCCAAGGGAAATTTTGTTCTTTATTCATTTTCAGCCAAACTAGATTTTTATCCTGAAATACATGTTCTCATCTCTTCTAAAATCCCTTTAAAAGAAATTGGACGTTTGCAGGCATGTTTTTAGGTGTGGAGGTAGGTGGCTGCATTTTGCTTAACAGATGTGTGTTTCCTTGTCTATAGGCTGTGGATTTGCTGCAGGGAGTCTGAAAACTGCAGTCACATAGCAACTGTATATTAACTAAAGCTTTTGAGAGTTGCTGAGATTAAAGTTTCAACAGTGTTCAGTGTGCCGGTCAATGTGCTGATGTGCACGTGTCCAGCTTTGTTTTGTACTACCTGTCAAATGAGGACCCAGGATTTTGCAATAATTATGACTGTTATTCAGGGAATTGCTTAGAAATTAAAGGTCATCTAGAAAAACAACAACAACAAAAATCCAGCCTCAAAAAGAAGACAGTGATGAAAACTTCTAGTGCTAAGAAGCTGAAAAAGCCCCAAAGCTAAACCTTAATATTCTCCATGGAAACTAGACACAAGGGTTACAAGGTATTTGGTGACTTTCTGGATTTTACTGGCTTTTCTCTACACTGAAAACAAATGCAAATCACTTGGGGAGCAAGTAACCATCGAAAGCTCCATTCCTTTCATTCCCTTTCTTGTCATTCTCTTTCAAACCCTTTGCAGAGTTTATTATTAGCAGCTGTACTTGAGACTGAGGAGAATGTTGCAGGAGAAGAACTATAGATACTTTTGTCTTTAAATAAAATAACGTCTCCTGCTTAGCCATGAGTGTCTTCGATAACTTCACTGTGGTATGGCAGGGTGTGGGAGTGAAATGGAACCAGTGATCTTTGAAAAAATCATCTTGAAAAACCCATTTTATTTCCAGGCTGCACTGTATTCATCTCTGGCCTGTCCAGCATCCCTCAAAGTCCTACTGCCAGTTTATAGAAGAGAAAATGTTTAATCCAGGTGTTTGCAGTATCTACTGTGGAAGGTTGGCATTCAATTAAAAGGGGTAAACCAACCCATTTTCATTTCATACCATATATACAGAAGCAGCACAGCTGTGTGTTATTTTACTGGGGCTTTGCAAG
The DNA here is from genome assembly GCA_013400435.1 of Pycnonotus jocosus. Classification (NCBI taxonomy): domain Eukaryota; kingdom Metazoa; phylum Chordata; class Aves; order Passeriformes; family Pycnonotidae; genus Pycnonotus; species Pycnonotus jocosus. The sequence continues at coordinate 231,632 of VWYP01025807.1, read as the reverse complement.
ACTTAGTAACTCCCAATGTAATAATCCTAATAATAAAGTTTGCTGCTGAGTCAGGCCTGTTTCCCAGTGGGACAGTCAGGGAAGAAGTGAAGAGCAGATGCTGCACTGCTCCAGGGTGTGTTTGTCAGGGGCCAGCAGAGAGAATCAGGGCAGATGCTCTTTTCTGCCCTGAGCAGTACTGGGGAGGAGGGGAAGACACTCAGACCAGAGCTGCTCTGCACTGGTTAAATTGCTGGAGATCAGTGCTGCTGTCTGGCCCATGTAGCCAAGTGACATTTTGCAGAGCTCAGAGAGAGTAGAGGGGCAGGGCAGATCTCGTAGTTTTGTGGGATCGGGGTGCAAGTGTCTGAAATTTCTATACACAGATTCAGAAATGTTTCTGTGGCACTATTTTTAGGAATTGTTTAGGCATCTTCTCTCAGAGAGCAGTAAAGCCAGGATAATACTGAGATGGTTAGAATGCCTCATCCTATTTCATTTAATATGCTACGTGGAATAGTCTCTGTTAAGTTGTGGTGAGTTATTAACTCCCTTTTCCTATCTAGAAAAGAAATGTAGGGGTTTTTTTTACAACTTTCTGACAGATATTAAAACATGATAAAATGAAAATGTCTTCACGCTGGAATGCACTAGGACATTTCTCCTGAGAATGGAGTTGAGCAATGCAAAATTAATATTGATTTTATCACTCTTGCCTCCTCTAAGGAAAAAAGTCCTTGCAGATTTAAGAGAATGCTCTTTTTGTGTGGCAATCTTTTGGGAGTTGTGCTGCCCGTATTTAAGGTCTCTGAAGGTACAAGTCCCTCAAGACTGAATGATGTCCTAGACAATGATCAGTGTGATTCAATATCTTAACAATTTAAGCTCTAAGAAAAGGAACCAGTGTAACCGCAGTGAACACCTGAAGACTTGCCCCAGAGCCCATTATCCATAATGACTCTTGGACCAGTCTCCATCCAGATTTTCTTTCTCATGGTTTCGATTGCAGATGAAAACCTCTTGCAAGTCTTTGTGTTTCTCTTCTCCCCAGTACTTTCAGAAATTAGGCTTACACAATAGAGTTTGGGGGGATTTTTTGACACAACCTGAACAACACATGTTTGCACAAAGAATTTTCAAACTACAGCTTCCAACCGCAAGAAATATTTTCCTGATAGCTCCAACCCTGGTTTTGTGTGCATGGATCATCAAGGTCTACATCCTGTGTGAACTGCTGGGAATATGGAGACAGGAATGAACAGAGCACAGACCAGACTTAGGTAGATTACAGAGAGCTGTTATCTGACAGCATGACTGCTAGGGAAAGAAGGTCAAATCTGACATTCATTACCTCATTCACACCCTGTTAAATCAGTCTCTGTGTTTATTCTCAACTATTTTGCCACCCACATTGCCCCTGACTCTATCACTATAATGAATAATTCAATGAGTATTTTTAAATTCCAACTATTAATGACTATTCCAAGCTTCGTACTTCATGATTTATGGGGTTTTCAGGGATTGCTGTGTGTCTGTTCTGAGTGGCTTTCATAGGATTTATAAAGGGCACAAGGAAGAAGCAGTTGGTGTTTGTTGATATAGCAAACTAACAATTCATTGAAAGTGGCATAATTGATAGACTAGAAAAATATAATTACAACAGTGAGTAAGAGGGAAGAAGAGACCAGAGAGTCCTTGAATGTTAAAAGCAGCGAAAAGACAGTAAATGAAGAGGAGCCATTTCTGGCATTCATGAGTGGAGAGATTGAAGGGCTCTGAGATTGACTTGAAGGAATACATGGATGGAGCATCAATTATTTGTATAGGCTGGAGAAAAAAAAATCAGTAAGGCTGGGAGTTGAACAGAGGCAGGACAGCAGGGCTTGCATTTTAGCTTCAGGGAATAGTCAAAATGAGATACTCAGGCTGTGACTGAGGGAAAAAACAGCAGCAGTTAGAGAGAGGAAATGAGAGGGGCAAAAAAAAGCAGTTCTGAACCAGAGCAATATTGAAGTTCAAATTACCCTCACCTAAACCTGTTTTGCCCTTTTATTATTTACAAGACGAATCATGAAAACTGTTTGCCTCGGGCCCAGCCCGTGCCCAGAGAGCAGTGACCCTGCAAACCCTCGGTGTGTGCAAGGCTCACACTGACACTGCGGGCACTCAGCATCTCTCACACAGCACCCTGCAGTGCCTCAGTGTTGGTGTGGGTTGGGACTTCCCTCGCTTTCCTTGTCCACTCGCTCAGAGCACAGAATTAAGGAAAGGGAATCAAGTCTCTGTTTGCATTCCCATTAGGGATGGTTTCTGAATGGTTTCTGAAGACTGAAATATTTGACATTTCAAGGACATCACAACATCCTGCTTCACTTTCTACAACCCTATGTGTTTTTTCTGTTTCTAGTAGCCACCCACATTCTCTAAAGCTGTGGGAATTTTCTATGTAGGGACAGACGATACAATAGGAGTGAAGCTCTTAAGCAGATAAACTCGAAAAGCTGATGTTTCCTTCTCTTCCTTATTTTCCTTCTCTTATCTATTTGACTTCCCCCTCAGTAAATATTGATGAAACTGAATACTGGAGAGGTGGGGTTCTCCCTATTAGTCATACTTAAAGATATCAATACATTTAATTTTCAGAATCCTACCCTATCTCCCTTCTCCAAGTGTGGCAAGTGTGCCACTTCTCTCCCATTACTGAATTAGATATTTTCATATTAAAAAAAGTTTCAAACTTATAATTTCTACATTTGTTATTTTCTCAGACAATTTGTTAAAAAAATAAGATAAAGTGAAAAGTAATTTTTTTAAGTCACTGAAAAAATAATCCAGAACAATGCTTTTGTCCTAGGAAAGCTATAAATAGATATTCACAGTTTGTAGCAGGAAAATTGTATGAAATTTTACAAAAATAATAGAGTTACAGACATAAGTAAATTAGGTACATGAGAAAGGACTAAAACAACTTTCTCTGAGGGAAATCAAGTGTCACAGAGGAGTCGAGGAATATAGCTGTAACTGTGACCTAGGTAAAATAGTGTAGTTCAGTTAACAAAACTTTTTGATGAGACATCTCCAAGGACTTCTTCAGTAACTAAGCTGTCACGGAATGAATGTGGATGTCCTCTTTTGAATTAACTGTCAAAAGATAAGAAACCAAATGAAGGAATAAATGGACTGCTTTCTCGTGGAGAGGCCATCAGGGGAGTCATGCTGCATCTGTGCTTGTCAACGTATTTCTAAAAGGTCTGAAAAAGAAGCTGAATTCAACACTAATGAGTGAGAGTTTAAGGAAAAAGCAAGCCATCAGCACCATGATGGAGAGACTGGCTCAAAAGGGAACAGAACAGGCTCAGAGAAAGAACAGTCTAACTACAGCTATCAAACCAAACCAGACAAATGCATCTTCCAAAACAACATCTCGAAGTCTCCATCAGAAAGTGAAACAGTTTAAGAGAGGAAAGGTATCCCTGTGGATATCCTTTCTGCTCCTGCTCTGGGTTTCTGCTACAAACTCATCTGCAAGATGCTGACTAGAATGACTCTGGTGAGGTGCTGGACCTTCTACAGTTCTCATCTTCTATTCCTCCTCCATACAATTCTCCTATCAGGGAATTAGGAAAAAAAAAAAAAATCAATTGAGTTAAAAAATTACATCAGTGAAAAAAGAGGGAAAAGCACACAGCATTTTTTTTTTCTTTTCATGGGATTTGTAGATGCTGTGGCAGCCTTACTTCAGTAACATCAAAAGTGTAATGGTATTAATAAAATCACTTAGGCCTGAGAAAACGGAGATGATCTATCATTTACAAGTAAATGACTACTCAAGACTTGTAACTACTGGACTGCATAATATGGCCACAAAATGCTTCTTCAAGCATTGTCCAGGAAATTATTACACAAAATGCTTCCCCAAGCATGAGTCCAGAAAATTATTGCACAGCTGTAGCACAAGTAGGGAGGAGATTAGTAAAGACTTTCAATAGATTTTTAGGTTCTCTATCTTTAAAAATACCTTTCATTCTCAATGCAGCTTGATTGCATATAGTAGCTGGCATGAAGGCAAGAAACAGCTATAGCAAAGTCTTGGAAAGAAATTGCCAGCATATTTGGATATGCTGACAATGTAACTGCAGGATGGAAAAAAACTTTCAATATCTGAATCATAGGAAGAAGGACAGGATCATGATTCTGCAATCTTAAACAGAGGAGGAAGTCTTTGAAGGAAATTATTCCCCCTCACCCTGAGGAAGTGTTACAATCTTTATCATATTCAGTTCAAGAATCTCTCCACTCAATTAGAGTTTGATTATAAATAGGCAGAGTGGAGTCCTTTGTCCAGCTGTGATTTCTGGTGCTGTGCTTCTCTTGCCCTCAGACAGAGATGCAAGCAGAGGGTGATGAATGTCTTGGGACAGTATTTCCAAATCACTGGGACAATACACTGGCCAAGGATATAGTGGTTAGATATGCCCTTACCTAAAGAAAATATGTATTTCCCTGCTTACCCAAAGCAAGAAAGTTAATTATCAAGACAAATACTCTCCTCTTTCACCTCTTCCCCTCAGTTAACTTAAATTTGGTTCAGGCTGAAGAGTGGATTGTCCCAGGCCTGGAAATGATCCTTAGATTTGTCTCCAAAAGCAGGATACATCAAAACAGAAGACACACAGGCTCCCATTTGATATTCATAGACAGAAAAAAAGAGGGTGTCATTGTAAAGAGATCCCAGTTTCAACATGCTTTATGACCAACTCTTCTAAATTATCAACATGCATTAATTAAATCCATCAAAATTCCACAAATATAAATTTGGTGTTACAAGCTAGAATAAGCTGGTCATGTCCTCAGTTGATCCTAATTAAAACTGAACAGAGGGTTTACCCTTGCTATGTAGATGTACTCTGGTGGAAAATTCAGCTGCATGGTTTTTGCTTGGCTTTGGAATTATGACATGTTAGATTTATTGGCTCATTTGCTACAGTAAATGAGAGTCTCTGGCTTGAGCAACCATTGATAGCAGAGTAGTGAATGGGCTGGCTGAGGAGCAGGACAGGAATGGAGAGAGAACATTTGTTCTGAAAGACAGAACACAGTCCTCACACACTGTTCTAGTCCATCATGGCTGTTTTCCACTGCCACTGGATATGAAATGCTTTGCCACTTGAAATGAACAAACAGAATTTTTCTCTTAAGTGAGAAGTGTTGTAATAAAAATAATCTGACAGGTCACAGAATATACTACAGGAGCTTTTTTGAAGTGAGCTAGCTCCCCTACCACTAGAAAGAAAAGGGATTTCCTGGTGCTAATTTCCATGCTAACAATTGACATGTAGGGAAGGCAACAATTGAAGTGTAGGGAAGGCAAAGGATTTTACATATTCTTGCACAGGGCATAATGGTGTTTGGTTTTGCAGTTACTTGCTGTATTGAGATATCCAAATATGATTTGGGAATCATGAGAATTTGAGGTATTTTTGCCAGATAGTGTAGGCACCTGAAATTATGGATTAAAAATATCATATTTTTAAGCCTAGTGAAAAAGAGTAAATAAAGACAGATGAGACATGATGACTTTCTATGTGACAATATGAAGCTGATGAACGTGATGATCACATGCAAAGAATGAGAAAAATGTTTTCCTATGATTCAATTTCTGACTCAGAATTGAAATCTTCTCCTGAAAGATCACTAACAGGGGAACACTTTAGTAAGGAGGGAATCTGCCTAATGTAACAAAGTTCAGAGAATAAGTTTCATAAAAGATTTTAGAGCAATTGCACAGAGACAACTGCGAATGAGTGCATGTTGAATGCCAGAGGAAGGACTCTTCCAAAATGCTTTCCCTATTTTGTTACCTTATCATTGATACAGTATTGCCTTAACCTTATGGTAGCTGGTAATGATAATTGGTAGTAATAAGAGCAAATTTGTAGCAAATGGTTTCTAGTTTGCTGTATGAGGACTTGAGTTCCTAGAGAAGTCTCGTGGCCCCTGTGACAGAGTGCAGGGTGGCAGTGTCCAGAGCAGATCAGACGCAGGCGAGGAGCATCTGGAGAAATAACATCCACAAACTGTCTAACCCAAGCTTCCACTCCTGTCCTACTTTGACAGCTGAACCATGAGCCTTCTGTTCTTATAAAGCTTTCCCTGAGGCAGCACCTCTCACTGCTCAGGCTCATGTCCTGCTTGTGCTATAATGAATTTATGTTATTTTGCTTCTTGTGCGGCGTTGCCATTGACCTGATCTGTTCTCAGATCACCTGGGGAGAAGTGTTCTCTGCAGTGCTAGACACAAGCCAAGACAGAATTTGACGTGAGTATCCTTTGAAGTATTAAAGCAACTGGTACCATAAAATGATTTATACAGTGTCCTGGCATTTTCAGCTACCGAGATGAACTGCTATGGAGTATACAATAAAGCTCTTTATCAAACCTGGCTTTTCATGTCCCTCATAGCTATAAAAAGAAATGAATGAGAACACAGCCCCATTGGTTCTCCCCAGAGGAACAGAGGACAATTCAATACAATACTTGATGCTGGCAGTGGAATTTTTTCTGGATTATCAGCTTGTAGCAAAGGAAGTTATTAATACTGAGATGTAATATTGAGCTCAATCCTTAATCTATAACCAACTTTAAAAAACAAAAGTGGACTCAGGAGAAGAGAGAATACAAGTAATTTCTGTGTCGATTATTCCAGTGGTGTGAAAAAGTGCGACCCAGATCCATGGAAAAGCACCAATTTGTGGGAGCTGGTAACATGGCATAGGGGGCAGTCAGACTCTTTGTAACAGTCATGTGGGGTTTTTTTACTTTCCTTCTCTCTAAATTACAGAATGGGTCAGGTGGAAGAGATGGAAGAAATGCTCACTTTGTTTAAAATATTAAAAAGAAAATTATTTTAGATTATGAAATTGAATAAATTACTTTTCCTGTGATTTTTCAGTTGCACCTCTTCTCCCCCTTCATGTTTTCTAACCTTTCCATTGCTTTGTATATTTGCAAAGCCTTTGTATTTTTTCAAACATCAGAACTACTAACTTGCATCATAAGCCTGGATTTTCAAAGTTAGCTTAACTTTTTGAAATTACAAATAGTTCCAAGGAACAGCAATTCTCTCTCAACCATGCATTCAGCCCTTTTTTTACTGTTTGGGGAAAGTAGCAAGGAAAGCAATAAGGCAAAACACTGAAATGTCCAGTTACAACCAAAGGTGGAGTATAAATAATAATAATCTTTAAAGAAAAGAATTATTAACTGATTAGTAAAAAGCCAAATCGACCTCTCCTCTTTCTGTGATCTTCAGTAACACCAACATTTCTAGTGGATTTTTCCTTGCAGAATGAAACAGTTGGTATAAACTCAAAGAAAAATAAATCTATACTTCTACCATTAAGTGTCAGGTTACCAGCCTGATGGTACAAGCCCAGGAGAAGAAACCCCAAGCCTCATGGCTCATTTCAGGAATTCCTTTTAACACTGGTTCTTGTTAATATCCCTATTTGATACCTGTGCAAGCCTCTCTGAGCTGCTGTACTCCTGTCACGTAGTGACTCAAAGTGTGGAGAGCTGCTTGACTTTCCCAAGCAAGGAACAAGAGGCATTGTGTGGAGGAGCAGGGAAATGGATCCTCCTGGCTCTCCTTGGCTGCTTTTTGTGTAAAGCCATTGTCCCCTCAGGGTTGGAGCATATTTTTTTAAATACTATACTTGCTGCCAAGCCTCTGCTGCCCTGAAAAGTTGTTTTTCTCTAGCTGTACCAAAGAGAAATCACTCCAATATGAGTACATTAAACACATGAACAACTCTGACAAGAGGCAGAGTAATATTTTGTTGGGTGAGCTTATTTATACTTTATTGAATTCATCTATTGGCTGAACAACAGATCCATCAGGTGCAGCACTCAGATACAGAGACATGACCCCAAGCCTGACACAAAGACAAAAGGTCCTCTCTGCTTCCTTACAAAGAGGTGAAACAAAAATTTCAAGTAAGCAGAGGTGTCCTGCCACCCTGACTCACACCACACGTGGTGCAAAGCATTAACATTTTTTCAGCAGGGTGGCTGTGCCAAGCTTTGGCAAATTAATGTGCTGTGGATATGTCTGAAGTGCTCAAGAGTTTGATGTGGCAATAGCAAGTAATAGAATTTTTAAAAAATTTAAGCATTTTTCTCTCCCCAGGTATAAAATCTTCATTAGTGCAACAATGTGCAACCTCTTGCATTCATTTTTCTGTGCAGCTTCAACTGAAATTATGGTGTGTTGCTAGCACACTGATTAGTAACAAACTGAGGCAGACTGCAAATTTACTGGTGAAATACTGATGAAGATGACATTTTGTCTCCATGACTGTAAAAGGGGAGAAAAAGGTCATTAGAAGTTTACTTTTCTACAAGGGAGCCAAAGACAAGCGCTTCATTGTTGGCCACACGTTTACACAACAATTACAGTAAATAAGCCATAACAGAGAGAAATGTTAATCTATTCCCTGAGGAAAAAGAAAAATATAGGCTGGCTTCTCCTGTCTCAGCATTGCACTGCAAACTACATGTTAAAAATATATTGTACAGAATAAACAGGAATACCTGATGAATATCACAAAACAGAGATGCTGAGAGCTTTACTGCAGTGTTGGATAAGGTTTGGATGTTTGCTAATGACACATAGTAGGCATTTGGAAATAAATAAAAAGGAGGATTTCTCTTTTCTTGGGAGTAACTCAGGGCTATCATAAAAGTCCAGACTTAGGGCCATGGAGGTATGATAATAATGAGTTTTGCCCTCAATACTTTCTTTTGCCTGTGTATAGACAGGTGATACCAGGACTCCCACTGCTCTGGATCCCTGAGATCTCTTTCTATACTGTGACTAAATCCATACATACCTGTGTCTAGGTCCTGTTCCTACTGTGAGCCTTAGAAACAAGACCCAAACCCTTACTTGGCACTCTCATTCCTTCTCATAGTAAGTGCCCCCTGTCCCTGTGCAACCATTTTCTTCTGAAGGCAAATCAATCCACCAGAACTGCTCTTTTGCACATCTTTTGGATCCTTAATGAGCCAAGATGCTCATTACTGTTCTTTCTGCGAAAACCTGAGATAAAAAATTCAAAGCTCTTAGAAAAAAAATCTAACCTTAACTAGGGCCTTAGTTTGCAACTATGAAATAACATTCCTTTTAGACCCACAACTTTTTTCTTCCCCACTTCTCACTGTGTTTTCCCATGCCCCAGAGGAATTTATTTTTCCTTATTGAAGTATCTTCTATCCAGACTGCCTCCAAACATCAAATGCAAGGCAGATTAATTATCAAGGAGATCATCACAATTTATAATAAGTCATGTGCTAATTGCATGTACCCTAAGAGTATTTTACTCTCATTTATCTTGTGAGTGCTCATTTTGCAGATTAGTAATGAACATGACAACTGCAATTGCAACCACTACTGTGGACTGTCAAATAAAGGCATGGAGGAATTGGGCTCTTAATTAAAATTGGTATTTGCTTTGCATTACAAGTGCAACTACTGATGTTGCTTCCAGGAAAGTCTGTTTATTAAAAATACGTTATTCCCAAGAGAGAGATAAAAGTCACTAAGACACTCAGGCAACACCAAAAGATTCAGATAGTGTTGAAAACTCTTTCATAGCCATGAAGAACTAGAGACTATGAAAAATACCTCCTTGTTAGACCTGAAGAACAACAAACTCTCTCATATGCTGTACAAATGAGCTTTTCTCCTCTGTCTGAGCCATTTCCAAAGAAGTCAAGCCTGCCTGTGGTTTCCTTCCTCCAGTTTGGTTTGGCCTAGATTCACTTCCTAAATCTGTCTGCAGATCTCACAAGTAATTTCTGTAGGCAAGAAACACAATGAACTTGACTATGAGTGGTCATCAGTCAGAAGACACTTGCTCAATGCCAGCTTGATGGGCTACATCATAAATTGCAGTTTGGAAGTGAAAAAGTTTACTTATTTTTTTTAAGAGCACTTCGTTCCTCCTCACAACCTAAAAAACCAGTACTCATGGTTTTAATACAAGAAAAAATGTGGATAGAAATACCTCAGCCATTCAGTGGTTCTGAGAAAATAAGTCCTTCTTTTGGGCATCAACATTCTTCTGGCAGTTTATGGTCTGCTTTGGGATTGATTTCTCTTGGTTGGATGTAGATTTATCATGGAAATTACCTTTGAGAGTGCTAACTTTATGTCAGAAAAACAGTCCTGTTTTTCTCGATTCTATTCAGCATCCTATTACTTCTGACATCTTTCCTATACTGCTTTTCAGATTATCACCTGTTTCATTCCTTTTAGTAGCTTGGCTAAGTTTCTGTTGAATGTTTCAGAAAGATCTCATTTGTTCCTCTAAAAGGTCCTGAGCTGAATTACTATAGAGTTGTACCTCTGTATGTGCCCCTCTTTCCCTTCCAACTACTCCCCTGATCTCAGGGCTGAAATTCAAGGAATAATGTCCAACAAGAAACAAGTTCTCTTGCACAAAACTAACAACCCTTACATTTCAGGAAGAACAAGAAGGAAGATAACCTCTTGTGGAATGTCTTCAAAAAGCCTTTTTCTTTTTGCCCTTTCCATACCCCAGAAGAGATAATTAAAACTCATGTAATTTCTTGTTCACTAGTTCGTGACTCTGTGACTCAGGTGCCATGTCTCAAATCCTGAATGCAGTTCTGGGGCTCCCAATTTAGGAAGAACATCAAGGTGCTGGAGCAGATCCAGACAGGGCAAAGAAGCTGGTGGAAAGTCTGGAGCACAAGTCCTATGAGGAGCAATTGAGGGACCTGGGGTTGTTTAGCCTTTGAGAAAAGGAGGCTCAGGGGTGATGTTACTGCCCTCTGCAACTCTCTAGAAGAAGACTGTAGCAAAGTGGGGGTCAAGCTTGTCTCCTGGACTGGCAGTGACAGGGGCAAAGGACACAGTCTTACGTTGTGCCAGGGAAGGTTTAGATTGGACATTAAGAAGGAATTCTTCAGAAAGAATAATTAGACATTGGAATGGGCTGCCCAAGGAGGCAGTGGAGTCATCATTCTTGGAAGTATTTAAGGAAAGACTGGATATGGCACTCAGTGCCATGGTCTGATTGATGTTTGGTCAGAAGTTGGACTCTATCATAAGGTTTTTCCAGCCTAATTGATTCATTCTGTGGTTCCATGATATGTGACCAGCTGTGCATTCATCAGACACAGAACCAGACCAGCCTCCTCTGCTGGACCTTTCAGCACTGCACAACTCTCCTACGAGTGTCTGGCTCTTTTCTGGACCTGTCCTTGCCACTGCTCCTTTTTTTTTTTTGAGAGAGCTTTCCTGCTCTCACTCTGCCAGACAAAACTGCAACCAGCTAACATTGCTGACAAGTGCCTTTCTTTTCCTATCAGTACCAGTCTGAATACAGAGCAGGCAGTGAACTTGTTGACACCTATACTTAAATCAGAATAATGTTTCTTATCCAGTAATTTTTTTTTAATGACCTTGATGACATACTTATGAAATTTGGGTTTTTTGGTTTGTGTTTGTTCATGCAGCAGCTATGTTTTGTCCTTTAAAAATACAGTATAGTCCTGATGCCTGGCTAATTTTAAACTACATAGGTCTCACTGGTCATCTAAAAATAAGTTTGTAATGTTCACATGTAGTATACATAGAACCATCATTTGACCAAACATGGTAGCATAAAGGGGTTCTTATCAAGTCTTTGGCTTCTTCTATAATGAAAATAATGACTTTAAAATACAAAACAAAACCATAAACAGTCCCTGCATTTCCTGTTTGCAAAACATCATGAGCAGAATGTTTTTGTGCAAATAGAATCTGGGTTAAGGACACACTTAGACTTTTCCCAGCAGTGATCAAACTTCCCTGAAAGGTCTGGTTTATTATAACCCTTTTAGAGCAATAATGGTGAATATTTTGAAGGGAAAAATAATGCTGGAATGTAAACAAAAAAAATTTGGTTTTGCATTTGTTTTAAATAATACAAACATCTTGTTATTCAACATTCAGATCAGAGTTGGTTTTAAAACCCAGGCCCAAAATGTCTAGGCCGTCTGATTTCTTTTAGGTTCAGGCTTTTAGCCTTCTTCAGTGATCCTAGCTCAGAGAGAAGGTGCCAGAGGACCTGGACTACTCAGACACAAAGGAATCCATACAGCAGAATAAACCTGCATTTTAACTGTCCAGGCTTTCTCAGCAGAAGTGTATTGACCTGGATGAGAGAAAATGCCATGGGTCATCTAACATTTAGAGACATGGGCTATGATGGCTTTAGCAAAATGTTTTAGTTTGGCTTTAGCAAAATGTTTTAGTTTTCATTAACTGGGCATTTCTTTGACAAAAACCAGAATGGAAAAGGTTTTCATAGGACAAGGCCTTAAGAAACGTGTGTCCATCACAGTTTAAAAGAGCACCATGAGAAGTAGAATTAAGAGTGTCTGGCTTTTTATTGATTTGTATCCCAAATGACCGCCTTGGTGGACTTAATAATTTTTAGTAAGGAGTGAGCATGTGGTTGAAACCTTTCTTTTCTCACCTTCTGTTCCTTCCACAAATCCAGGAGGAATTCTGTAACTTTGAGAAAACTCTTTCTTCAAACCCCATAGACAACTACATCATTCCAGAGTTACTGGAAAAAGAGTGTAAATGAGATAGAGAAACATGTGAAGCACATCACTACATCTAAATGGTTTGGGGTGCAAATTCTACAATACAGGCATTTGTCACTACAGGAAGCACTGATGTTTTGCTTCTACAACTGTACATCTAAATTAATATGCTCCATCCCTATGTTGTTTTTATATAAACCAGCAAAAGCATCAGTTTAAGTATGTTGCACAGAATACAATTAAAACCCAGTTAACAGGAATTTCGGTTGCTTAAGTTTTTAAGAATTAATTCTAAAGACCTCAATGCAGCTGTTTGGAAAGTAGTCAGGGCCTACTTACTTGATGAACTGAACTGGAGTATGTAAGTCCTTGTTTTGAAAATCTCTCAAGAAATACTTCAGTATGACAAACTGGATGGTAATGGGATATTTTTAGTGTCATGTTTGAGTGCGTTACAAGTCCGCTTGCATTCTTTCAGAAGTAGATGAGTCATTACTCACAGAATGCAATAAATTTAACTTGGTTTTCTGCTTAAGCAATGTTATAAAGTAAAACAGTTTTCTGAAATGTGTGCTTTATCGAAGTTCATTCTTCACTGAGGCTATATTTTTTAGTTTAATATTTCTGTCATGTGCCTAATAGACATCTGACCCACCACAGACCTTCCTATGACATTATTACAGTGTACCTGTATAAAAAACATGCAGATTTCAGGGAGAGCTCAGCACCCCACACCACTATGAGGCCCTGATCATATTTCATCTCTTTCACAATTTTTAAAGCTTTTCTTTAGCTTCCCTTTATCCATTTCCCTGTTTTTGTCATCATCTCCCACACTGCTGGTATCAGTCATTAACAATTCTCTTTTTCCAAGCTTGGTCGGTATTTGTCCAGCATCTACAATATTAGAGTCTCAGCATCACAGTGCCCTATTGTGACAGAAATAATAAACCTGTCTTTGTTGTTTCTTTCTGCAAGCTGTGTGTGTGGCTGATACTTCCTTAAACACTCAGTGTTGCACTCAAATGAAAAGAAAATGCTCTAAGGATTGAAATGGAAAGGGTTCTGCCTGTATGACAATATGAAAAACCATTGTAAAGCATGCCTTCCCACAGAACAGAAGAAAAAGTGTTCCATGGTTTCAGCTAAACAACTGAATTTTACAACAGCATTTCAGGGGTTTTCTGCAGCAGCAGTTTTCATAAGTGAAGATGTTTTCACAAATGAAGATAGACTCACACAATTACAGGAGTGGGGTTTGAACTTCATGGTAGGATGGATACCCTACTATTACAAAGCAGCTCCTAAGAGGAAACTTCTGTAGTGGGAACTTTGTGATGTTTATTGAAGTTTAAGAACATATTCTTCCTAATTCATGGCAGCTCTCATGCACAATGTGCTCTGTTGAAAAAATGAAGTCCACTTATATTTTCAGACCATTCCAAACTGAGTGGGTCGGATTTCATGCATTTCAAAACAGCAGTGGTGCCTATTGTTTTTGCTTACATTATCACAGGAATCCCATTATGTTTCTAGAGAAGGATATTTTATTTTATGTTCAGTGAAAGGAAAAGCATTCCAACAAAATGTTGCATACAGACTGCAGCTGGGGTGAAGGGATGAAAAGAACATCCAGAAAACTATCTATTAGGGAAGTTAAGAAGATACTCTCAAAGTATTGATTTATCCAAGAAAACAGCTTATTTACTAATCCTACATCATAAGACCAAGGCACATAGAAAATTCACAGAAACTATGGGAGAAAAGTCCATTCAGAGGGCACTGACAGTGAGCTATAAAGATGTTCAACGGTTCTTGCAGAGAAGAAGATTTTAAAGGCCAGAAGGAAACCTTCCATCACCTCACTTGTTTTTGACAGAACAGCATCCAGGGTCTCCTGTAACTCGTGTTTAAAGAGTTTTCCAGAAAGATATTTTATATTTTAGGAGTTAAAGAGGTGAATCATTCTCAATTTGGCCTCTGTTGGTGACCTGAAACTCAAGGAACATTTTTATTTGCAAGTGTCCCAAAAGTGGAGTTTATGCAGAATAAGCTATTTTCTGAGGCTTATAGCATTAAATCCTTTTTATTCTGAGTGCTGAGGCCTTTAGAGAGTAGGGAAGAGGAAAGAAAGAAATTTGTGGTGATGAGACTTAACACATTTTTTCTAATTACTGTGAACATATCCAAAACATGGGAAAATGTTAGTGAATTTTCTAGGAAAGTGGAAGGAAAGCTGGGATATGGGAAGGCCTTTCCTGCTTGGTCAAAACGTGATTTTCCTGAGGCAAAAGAGAAAATAAAAACCTAGGGCAAATAAATTGACCTTCATCCTGCTCCAGTGGTGTGCTTGTCACAGCCATTAATTTGACAATGTTCCAGTTCTTGCTTCTGACTGCAAGGTGTTAGTGGGGACAGCATTCTAATTCTTTGACAGTTCAAAATATAGAGCATATCAAACACAGGAAGAAAAGCTTCTGCATTTCATTAAGCTGCTTTGGGAAGAATTATGGGAAACTGAGATGTACAAAGAGATTGTAAATGCTGATGGAGCCATTTACACCAAGTTTCTTGTCTCCATTTGAAATTCAACTCCTGGCCTAGCAGTGCTTGGCACTGTCTTTGAGTGGCATGAATCTGAGGGAAGGAATGTGAATGAGCCCATTAGCCCAGATATCATAGATCTTGTACTTTTGGGACTTTAGAAATTGACAGCATATGTTGGTAAAAAGCCTGAGAGATCAGCTGGGACCATAAGTTACTGTTGGGATACAGCTTGTTTATCTGGATTTAATATGCTGCAACTGGGTTGGCTGAGTGAGGGCACATGGCTACACAAGCACATAAAAGCCTTTGCAGTGCCCCACACAACTCCAGCTGGACATTCATGCCACCCTTCACCCCTGGAATGGCATGCAGCACTGGAATAACAGAACAGCTACTTCCCCTTCCAGAGGCACAGCAGCTGGAAATATATTCTGAACCCATCTCCTTGTGTCTGTGGAATTGCTCAGGTCTCTTGCCAGCTGGAGGGTGATTGGCAGGCACGCATGGGCTTTCAGCCTCTCTCAGACAAAACTTTGTTTGATAGCCTGCTCTGATGAGCTGCACAAGAAGAGTCAATCCCTAAATGAGGATGGATGGGCTGCAAGTGCTTGTTTAGTCTGAACTGCCAGCACTCACTCTGTGCCACACACAGCTCAGAAAAGGGAGAAATGCCTCAGCGAAGTCACAGCACAGGATACTTTGGATTGTATGCAGTGGGAGACACGGCTCCTTGACCACCTCATGGAGGCAAAAGCAAGCAGACTGCTTGGAGCCAAGAGGAACTGAACATGGAGATCCAAGAATCAGAGAACTGGAGAGTAGCAGCTCCCCTGCTGCTCCACAGTTCCAAGATTTGCAGAGGTTGGATGGGCAGCTTGGCCCTGGGGAGCACAGCAATGTCAGCTTCAGCCCTACTTGCTGCTTTATTTCACCCTCACAACAGTGACTTCAATTAGCCAGCAATTCCTATGGTAGCACAGCCCCATATCCAGTTTAAAACCCATGCAATTCTGTCATTTAGCTTTTGCATTTGGCTTGGATAACCACAGCTTGGCCACCTCTCTCACATTTGTCCTAGTTTCCCTAAGAAGGAGCCAGGGGATTTTCATTGTATTTCCTGAGGGAAATTCCAGTATGATCAAAAATATAACTCTCAATGATTTCCTGTGAATTTCTTGCAGTGCTAGCACATCTATCAACACAAACTATAATCTTTTGAATGAACATTTTATGCAGCAAGATGTTTGAGAATGTTGCTAAAGGGTGAAGGGTTTTTTTAAGAGTTTTTTTACAGAATTCAATAAATCAACAGGCTGCCTATAACCACCAAAAGCATCTGCTGAGGATGTCCTGTCAATGTTAGATTTTTTGGGTCTGGAAAGGACATGAAAGGATATCCAGTTCCAAGCCTTCTCAATGGGGCAGGGTTGTCTTCCAATAGACCAGGTTGCTCAAAGCCCCATCCAACCTGTCCTTGTACAATTCCAGGGCTGGGCACCCACAGCTTCCCTGGAAAATATGTTCCAGCGCCCTGCCACCCTCATAGTAAAGAATTTGCTTGTAATATCTAATCTCAATTTACCCTCTATCAGCTTAAAGGCATTGCCCCTCTTCTTATGCCTACAGGCCCTTGTGAAAAGTCCCTCTCCAGCTCTCTTGGAGCCAGCCCCTTTAGGTACTGGAAGGCTGCTAAATATAACATGCATATCCACAATATATGGTTATAGATGTTAATTATGTTAAGTCTATGTATTTTAAAACTCTGGAGTTACTTTATTGAAGATCAAAGTACAGCTGGGTTCTCTGGTGCAGGAGGGAGATGGAGAAGATTCAGCTGGTGAAAGACATACCATGAAGCCAGCACTGACGAGAAAGATGAGTACCAGCTTTTGGCTGTGTAATAGGGTTGGATAGACACAACACTCATCAAAATTAAAACTGTGACGCCACTTGCCTTCTCAGGAAATCACACCAGACTGCCTTCTGTGGCCATCCTAGTTTGTATGGTCCTGCCTGACTGCTTGTAAACAACTCTATTTCCTGGCAAAAGATTGCTTTGGCTTCACTGCTGAGAATAAATCCTGTGACTGTTTAGGAAAGAACAATTCCCCTAGAACTGGAGTACAACTTTCAATGTGAAGTCCAATCCAAAATTGTAACTACCCCAAAAGGTGGAATTGTGGTTGAGTTTGTGGCTACTTCTTGCAACACAGCTTTGACAGGATGTAAGTGAAGTTTGATTTATTTACTAGCAGAAGGAGTCAGGGCATACCATGAAAACTACAAATACTAAAAGTATCCAGAGTTTTTCAGGGCACAGTAAAAGCATCAATATATACAGCTATCCCTTAGGAGACTCTGCTCCAGTTATGTCAGGAATACAGATCGATATTTTCAAATTGGTTTAAGTTTTGTGTTGCATTTGGTGTACTACACCACCACTGTGTATGTTTTCGTTGAAGAAACAGAAATAATTAAAATGGTGGGCTTGGGTTTTGGTGGTTTTTTTCACTCCTTTTTCTGGTGATATCATTTCTGCATTTAAGCAAATACTGCTGCCATGAACAGAATTTTCAGTTGGTGAAAAGAGACAACAGAAAAGAGCAAGAAATTGGTATCAAGAAACAGAGACCAGGGCAAAAAATGTCCCAAACAATAGAGTGTGAGAGACGAACAATAATGTTGAGCCAGCAGACTAATAGAAGGCAGAGGAGTATATTGAACAGTCGTGGTAGAAAAGGAAGTATAACCTGCAAATAGAAAGGAATACTGATTCACCCACCTGTAGTCCTAACAGGATGGTCCTGGACATTTCCCTGGTCCCTAGAAAAGGTATGGAAAGGTCATGAAAATTAGTATGTAGTTCTGTATTTTACGTTCTGAAGTTTTAAAGCTTCTGATCAGCACAAGACATTCACGGGGAAAGGATTGCTGGTAGGTGGACCCCACTGGAGTCCAGGACAGGCTGGCAGATTGGTCCCTCTCACTTACTCTGGAGGAGAAAACTTTCAGGATTTTCTTCAAAACTTAGAGAAAAAAGTGAAAAGTGTAACAACAGCTAGAAGAATATCAGCATACAGAAAACCAGATATGAAGGAAACAGATGCTAACAGGGAGGAAAACAGTTCTGGACAATCCTAAAGTCTAAAGAAAAACTCACTTTAATAGAGAAATAGAATGAGTTAAGATAAACCAATTTAAGATTCTTATTGCCACAAAACTGGATGGCAAACCAGGAGGAAATAGGACATGAAAAGAGCTATATGGGGTAAATAGAAAGAGTACTGAAAAACAGTTATGGCTTAGGTTGTTAAAGGACACTCCCTGTTCAAAGGAGATAGAAACAACTGAGAGGCTGGAGAAGAGTAGGTATTTTAAAGTGACAGGGAAAAATAGAGGTTGGAAGAATCCTTGGAAGATCACCAGTCTGACCTCCTGCACAAAGCAGAGCTAACTTCAAAGTTATACCAGGTGGTTCAGGCTTTTTAATGTTGAATTCTGAAAATTTTTAAGGATAGAGATTTCACCATCTCTCAAGAGAGTCTGCTGGAGTTGCATATACACACTTTTACAGACACTCAAGGTCAGGTCTGTTTACAATGTGAAAGCTCTTTGATAGTTTTGACAGATCAATATTACAAGGAAATAACTCATTCTAAATGACATAAGACTTGCCAACTGGAAACCCAGAACAAACATTTCCAGTAAAGTTAAAGGCTGCATCAATTTATTTGCCAAATAGCAAACAAATCAATCGAGAGTGACAGCATTTTACATTTGGTTTAAATTATCATAAGTAACAATATAAAATATAGAATAAAATAGCCTGGGATAGTAAGATCAAAGATTTGATATTAAAAATCCCCCCCAAAACATGAGGGAAATATACCAGTAGATGCAGTGTAGTGAAAAGGCTTGCCAGTTTGCAAGTTGATGTTGCTGAACTTCATGTATAGAGCTCTCTGGAGAGCCCAGATGTTCACTGATTCAGGGATCAGCAGGAGACCTTACTCTCCAAGACATGCAAAAGAAGAAAGACAGGCTTATTATTTTTTGCAATGCTACTGATGCTTGTAAATAGCTTTATTTATTGTACAGAGTGCTCAGTTGATGTTATTTTGTTAGCTAGCATTGTTGACAGGCTACAAAGCAATTTATTAATCTGCAAGGAGAATATTTTGTAAATTGTACTTGATGGATGTTGGCATGTCTCAATGTTGGCATTTGGTTTTTACAAAGTAACTTTGAAAATGACATTTTTTTCTTGTTAATGGATTATGGGCCTTGTTGGTCATATGAAATAATCTGTCAAAAGAAAATCCCATTTGCCACAGTGAAGCTGGTTCCTTGTGATCTGTGTGTCAGATGGACTGAGAGATTGGGGATAAAAATGAAAGATGCTGACAAAGGAATGTGGCAAAATCACTAACAGCTGATGTCCTCACAGATTAGAAAGATACGTTTAGGTCTTAGTTCACTGTTTATTACCTGGAATTATTGCCTATGGATCATTAAATAAGGAGTTTTCCATTCTCGGTATCAAAGAGGACAAAAGGTGCATGAACATCTGAAAAACATTAACCTTTTTCTTAAAGAAAAGATGTGCAAAGTGAAAGAAACTGAGGATCCTCAGAGTGGATTAACATAAAATGGAGCATGAGGCAGCTTGGCAGCACCAGTCACAGGCCATAGATTGCTTCATGGAGGGTGTTCAGAAGTGGAAGAACCCCTCTGAAACAGAGCACATAGCAGCCAGAGCATTTTTTTCCTTTGGGGCACAGGAATGAAACAGATAATTGAGAAATCTGATGGCAAAGCAAGGGAAGCTCCCAACCAAAATATCAGCAGTATCTCCAGTTAACACAGGGAGCCTTTCCCATGGCTGAGCCTTGAGCTGCAGGGCCTTTCCTCTATTAATGATGTTAATAAGTAGCTGTGCTCAACCATGAGCATAAGAAGCAGCTACAGAAAAAACTACACAAGACTGGAGAAAAAAGTGAAAACAGTTAAAGTTTCAGTATGAAGAAACTCTGGTATTTTAACCTATAAAAACCATGCCACAAAAATTTGGAGCTTAAGTAGCTTAAGTGTTACTTGAAAGTGGGTTTGGTTTGGAGGAAAAAGCCTCTTTGATTGTTCTGTTGTGACCATGAAAGAGAAATTTGTGCTTGCTTTGACAAGACAGATGGCTGCAGGGATGTTTGATTCTAGACTAATTTCTTCTCCTGACCCAAACTGGACTACTGCTTTCGCTGTAAAGGGATTTTTTTTTTCTTTATATTCCTGCTATAGAGCCTGAAAAACATCTGCGTATCTGGGAAAAAAATATGACATATCATTTATTGTTAAGATTTTCTGATATGACTTAGTGCTATAGGACAATCTATCTTAAATGTCTTTATTTTATTAAAAGTATTTGTCTGTTAGAGAAGAAACAATTCTTTAGGGCAGAATAAACAATTTGGCAGCAGAACCACAAGGACATTTTTAGTAGTCAAGCTGAAGGCTGGAAAAGGATTAATAGAAAAATTCCCTCAGTTTAAATGGTTTACATATACTCAGGTCAACTTCTGTTCAACAGGGAGGATTAAAAGAAGAGCTCTTTGCACAAAGTCAATGAACTACAGAAAGGATCCTCAGTTCTGGCATTGCCAAATTTTATTTTTTTGGCTCAATAAGAAAAGTCACAATGTAAAGTTATGTAAAACCTGGGATGCAGCAGAGGAAACAAAAGTGGCACAACACATAAGCAGCAGAGGACATCTGATGATGCTCTGCTTAAGCTTGAAGCATTTTTAGATCTTGCTTCAACTTCATGAACATTTAGGAAGCTGTCAAAACCAGAGTAAATCCTGTACATGGCACAGAATTATTTGAAACCTCAAGTTTCAAATGCATGCAGTCTAAGAAAGTCATTAAGATACAGCCTCAAGGGCTTTCCTCTCCATGTGACATTGAAGACATGCCCATTTTCATTAAACTGTCATTAAAAAGACTTGAAATTAATGAGTCACTTCTACCATTTAATTTCCTTTTCAGAATCATAAATTATCTACAGTTCCGAGTTCCACACTTCCCTCATTCGGTTCCAAAAATTCTGTACTCTACAAGCACTTCATATAGAATGGGAGAACTAAGGCAAACCAAACCCCTTTAATGCTTTCCTAACAAAATAGACTGCATCTTGCAACATCTCCTTGCAAAAGAGACGAGTGCAAGTGCTTCCAGGACTTCAGTAGGGATGGGTTTACACTTTTATACTTGTGTCTGACAACAAACACCTACGAGAGCCAGTAGATTTCAAACAGCTTCTTGACACTAAACAAACTACAGTGAGAAAAATCTTGGCAACAATTACTGCATGAAAGAGACTGCGTGTCCTGATTCAATTACTGTTTCTTATATTGTCTCAGTTAAGTCCCCCACTGAAGTGGTTTCACTCGGCACTTTACAAACCTGACTCTCCTTGCCCAAGCTCCATTTAAGAAATGGTTAAACATAAACACTTTTGCTTGGTTTTTTTCTCTCTTGCAAAAGTGCAGGAGATGTGTTTACTGTTGGTTTTTAGCCTGTGGGTCCTGTTACAGGCAACTCCTGCTAAACAATTTCTTCATTCTGAAACCAAAATCTACACTGCACTCAGGATATTGTGACTCTGGTCTCCTGTTGGGTCCTCTGGACACTGTCATATTATGACACAACACAAGCCCAAACTCTAGTTCTGGAACAGCAGATGAGGGTCCACATCAGATGTTCAGGGATCCTGTGAAGTAGGAAGCTGGGAAGCACACCACTGAAGAGTGCTGTGGCAACTTGAATGTTGGTATATTTATGTACACATCATCTCAAGGCCAAGAAAAGAAAATACTTGTGTTTTGGGAGGCTTTCACAATTGTTAGAGAGTGAGAACAAAAACAGAAAAGCTGTATAGCATGCTTTTCCTCACCTTTTCCCACATCATACTGATTTTCTAGCTGTCCTCATAGTCTGCTGCTCCACTTATTAACATTCTATTTTGGGATTTTGTGCAAGACTGGCACAGCACTAGTTCCAGCCATGTTGCTTGGATGACAATGCAGAACCAGATGCTTGCTCCTCTTATGCTCTGATTGCCTCCAAGATGAGAGGCTGGAGGGCACAAGCTGAAGCCCTCACTGAGCAGACAAGCTCTTTGTGCAGACACTCACTGGGACAATCTCGCTGAGCAGCAGCCATTTGGTCAGGAGAGAGTCCTGCCCTGTCTGGACTCTCTTAAGAGCATAATCTGACAAAATGGCTTTGGAACATCTTTGAGAGGGAACAAAATGATCATACAGATTTTTAGAAAGTGTTTTTCACCAATTGCAAATGTCAGTAGTGGGGTAATCATCTCTTTTTGTGTGTGTGACAATCTGTTCATATACAGCTATCTTTTTCCTTTCCCAAGTGAGTGAAGAGCTTTTAATCATGTAACCTAAGGACAGCTCTGTCATTACTGGGATTTTTGCCTGTGGACTGTAGTGAAGAATGTTTATCACCCCAGTTCAGACTGACCACTGTGCAAATAATAAATCCCAGCTGTTACTATTTCAGGGTTTAGCCTAAGTGCAGAACTGATTCGTGTTGCTGGTTCCCATTAGTTGATAAAGAAAATTTGACTGACAGGCGGACAGAGGGTTTGAAGATCCTGAATTCCTACATAATTTTTGGGCACAGTTATCCACAGAAGAAAAAGCCCCATAAAAATTCTTTCTCAAAGATTTCAGATCAGTAATGTTGGATATCAGTGTGTCCAAAGAGAGGGAGGGAGTGGCTATAACTGACACAGGTGGTTTCATATGGGGAAAAAGAGCCCCAAAAAACCCCACAAAGATCCTTGAAATAAAAGATTACTTAGAAAGCTGGCTACTCAGAATTATTCCTTTGGTTAAATCTGAGCTATCCCAGCCTTTTTCTGCCATGGTATTTCAGCCACAAACTCGTCTGCCAACCATAGAAACATCTTTTACACTTTCCTTTTCTCTGCAGCTGTGGTGCACTCTCTGTTCTCACAGCAGAACAAACACCACTGTTTCTCTATTCTTTTCATTTTCTGTAATAAATCCCGTGCACCCACAGACTGGTGAAGCCATTAGACATGTCTTCAAGGGAATGTCTCAGCAGGCACTCTCGAGAACATGGTGTTCGTGTCTCTTTAAATGAATCATCCATGTAACAGCTAAATTGGGAAAGCAGCCAGAGAGTTCCCAAGAGAAGGGCTGGCAGAACCACATCATAGTCCTGTAATACAAAAAAAATGAACTCTATGGCATTACAGGTCCTTTATTGTAACACTTTCCAAGATGGCTTTGGGTTACAAAATGCAACAGCAAACACAGAATCATCAGGATGTGAAGGCACAGATAAAAGCATCCAAGTTCTCTTCCTTTCTTCTTGTCTGTCTGGAGGTGCTCTTGGCTCTGTGTCAGCCAAGAATGAGACAACAGGTCACTGTTTAGTGGCATTTTCATTTGAGTCAAACACCTGTCTGTACCTGTATTGGTCAGGCTGTGACTCTTGGCAGTGCAGAACTAAGGGAACACGTGGCACAGGCTTTTGGAAACCCTGAACAGCCCCATCTTTGTGGTGTTCAGACACAGGGAACACACCAGCCACCACCTGGGGAAACAGATGAGGCCTAAAAAAACCCAACAAACCCAACTGCAAATAAAAGAACAATTATTTGTTTAAACAAACCTGTGGTATCTCTATGGCACGAGTAAAGCCCCTTCCTGCATAGGGGGTTGATTTTCAGGCTCAAACTCAATGTGAGCAAAGACAAAAGAGCTCTCTAAGCATGATACAGGACCTAAATAAAACTGAGCCCTAGAAAATAACCTTTGATTTTTGCCCTGAGGCAAGGTCTTGAATCGGTGGCACAACTGAAAATCCCTAACCCAGATGGCTTGAATCACAGCCTGGGGACCAGCTCCCCTGGTTTTCATGTCTGTCTGACAACAACAGTCTCACACACAACTACTGAAGTTCATTCTCACAGGAGAAAGTTGGGAAGGTGTCTCTAACTGTGAAAATATATGACTGTCACAGATAGTGATAAAACAACTGCTTTGAGGTTCCACAGAAACAGTGATTTCTGCTGAGATGCAGCAGGAAAATAACAACCAGTGCTTCAACTCTTGAATGTAAAAGTCAAAAATCTACCTGACATTCAAAAAAATAACAACTGTTTTATATATGTCTGCAACAGCCAGATGCTATGAATCTTGTGTAGCCTCAGGAAATATCAAATTACTTGATAACATGTGATTTGATATTCCAAAGAGAAGAATAACCTGACAAAATCTTGCTAAAGAAACATTACCAGAAGCATCCAACTGTTCCCATTTCTTTCTCATGCTATGTCTCCATGGTACCCAAAGGGAAGGACTGGGAGTACAAGCTTGGCATCAGATAGCAAGATCCAGAGCCATTTTTTATAATATGTAGACCATTGCAAGAATAATATTTAATTCCAGTGTCACTAAAGTAATGAGCATTTGTTAATCAACCAAATAATAAACCAAATTCTGTGCTGTGGGTTAGTTGCACATGGAAACTTTTAGGTCTATAGATATTTCCCAATGAAAGTCACAGTTTATGAGAAAGAAACTCATCTAATTTATTAAAACAAATTATTCTCAAACAATGTGAAAAGAGGAAACAGGCTTGGTAACGCTATTGACTTTGTGGGCCATAGATAAACCCACTGGTTCTCTTGATTTTTAGAAATATTCTGAGTTGTGCATAGACAAGGTGATTTCAGCACACTCTCAGGAGGCAGAGTTACAAGGGATTTATCTGCTAATGGGAATTATCTGCTCAGCACTGGGGCAGCCAGAGATGCATTTCTGTAGAGCTGTGGCCAACAAAAACAAACCTTCCTGAGAGTGGGGGAAGATTCTCTTTCCATGCTATGAGCCATATGGTAACTGGGTTCATACAAATAAACAAATAAAAACAGTTTCTCTCCCACTCTGGATCCCCACACACCAAAAGGATTCCTGAAACAGCAGGACTAGGCTTCCTAAAAACGCAGAATCTGGTTTTGTCTTTGTAGCTTATGAGGAAAGCTGCTCTAATTTCACTTGTAAAGCACTGCAATGAAATATTGCTGGGTTTTGCCAAAATCCTTGCTGCTAGTATTTTATCCCAATGGCTAGTTGAAAGAAATATTAGAAAGGCCATTGATTCCAAATGCTCCTCATCATCAGCTCCCAGTCCAGCATCTAGGATGGAGCACCTAAAGATGAATTTGCAGACAAGATCTAATAACAGATGTGAAGAGCCACAAATTTCCTTCCTCCTTTCCTGGTTGGAAACAAGATGTCTCCAAACTGAGACAGGATAATGTGCTTGCAATAAGGACCTGTGAGACAGCTGGCTTTACAAGTGATAACAAGATATAACTTCATAATTTCAATGTGAATGTTGAGCTTCCCCCAGATCCTTCAGAGATAATGATTTTACTCAGGCAGCTGGACATTTAAATATCCATTCTGTTAATCTGTAGGCATTATGTACTAACTGCAGCTCTACTAAGAATGCTGAGCCAGCTCCCATGAATATGTGACACAGACTGAAAGCTGACATATGGGCTAATTGCCTTATTTAAGAAGGGAAGCAGAAATCTACCCCTGAATAAAGGATATTTGTGGTGGCTATTTAAACTTCACCCAGGAAAAACATGCAAGCAAACAAGTCTACTGCCTTTCTGAATCATGGGCTGCTTCTGTCTGACCTACACTGGTTTTGGCTAAATTTACCAGTGTCATTCACTGATACAGAACACACATTTCAAGAATCAGAAGAGCCCCCACTTTTTTGTACTTCTTTGTAACACAAAACTGGGATTTTTATTTCCTTCTCAGGAATAACATAAAAAAAGGACAATGCTTTGTGGACCTCTAGTTGTGACTTAGCTAAAGCTTAAGGATGTTTTTTATCTGAAAAGTATTCACAGTTACATGTTGATAAAATGAAAAAATATAATAAGAATACAATAGCTACTTTTGATCAGAAAAAACTATAAAATTAGTGTGCGCAGTTGCGCAAGACTATATTAGTCTCCAATTTTTTATCAAAAAAAATCTCAGAAGTTTTGATACATTTGGCATGTACAGAAGGTATTGACGTTCACTGAGTGCCAGTGGGATAATTACCTCATGTTTCTGCATCTTTGATTTTAAGGATTTTCAATATGTAAATTCTAGTAAATGAAATTTTGTTTCCCAAGAGTTTTATTCATCATCACGTTCTCATTAAAGAAAATCTTTCACCATTGCACCGCCCAGGACTGAGATCTCCCTCGCAAGTTGATGGTAAGGGCCAAAGCTGTGTGTGAACAGTGTTCAGTTCACCCTGTTCTTGTGTCCTCAATTACTTTCTGTAGTTTCTCAGACTGAGAAGTTGTTCTGGCAATTTCAGCCAATATTTCATCTAAAACTGGATAGTTTTCTTTCCTTTCTTTCAAGGACTAATTTGTCTTGTACAGTGTTCCAGTTCTGGACTTGGCTCTGGGTTACATGGCTGCTCTGCCAAATGCTGAGGAGAGGGTGAGTCCACAGCCCCTCAGCACCACTCCACTTACAGGCAGTCTGCACATTGTAAACTTTTAATTCAAAGCACAAGCTGGTTTCTCAGAGGGCTTTTTTGGGGTGTTTTTTTAGTGATTACAAGAAGCACCTTTTCCTGACTAGCAAAAGTAACATTTTTAATTGCTGTGGAAAGCCCTAAACCTCCATCTGGTTTAGAGCATACTGAGTTCCTTTCTGCAGTGTGGAGGACATCAGGCCATGGATCCCTTGTGACAGTGACCTGTAGTCACTTTTTTTCATACTTCCCCTCCTAGCAGATATTAATAAGGTCCATATGCTATTCTCATAGTTGCACCCTAATTTTACCCACTGACCCCTGAACTTGTTCTGGTTTCTGAAGCACATTCTGGAAATTGCCGGATGCCTTCATCCTTTCAAAGCGACACATATACTTAGTCAGCTGGATATGGTCCCAAAGATTTTCTTTCTCCTCTACTGATCACCACATATGAACATGTGTTTATGATTATTTCAGAAGTTTTTACAGAGAAAAGCCTGAAAGCTTGTTACTCAACACAATTCCTGTATCAGCTTTCCCTTTCTTTGATACTGAATATTGGCTACAGAAGAAGAAAACAAAATCTAAAAGTGAAACGCTTAAGTATATTCACAAAACTCTTTCGCCATTGCTTTCCATGACCTTGGAATGAAGCATTTAGCTTCTCATGTAGAACAAATCTTTGAATGAGCAGTCTGGAAAAATAAATTCACTAAGATCTTGATACAAGACGCCTAAAGTTTCCACATGTTTCTGAGAAGGGAACTCAAAGTACTGAAAACATTGCTCACGTCATGCTTTTGCAAGCTTTCCATTTTTATTTGGTAAAAATATCTCCCCAGACTTTCCCATAACTACAGTGTTCATGGCTATATCACTTCCAGCTGTGATCTCATCAGATGTCTCAGGCAGAGCAAGGTCAGGCCTGGCTGGTTCATGCACATGGAGCTTCCAGGAAAGGCCATGCTGGATCAAATACAGCAGTACTGGATACCAAAACACTGGATAAAGGCAACCTGAGTTCAGCCTCAGGTTTTGCTACCCACATAAAAAGAAGAAAGAGGTGGATTGACAATGAAAGCAAGTGAATTTATAGCTGTTCCACAATTTTTGTAAATCTTAAATGCAAATAGACTGTGCCAAGATGGTCTGAATTAGGAAAATGACCACTCTGCTTTATGCACACAGCAATAGGAGAAGTGGATGGGATTAGCAGAATATCTGTAAAAAGGAGCATGGAATTCACAGTGTACTTTGACACAAGGTTTCAGTGACTCTGTAGAGCTCCACTGGGGGAGTGAAGGTTAGAGGCACAGTGGTTGTGACTGAGTGTTTCTGTGAGCCCAGGAATGACCTCACAGGGTCATTCACCTACAATACCTCAATTGCTATGGAAACTGCAGGATTTATGGAGGAGTTATATAGGACATGAGAACTCCAGGTGCTACCTCTGAGGTAGAGTGAACTCACTCTACTTGGCGAGCCTCCTAATGTGTTTGTTGAAATGATAAATAATAAAAAACTCCATGCGTTCCTTCGAAAGAGGAAAATCATTCTCTTGCAATAAAATGGCTCTAAATGACCTTGAATTTGGATTGTTGCCAAAGAAGGTGGCTTCAGCTGAAAGTGCCCTCTTCTCATTTGGCTTTAGGAAGGATTTGGTGAGTTTTATTTATACTGAAGAGCCTCTGGTGACCTGAAACCTCACTTGCACTCTCTTTGATTACCAGTGAGACAGCTGAGTTTCTGTTCATTGAGTGTAAAACCACACTGGTTCCAATTTCTTAGCCATGATTAGCAGCCTTTCTGAAGCATGTTCATACTTTCACAATCCTACTTAATTAGCTGGGATGTTTCCTCACTAGCCTGGCAAGAGGCTCTTTGCTTTGTCAGCTCAAACCATTTTCATAGATAATGTCTCATTTGCAGCTCTTCTATGATGTCGTTATACCCCAATTTACCTCCTCTTTTCTTCCTATGAACAGACATTTAATTTTGTATTTCATGCTTCAGTTTCCAGTATTCAGAACAAATGCACTACACAAGCTCACAAGAGTTTATCTTTACACCTCATGATGAGCATATAAGCCAGATGCAAGGAAACCACACACATACATCATGTCTGTCCCTCAGTCTCCCACCAGATCACAGGGACAAGAGACACAGGAAGCTGAGAACCTCATTCATGCAAGTGGTTTAATATGCTCAGAGACTGTATTTTTTAGTGACTGAAGCTAAGATTTGAGATCCCCACCACTGAGATATTCAAGCAGACTGGAAATCCACATGTGCTGCATAACCTGCAGCTCCCACTGATTGCAGCTGATTTTGAGAGTGCTTTTGTATCACTTGAAAACACTCTAACACACAAGTTCTTCCATCTCAATGTAACTACTGAAGCCCTGGATAGAGTGTGCTGAAGGCTGTGACATGTTTTCAGGTACCACATCTCTCTAGGATTTAAAGTGATGTTGAGGAAGTCAAAGACTTTGGTAAGTCTGGTTTGTTCAGAGGAATCAGATTTTCTCACCCCCATTAGGGAGGACAATGACTAACAACCAGAAAACCTCAGGCAACTCAATTATTTACCTGCCTCTGCTGAATTCAAGAACTAAGCCTTAGGCATTCAACCTTGAAAACCATTAGCTAAAAATCCTTGAACACTGGGAACCTTGCAACACAGTACTCAAGCACAGCAGACAAGGACAGGTACAAAAGTTTCATAGAAATAAGCACAAGGGAAAGAGACAAAAAAAAATTTTGAAGAAAAACATTTACTTTTTTTGTGGAAGGGCATGAACTACAGAAGTTTAAAGACTGTCTTCTTGAGGGGCTGGTTGCTACCCTGAGTGAGAGGAGTAAGGATGGTAACCTTATTAGCAATGTTAATTTGATTTACTGCAACAGGCAAGACAACTTGGAGAAATGGGTGAGCTAAAACACACTGAGATGAAAATAAAACCCCAGAACTGGTGAGCCACCAGTCAAAGAGTTAGATGTGGCCTACACCTAAGTTTAGTAATGCATGAGAACAGTGGGATGTGGATAACACCCTCTAAGTTTTAGCTTTTAGGCTGCTAGGAATTGTGACAGGTGAGCAGTGGGGAGAAAAAAAGAAAAAGTAAATCCCAGTTATATGCAATTTGAAGCATCTTGTAGCAAACAGTCTCTGTCCAAACATGCTAATTTTTCAGTAGCCTCAAGTTAACTCCCAGGCATTGCTTAGGACATCATAGAGAATGAATGCTAACTCCAAGAACATCTGCTGTCAAGTGTGCCTTATTAAATTATATATATGCAACTACTTAAATAGACTAACCACTGTCCTGTTCACTCCATGTCTTCCAAAAGCTACAAGAAATAAATCAACCCCCTTATCTTTATAATAAACACCTCTTATACACTGTGCAATATGCCTAGAAATAGACTGATTATTTTACTGTGAGCATGAAAGGTGACCTAGCCAGGAAGACACTTTTTTTCCCCTTGGGACTTATGAAACTGAGATCATTGTGTCCTGAAGACTTCAGGGGAAAAAAAATTGTCCTGTACTGTCCACCTTTCATGCTCACAGTAAAATTATCAGTCTATTTCTGGGTGAAAAACAGTCTTTTGTAAAAAAGAACATCATGTGATGCCTCAAATGGATCATAAGTAGCACACATTGAATATATCAAGGGAAAGTATGACAGGGGAAGAGAAAATTACTTGTTTGAGAAGGAGTTGAACCTGACTATGGAGAGGTTTTGTACCACAGATTGAAAATCTCCAGGTCAGTGCAGTGGATGAGGTCAACTAGAGAGTGCAAGGCACTTTGGCTGTGTTCCTGGGGCTCTGGACAGAAGGGAAGGTCAGTGTAAATCAGGATTAAAATCAACACCATGGTAGCACTGTGGTGAAGGCATTTAAGTAATAAGTAAGTAAATCTGTGTTTGGAGGTTAAAATGGCCAGCCTAGAACAGCCTTTTTCTTGGCCTAAACCTGTAAAATTTGGGAATCCTTAACAACTGGGTGCTGCCTGTATTTTCCCCCAACTTTCCCAATGTTTTTGAGGGCTCCCTATAGTTTTAGAGCCATAGTGGCATCAAACCCCTCTATGACCTGCTTGTGACCAGAGAGGTGCACCCAGAGCCATCCACAGAGGTCACACCAAGCAAACAGGCACCAAGGGGCTGCTGCAGGAGGGACACGGGCAGATGACACAGCAAACATTCCAACAGCTCTAACCAGCTCCTGACCCCAAGGCTTGCTGCACCCACAAGTGCCTAACCAGCTTCAGTACTTCCCTACAAAAGTCAATCCAAGAGAGCCAAATCAAGGACTTCAGCCAAACCCTCAGGAAGGTATCTGCATGTGAAAGCATAATGCTGCACACAATCTACACAGAGTTTTGCAGTATGGAATCTGAGCACCTCAGATGCAGTTGCAATCATGAGATTTGGAGCTGAGGGAACCAGCAGGGTTTGTAGCTACCCTCAGAAGGAGCATCTGAAAACTCCTTTGAGCTGCCTTGGCAAAAGCCAGGGAGAGGTTCAAGAGAGGCATGGTACAAAGTTACTAATGAAGAGCCAAACCAAAGTGTGTGCCAGTTACTTCTTTTAGATGCAAGAAAGAATCTAAATTCATTCAATTCTAATAAAGAAAACCAAAATACTGAGAGTCAGATGTAGACATTACCTTTGCTGGGTCTCCAGGATTCCCTTCCCTCTTGCAGTGACAAATCCTGAGGCAGCATCAGTTGCATCACTTCTGCTTTAGAAACCTCTTTCCCTTTCCTGCCCTTGACCTTCTTACTCCCAGCAAGAGAAATGCTCAAAACAGAAACAAATATCCCTTTTAGAAGACAGTTATTATCATTTCAGAAATGAGTTCTTGCCTCAAAATTTATCCTCATACTATAGCTAAATCACTGGAAAAAAACAGAGGAAAAACAATACCCTCTTCCATATTCCTATTCCCAGCTACCACTCTAGCACAACTCTTGCCTTACCCTTTACATAAAGTTGTTCTTCTAGCAGCATCAGCTGTAAAGATTCACAGGTGTCCTCTCTCATCTTCCCTCTGCATGTGTCAACATTCTCCATTAAAGCTCTTTAGCTGCAAGTTTAGTGTATTTCCTATCATTGTCCCCAAATGCTGTTTAAGGAAACATTAGAAGCTTCTAAAACCTTACACTGCACCTTCTTTAGGGAAAGAAATCTGTTAGTAGCAAAAATTTCAGAAGAGGTCCCTGCACTGTCTGTTCAGTGAACATCAGAGACTTTTGCAAATCTGATGGAAAGGGATGTAGTTGGAGTTTAGCTGTGAATTTCAGCCTTCAGGCATTTGTCTCCTTTACAAGAATGTATCTAGTAATAAGAGTCTTAGATAAGTGTATAATTGCATTGCTGTTGTAATTAAAAAAATCAATCATTTTATGTGGTTTAAGCATTGACCTGTGGCTTTTGTTTGGCTGAGATTTTAATACTGACAAAGACAATACTGTCATTTGCATAACACAAAGTGACTCTGCATCTATTGAATATTGCTTTTTAGTCCTAAAAGGGGTGAAAAACCTAGGCCCATGTAAAAATGTGTTTAGGGAAATAAATTGCTCTTTCAGAAGTAGACATTTGATGTTGCTGTTGGCTCTGAAGCACATGCAGAAGCACAAGCTATGTAAGAGCAGAACTTTATCCTATGTTACAGTGACATTTTCCAAATGGCACTGCTCTCAAGAAGTAATTCATGACTTCCCTGGGGGCTTGGGGGTTTCTTTTTTGACCATCTGTTGGGGAAGAGGTAGCTGAAGGGACCTTGCAGCCGTGGGTTCTGACTCTGAAATGAGTATCTCAAATACCATTGAGAAAATGTGATAGACTGAGTCACAGAGAATGCAAATCAACAGCTGAGGAAGACTTGAATCCACCTTCTGCTGACTCCACATCACATATTTTAAACAGGTGAAGTTTAGAAACAAGTTCCAAGTGCAAGAAGTGTTAATTCACATCCAGACTGTCAAGCTGAGAAACAGGCAGGGTTCTGGGTGGGGAAGCATTTAGCTGAATGATGGAGACTTGTCATTAATCTATAAATAGCACCTCTGTTAAGAGAAAGACTCTGGAAATGAGTCAGGGGAGGTTGACTCTCCTCCCTACAGATGCTTCCTTTTGACAGAGTTCTCCTTTTTCCTCCTCTGTCAAAGGAATCTACACACTGCAATTAAGGGCTGGATTAGGCAGCTGGGACTGGTTTTGTGGGTTTCATCTTTCTCTTTTTCCAATACTGCAGAAGAGTTTGCTTAGAGGAAAAGGAGTAATTGCATTAGCATTGAAAACAAATCACTCTTAGAAAGTAGTGTTTTTTAGGTCTTCCCAATTTAATAAAATTTATTTAACTTAAACCATAAGAGCAGAGTACAGAACTGTGGGTTTTAAATTCATATTTTTTATCTGTTTTTCTCTGGGTTTTGCATGTACATACACATAGGTGTATTTTTAATGTATATTTTTACAGCAGAATGTTCACTTTTATGTGAACTTTGATTTTGTGTGTTTATCCAGTGACACATTTGATTTTGATGCTCTGGCAAAACTGCCTAAAAAAACCCCCATCCCTGTCTGAAATACTGCAAAGAAGTAACATGATTGCATGTTTTCCAAAGCACTATGTTTTCCAGAGAAATACCAGTTTATTAGAAGTGGGAATAGATTTTTAATTTCAACAGTAATAACTGACACTGCTAAGGCAATGCTGGTCAAAAGAGGACCAGTAGGTTTTTCTGCCCTGCTTTCAGCATTTCATTTGGCTCAAAGTGCAGATAGACAGAGAAACCTTTCCAGTCTTGAAGGATGTCAGTTATTGTATCTGGATTTTTCTAAGAAGAAAACACATAGAAACCTCTCCAGGCTTGCTTTTAGCATCTGGGCCCTTCCCGAGCTTAAAAATTTACCTTTCTTGTCCTTAATAAATTATAAAGAGTTGTTTCACTTTTCCTAAAATCATCTCTTGGAAATTTCTTTTTTTCCATTAAAATCTTTATGTACCAGGAGCTTTCAAAGTAGATTTCCACAGGAAAATTGTTCTGTTGGATGTATTTTGACTAACCTGAAAAAGGACACTGACACTTGCTGTGATAGGGAATGGTGAGGGAGTCTGTTCATACCATCTAATATCAGCTTGTAAATGAGGAACCTAAATGAAGATTTTAGCAGTAATAGGCTTCCATGGAGCTAATGGAGCAAGATGGGATCTTGCAGAGAACTATTTATGAGAACTGGATGTGTGTGTCTTAGATAAAGAGGCAACTTCAGGGTTCATGAATCCTTTGGTGCTACAGAAGTGGAGATGTGTGGGCAATATTCTGTCTTTAATGCTCTTCCCCAGGGGTGAAAATAGGCTGTGATTTCCTCCCAGAAGATGACACTCCTTGGGGGCTTACACATATAGTAAGAATGTTCTAGAATCTTAATCCTGATTTTCTTCAGTGTTTTTACTTGACCTTCAGGGCTCAGTGATTCAGGTGACTCCAGACATGCCAAGGCAGGAATTCCATATGTGACAATGAAGGGACATGCTACAGACTGAGATCTACTTGGCAGTTGGCAGCACACAATGTGTTCCCCAGCTTCAGAGCCTCTGAAACTGTCTGAATTTTGAGGAATTCACTTGCTGTCACCTCTGTGGTAGCATACATGCCGTGGTTGTCTGGTCATAGCAACATGGAAGTCTGTATGAACAAATTTGCCCTGAGAAAGACACGATGTGTAAAGCAATTTCATCCCTCAAGGAACTTAATTTGGCAGCTGTTATGGGCAAAAACAATGCGTAACTTTAGAGTAATCTCTCTAACACAGAGTTTAAGAAGTCTCTGCTGCTGCATAGTTGAATAATGGCAAGGAGAAACACATTCACTATAAAATATAAATGAAGTTCTCCACCCTCAAACGCATCTCTCGGAGTGTCAAATGGATGAATTGTCTCACTGCTCAGCCTTGGTGCAGCACTGTGGTCCCTGGGTCTGAGCCAGGCCACAAAATATACTGAAACTCTCCTCAGAAAGGCCCATCTGAGTTATTTCCCTTCTGGCATCACCAATCTCAGAACAGCCCTGCTGGCTGGTTTCCAGCTCACAGAGTGCCTGTAAACTCCTCTGAAGGTGTTGATAGATGCTGGTACTTATTCTGTAAGATGGAGACAAAATTAAAGTTGCCATGGGTTTATTAGAGATACTATTTTATGTGATACACAATGACCCACCTTGCAAGCCTTTTGCAATAAAGGCTTGCTAATATCCTAGAGCTTCTCCTGGGATTTTTTCAGGAGGCACCAGGACTGTGCTCCAGTGAACAGCTCCTGATTGTCTCAAGGTGCTAGAGATGCTTGGTAGAAACACACATTAGCAGCACTCACCATTTGCCAAGGCCCTAACTTGATTTTACTGCTCCTGCAGTCCTGGTTATGACTTTTTTCCCCACATATTGCCATGGCCACAAGGATACACATAATTCTACAGAAGGCAATATCTGTGCTCTGCTTCTCAGGACAGACAGAGATGTCACAGGTGCTATCAGCTGAACTCAGGGGGCTGGGCTGCTTCTGCCTATTAACCCTGAGGTGCTCGGGTTTTTTTAGGCAGACTCCCTCCAAACCAAGGGCTGATTCACCCCTCGTTAGAAAGAACATTGCAGGGAGCCCAAGGGAATGGAATGGATGCAGAGGGATGAGGAGCAGCAGCTGTGTGCTCTCTTTGATTGCACACCCAGGTTAGTTTTTAGAGCACTGCTGGGATAGGCAGGGTGAGTGATTGTTTCAGCAATGGTGAGTGAATCACTGCTGGCACACTCATTTCACCCAGAGGAACTATGAGCAGCACTGAGATAGTGTTAATTTGTCTCTGTTAATACAGGAGACAGAAGGTTTTGGTGTTTCCAATACCTTGTGTAAGGGCTACAAGTAACTTTTTGTCACTATGACAGCAAAGACTACCAAAATAGAGAGGGTCCAGAGGGCCTGCTGTCACTTGGAGAGGGAATCTTTATACTCCTTTGCCTTGTTTCACAATACATTTTGTTTGTGTTCTGCAGAATTAATTTTAACTGGCTAAAATACAGCCCAGGAGAATGAGCAGTGGTCTGGAAGGCAGGAGTGTTGGGGGTTTTATTTCAATCTGCCACTGCTTTTCACTGCAGCTTTGAGCAGTCTGGCCCAGAGCTGCAACAGGTCCAGGAGAAGCATACCCTGACTTGTTTCCATATAGACATACATACAGATATCAGCATGTGGTTTATTACCCCATCACTAAGTCAAATGTTAGCTCTTAGGTGCTGTCCTGATGTGGGGCACAGACAAAAGTGTGGTGTGGGAGAGAGCAGCACGAGTCAGTGAAAACAGAGCATGAGCAGAGCTCAGGAAAGTAGGAAAAGCTTTGGATAACAACATATATACATCTAGATTGGCATGTATCCCTTAAAAATACATGCTCCTATTCTTACCACCAGACAACAAATCATGTAGGCAAGCACTACTCCCTCAATATTTTTACCCTGTGGGAGAAAAATAAGGCAGAAACAGTAAGTGAGTTTCTTGGGTTCACATAGGTTCAAGGTACAGTTCTGCAGCTGATCATGGGCTGGATTTGCATTGTGTCACTGGGAACTTAAACAACTTTGTGTTTTGTGATTAATATATCTCTTCTAATGTCCAACCTCTCCTATAAAGACAAATGTCATCCCAAAATGTCAATATTCTAAGAAATAAAAATCTCTGAATAGGTTGCTATAAAGAACATTTTTTATGAGGCTTACTTTCCTAATTAGAAGTTACCAGGGCAGTCTTAAAGTGTTTTAGGGAACATTGAATAAAGCACAGCCTTAAGCCAACAGTGAATGTCTCTTATTATTAGTCACAGCTAGTGGCAAGGTCTGTCCATTGTGTTTTGGCATCCATGGATTTTGCTCCTGACTGTGGATGTGTTCTTCTGAGTAAAAAAGATGAAGAGAATGTTTTTCTTTTAGCTGAAGAAAGTTGCATGGCACAAAGCTATCATAACAAAACAGAGGGGCTGTCTGGAAGAGGTAAATGCACTGCCTTCTATAGAAGGGGAAGAGTTTAATGAGAAATCTGTGATGTTTTTGGATATACTTATGGGCCCAGTACAGATTTATTAATGGTAGCTGAAATGCAAATCATAAATGTTGTCACAAACACTCCTAAAAACAGAAAAACAAGTCTTTAAAAAACCAAACAAAATGAAATCAAACAAAAAAAGCACCACACAATCCTTTTTGATCCACATCTAGCTCTCTGAAGAAACTTTGCCAGAACTATTTCCTTACCAGTCTGCTCCTCTGTGTTGTCAGTGTGTCTCCCAACAGCACGATACAGGAGTGCAATGACTCTCACTTCTGTTGGGCTGTTCTTATTCCATGTGGGGGTGGCACTGTCACTTGATGACGCATGGCAGTGACACATAATGGCCTGGTGACAGGGGTGGTCTGGCTTCTTCTGTCTGTCACTGGGAGCCTTTGCAACTGTGACTCTGCTGGGCGAGGAGGAGAAAAAGAAATGTGGGTTATATTTGGCATGGCAGTGCTGTAATCAACCTTAAGTGCAAGAAGGATGATGCAAGATGTCATCATCCATGGGCAGGATGAGCTACCTGGTCTAGTGGAAGGTGTTCCTGCACACAGCAGGGGGCTGGAATGAGATGATCTGTAAGGTCCTTTCCATCCCAGGCCATTTGATGATTCTGTGATGCACTTGTGAGGCATCAAACAAGCTTTGAAGGCATGAGGAGGACAATATAGGAGGGGTGTATAGAAGGCAGATGATAGTGACACCACTGAGCAGATCCAAATCAGCTGGGTAGGATTCTGCAGCTCAGCTCGTGTTTCAAAACAGAGATTGATGCCAAATCTCAAAAATATTCTGTTTCTAGTCTTGTTAGTCAAAGGTAAAGGCCTAAGTTTGATCTTGGTACAAGAGAGGAGAAATGTGGGTGTAGTTTTCTCTTTAAAGAATCTCTGTATAGTATCTCAGTGCTGCTATTATCAGTTCAAAGGAGATAAGCAGTAGATTGAATAAAAGCCATACAAATAATGTCTTTATCTTTTGGGTGGAAAAAATCAGGACCAGTTGTGCCCTCCATTCCATTGCGGACACTGAGCACACAGCTCTCATTTTAGGTTTTGCCTTACAGTGCTGCATGTGAGTGCTCAGATATCACTCTGGGGCATTTTTTTGCCAGTGATTTAATGGTAATACCATTGTGGCTGTGTGCATTCCTCTGTGCCAGCTCTACCATAAATATGGAGAGACACATGAGTCTCATGTGAGGTACTTTTATCCCTTAAGTCCCTCAGGCAAATGTGGTAATTTTGGTTTCCAAATGCTCTTTGCATTCCTTTTCAGCACTTTTGTATTTGTTTTCTCTGTGACTCCTCCTTGAATGGCCTTTATGAACATGCTCTCAATCCAAACACAATTTATTAAAAAGAGAAAGAAAAAGAAACTGAGAAAAAGAAGTAGATAAAAAGAAAGAAAAGATTTATTTAACATTTTTCATGAATTTATTTACATTCCTCATGAGTTAAACTGTAAAGCTATGTGATAAAAATAAAAAAAGAAGTATGACTAGTTGTCTTTTCATGAAAATCAATCTTCTGTCTATTCAAATCCTCTGTTATCATGAGCTTTCTGTCTGGAGAGAGCTGTGAGAGTTTTCTTCAGGTAAACATAGGATAGAAGCTGAATCCATCATTTTGCTGACAGCTGGCTCATTGAGGTTGTTATCTTAAGTATGATTAACCACTGTTCTTCAAATGCTCATTATCTGTTTCAGAAATTGCACAGTTTGCAACATCTCAGCAGAGCAAAAGTTACCCTGGCATCATCTTGATCAAATTTTCCCTTACAGTAGTTTTCCATTTGAGTTGATTTATCAGGTACTAAAAAAATTAATTATGGGCAGATCCCTGGACTTGGCTTAACATTTGCCCAGTCTGAGTCTGTCAGTAAGTTTGGAAAGCCTGAGCTGACCATCCCCAGTTTTCTGATACTTGACACCTGGAATCAACGTGAGGTTTGAACTGTCTCTGCCATCATGAAACAGCAATTAAAATGCAATTGTAACAGAACTTCACCTATTCTCAGAACTCCTAAAATTAAAGAAATAAAGGGAAATTACTGTGGTGTGTGAGTGAATGGTGATTTAAGCTGCATGGGTAGTGTGTAGATGAATGTGCTCTTCTCCCACTGCCTTCTAAATCAGGTGTGAAGGCAGTAGCTGCTAAAATAGAGGAACTTCACTTAATGATGTTGCCTTGTCCTGGCCTGCTACAAGGTAATAATGCAATTAGGAAGGGCTGGCTGACTAATAAGTGCACAGTTGTGGGCTGTAGAAAGGTGTTTCTTACCATCTATCAGAAAATGAAGGCAGCTTTTCTGAGTTGTACAAAACCACATCCTTGCCAAGCCCTGAGTCTTAGCTGTCTTTTTATTTTTTTTATTAAAGAAAACCAGAGCTCCTTGTTGCTGAGCCTTAAGTGACTGAAAATGGCATTTGGTCATGTCTGCCCCTTCCTCCACATCATCCTTCCCCTGACATAACTGCTGTGATTTAACCTCCCAAAGAGCCTGGGACAAGCATAAACTTGTGGTTGGAATGGAAACCTTATCTGTGCAGGGCTGAAGCCTCATCTGTCAGGACAGTCCTGCAGATCCAGAGCAAACCAATTGCTCTTGTAAATGGCTTTGAACTGGGGAGGGTTTAACAGTGTAAACAAAGCACTTCAGCCACATTTCTCCCTATTTTACTGAAGGATGAGAGGTCCAGGCCTCAGTGTGGATCATTTCACACAAGTTCCATTACTTTTACCAAAGCTAGAGCTGGAAGCTATTTTTATGGAGAAAGCTGTACATCTTGCACAGTAGCTTGGTTTTCAAACCACTCTGGGAGATTTTAGACATGCATCTTCCATTTGCTTTAACACACTCTGATTGTAATGAAGGATACATGTCTGAATCCCCCAGGCTGCCTTGGAATTCCCAGCTTGAGAGTGTGATTTAAAACCCACTGAGATCAGATCTCTCAGCTGATGTCAGTGGGTCCCAAAGTAAAAGAGTTTTCTGTATTGGATGTGCCTGTAAATGCAGGATCTCAGCCAGTTCACAGTGACCCATTCTTTATTTCAGGCAGACTTTAGTCAGTAGTGGCCAGAGTTGAAGAGCAGTGGCATTTTCCAGGCTGCTGGGTGATGAATGATTAAACAGCCACAAATACAGTGAAGTCTTTAGTGCAATCACTATTAGAAATAGATCAGAGCAGAGGGAAGGTTGCCTAAGAGGCATTTGCTGGGATTACAAGGATTGAAGAAGATGCCCAGAAACACAGGAAAGATTTTGAGATGTACCTTAAATAAATTGAAAACTCAGACACCTATTTTTTACACCCTTTTTATACACAGCTTAGTTTCTCAGCTACTTTTCTATACCTAGAACACCCAAGATTAGCTCCAGTAGGGGACAATGATATTCTCAGTCGTACAGAAAAGTTTTTCAGGGACCTGTTTGCTTTTACTTTCAATTTAAGGTTTATCTGCCTGTCAGGAAAGATTCCCCCACAGAGAACAGGAGGGACTGTCTTCATTTGGAAATGTAGGAAGGGAAAAAAGGAAAAGGGCCATGGGAAATGTGGAATGTTTGGTTTTCTTTGTATGTGGGATGTGGTCCTCTCTCCCAAGTCACTAAAATTTTCCCTGCTGTTTGCAAGGACAATGCTTTCTATTTCTTCTACAGGCAGGAAGATGTAGCTTTGATGTCCTTGAGCACCCAAAATGAAGATATTGCACTCTCTGTAGGCTGCTGGAGCTTTGGGATGTTTAAACCATGGAGAATGTAAGATTTGGTTTTGGGGATCTGTGGAGCACTGCAGGGAGACAGCAAAAGTGCTTCTCATGTTCCAGGGAATGGGCT
Organism: Pycnonotus jocosus; assembly: GCA_013400435.1. NCBI lineage: Eukaryota > Metazoa > Chordata > Aves > Passeriformes > Pycnonotidae > Pycnonotus > Pycnonotus jocosus. The sequence continues at coordinate 190,922 of VWYP01025807.1, read as the reverse complement.
GGGGTTTCAGTCTCTGTGGCTCTGTGTTCAGAGCTGAGGGTGTTGTGTAACTGCGCAGCTGCCAATTGATATATTGGAGAGTTTAATTAATCATTTAACAGACGAGGTCACCATAGCACTGTGACTGTCCTTAGCTCCAGAAAGTGGGTGAATCCCAGAGTGTAGTTTAGATTATACTGAATTTCTTACCAGCCCTTTGAAAAAACCAAGAGCAGGAGAGTTTGCAGCTGTGTTTTTGCAAGAAGCAGGCAACTTTTCCTTCTTAACAAAAGTTAACTTTCAAATTTGTCTTTTGGATTTTAATTTGTGCTTTTTTCGCCCATAAGTTTTCCCATTCTGACAAACCCGTCACACTCCTCTAGTGGATACTGTTTCTAGTGGAAATAACTGAGAAGGGGCATCATTGCCAGCAGGTATCTGCAGGCTAAGGTCATGGTCTTGTGAATTTAAACTATGCAAACGTGATAGAAATGAGTTCGATCATCAGGAAAATCCAGCAATCACTTGACAGGTCTGAGTGTGTGGTGCAGAACAGAGAACCCTCGTTTCTATGAGAAGATGACAATATTTTGAACAGTTCTTGTGTTTCCAGACTTTCCAGAAGGACTTGGAGCAAAAAACTGTACCTATTTGGGGATTTGATGTTATGTTCTTTAGCCTGTTTTACTGAAAGGAATATGAGTCATTTAAAAATCACAAAGTTAATTAGCGACTGTGACTGAAACTGGAGACAGCTCTTTCTAAAACAAGTGCAAAGTTTCTTCAGGCAAGGAGTTAATTTCTCAGCAATATGTTGTTACTCCACTGCTGGTGCACAGACTTACATAGTCATGGACTACAAAGAAATCTTCCACAAAGTTAGAAAACAATGGATGCTCAGCTCAGAAGAAATATGCAACCTGACAATGCTTACTTTTTTCTATTCGTAATTCTAACTATTCACAGGCTGATACTTTTGGATTTGTCTGTCTATGTACACATATGTACACTTCTGTCTATACTTACACACACCTCCCACACACTCTTATTATGGAATATGAATCCAACTTGTGATTGAAGGAAAGCCCTCATATTTTATGTGAAGCAGTGGTAGAGCTGTCAGAGAATGGTATCATCTATTGTTATGACAGGTTAGTCAGAAAACTGACATGTTAGACAGAAATACTCTATCCATCTGAACATGCTGGAAAACTGACAGGATCATAGTTACATGTAGAGTTTGGAAGGAAGTATCCAGATGTAGGAAATCCCATTATAGACTGCTGGCTGTATCACAGTATTTTTCCATATACCTATAGGATTGTTATATATGTCTCGTGTACACTCTAGATTAGATGTTACAACATAAAAACTTTTTCTAGTTTGTTCACTTTAACAGAGATATCCAAATTCATCAGCTGATTTTGTGTTGTACTAGCTATATAAAATTAAGATCAATGTATACCTTGTTTATGGGGTATCTAGGTGTTATTTTGTAATTCAAGCTTGTTCTCTAGGTAGTCTTGGTGTTTAGGACTTTCTCCACATCCCTGTATACACATGGCTAAAATCAGCTTTTTTTTCTTAGCTCTGCCAGAGCAGAGATGCAAATATGGTGCATCAGAAGATCAGAGCAGCACCAAAAGTGCTGTTGCTTTCATTAACATTTCTTCCACAGGAAAAAAAAAACCAAAAAAACAAAAAAAACCCCAACCAACCCAAAACCTTAAAAACACACCACATTTTCTTTTTTCCCCCATTTCTGTGGCTGTTTGGTCTGAACTAACACACAGAGAAAGGCAATAAGGTGGATATTGATGGTAGAGGAAAGAAAGTACCTACTCATCAATGCTCCCTTGTATTACTCTTGCTAGATTTCATTTCAAACTATCCAATTTTTATCCCATCTCAAATATCTCATTTCATCTGAAGTTTGTATGGTATTACAAGAAGGAAGAGCCAGAGCCTAACATTTATAGACAGAGTCTTGTAGCCTTTCCTTTTCATCCTTGTTTTTGTTTTTGTTAATTCCCTTCCTGTTTTCAGAGAAGCAGAACCATTTCCCAAACAGTTTTGCTGTGAACAACAACTGGAGGACTGGGTCACATGCCAGCTCCTGTGCCAAGTCCCTGGTAGGATGGGGAGCTTTTGAACCATCCCATTGCTAATCAAACAATCTGGTGACATCCTGCCAACCCTGTCCTTGTCATCTACTGCTCCCTCTGCACACACATTCGATCAGCTCAGCATCACATTCTCCCTGCTGTGCACAAAGTTTCTTTTCCTTTGCTAACAGCCAAAGGAAGGAGGGAGGGACTGATTTAAGACTCTTGGCTCCTCTTATCTGGTTTATGACAGATGTATTCTCAAATTGGTCATGTAAGTCACTTTTTCCTAACTAGAAATGACTTTTTACAATGGTTTTATATCTTTCTAGCCTGCTGCTCCGTTTTTCTGTTTTCCCAAGTTCATTTTCCCAGCCTCTTTCTTAGGGCTTGATTCTGAAAAGGGGAAAAAATTGCCTTTAGGAAAGTGGTGAAGGAGACAAGCACATCCTGCTCTTTTCAGACCACAACTGTCTGTGTTTTAAACTGGTCAAGTACTGGATTGCAGGAGAGAAAGATCTGTCCCAAAATGCAAACACCACTAGAGAAAGTATGTAATGAAATTATTATCTTTTCCTGAACATAAAGAGTGTTATCTTCTCCTTGTGTACAATGGCTCCGAGAGGTTTAGTTGCCTTTCCACCTGTTACTCTACAGCCATTGTTCCCTCCTTGCCTCACCTTCTACCACAAAAACACAGAGCAGGAGGAAGATTATGAAAGCAGAAATCCTCTTGGACAATTCAGATCAAGGATGAAAAACTACTGCTCATAAAGCATAGCTGGAATCATTCCCACGTGCAGGGAAAGGTTAGTGAGTGTGAGTACCTGTGGAGAGCTTGTCCATAGGGATTGACAATTTTGGGTGACAGGATTTTCCAAGTGTATGCAGCAAAAGGAAAAGTGCCTTGAAAACAAGCAGCTCATTTCTCTTTTGGGCTGAGGCTACCCTGTCAGGTTTTGAGATCACAAACAGGGCTAAAAAATCCATTTGATTACATTACTATTAGAAGCAGGTCACAGGGGTACTCAGCCTCACAGGGCTGGACATCAGTCATCTAAATATTCAAACAATTGTGGTTAAAAGACATGAAAATAAAGTTTGTGCAGCAGTGACTTTACAATCTAAAAAGGGAGAGTTTTCAAAACATAGTAAAAGGATGAATTTCAGAGTTTAAGCTCTTTTAATAAGTATATGAATTAAGTATTCTTGGGAATTGTTGAATTCAACAATTGCTGCTTCATCCCTCACTGATTCTACCTTAGATAATGCAGAATGCAGTGGCTGTGCTGATATCAGTGTGTTCCACTGCTTTGCTCTGGTTTGAACCAGGGCTCTGGTGTGCCACTGGTCCTGTGCTGCTCAGCACAGCAGAGATCTTGCTAATATTTTCTGGGGACAGAAATCCCTTGCTGATCAGCCCTGTGCTGCCATGGTTGTCAAACTCCACCATCACAGTGAAGCGTCAAGTGACAGGCGCTGACAAAGGTGAAGTCCCTGAAAGACAAGCAGTGATTTTTCACTGGTTATCCTTAGAGTGTTTTATCTCTAAATGCTCCCTTTGAGTTCTCACTTCTTGCTGGTTATCTATGACGTGGGTATCTACTCCAACATGGGATGGTGGGCAAGAATCTACACGTGTATGTCATATATGTCATAATCAAATGGAAAAACTTCCAGAGGACAGTTCTTGACTTTTCAGATGTCCCTCTTTCTGTGAACAATAGAGGTAGTCAGGGAGAAAACTTGGCTAGATATCCAACCTGCAGACAGCTGGCTAGAGAATCACCTTTCAGGTATCTAAGTGAAATATCAGCCCCATTTTGATGCAGACTGCTTGGGTCATCACAGCCAGTTTCATACTTTACAGTGCACTTTTTTGTCAGGGTTTTGGTCACTACCTATTTTATTTCAGAATACTGCAGCATAGGGTAAACTCGTTAGTTCCTCCATTTGATTCAAGGGTAAGGAGGGGGAAGGACTGTAATGTATAGAAAGCCAAGATAGTCTTCCTTGTGGGGACTTTAAAATAATGGGGCAAGAGACTTTCCAAGAAGATCCAATGCACAAAAGGTAACGTGTGCCCATAATGAGAAGTTACTGGAAGGAACAAGAAAGATCATAGATTTTCAAGCACTACTCTCTTTTGGCTTGGGTTGAAAGTGTAAAGAAATACGGTGTCTTGCTTTCTCTGCCTGTGTGGCACGGTCCTGGCAAGTGATAATGAATCAAATACATTAAGACGCATTATACGATCATTTTTGGTAGTTAAAATTTGTTGCAATTTGGATCATTAAGCAGTTCTCCACTTAGCATTGTCTTAAAAGAAAACACATTAAAAGGCCATCAGAATTGCTGATATCACATTTGTTATCTGATAATAATGGTTGGCATTGGAGAGAGAGCTATTGTTGGCAAATTAACATCACAAGTAGCAATGAATGCCACATGTTTGCTGAGAACCTTGTTCTACAACTGGATTTATGGAAGTAAATTTCTCTAAAATTTTCAAGCTTGCAATGCTGGATAAACATAGAACATAAAGTCCTGCACAGTAAGGGTAACTTTCTTCTACCAGGAAGCTGGTTTTGTGGAAGAGTATAATAGAAAGGCAAATGTATATTTCCACAACTTTGGGAAGGCTGCCTTTCCAACTTTCAGAAGTTTTAAATGTATATTTGTGGGGTGGGAGGGAATGACCATAGTCTCAGAGGGATGTTTCTTCTATGCTTTTCTCCACTTTGAAGTCATAAAATTTTAACACCCACTAAAGCTTATCCTGCAGCACAGGCTCCATAACTCTGCATTGTGTGATATTTTTTGCTTTGTTTTAAACCAACTTCCCGTTAAAAAACTATAAACACCTCGTAGTCTGTGTTTGCTGGAGGCAAACCTTTCATATGCCACACAAGATTTAATAGACCTCTATCCTGCAGCACCTCCTTCCCCACATCCATCTCATTTCCAGACTAGGCACCAAACTGATGTAATCCTTTTTATGTCAAACTACTCTACACCACCATAAAAACATTGAAATCCTGTGAAATTACCCAGGTGAGGGGGAGTTCAGACATAAAAAATATTGAATATGGAACACATCCAGAAAACCTGATAAATGTTATAAACTAACACATTATCTTTGCTCCCGTGTGAACAATTAGCCACATCTTACGAGCAAGATGAATAAGAATATGAATATGTTCTAGAGGAACTATTGCGTAGTTCACTCTGACTCTCTTCTGCTATCTGACTGCCTCAGAGCTACTGTGGCTGCCTGTAGTGGGGACTGAACCATGGGCAGCGTTGTGATCCCGTGGGAATTGGGGGTAAGATGATTTTAGCCACAGGGAGGACTCTGCTCACAGCTTGTGCAAGACACACAACCTGGTGGCTCTCAGTCAACTTCGGTGACTTCTCTGGTTCTCCAGAGACCTTGGGCTATGGCAGCTGACTTGGGTTGAGGTTCTGCCAGGTCCTTGTCTCACAGAGCCTGCAGAAGCCTTCCTGGCCCCGTCAGAAACTGAAGAAAATTTCTTTAAATGGGCTACTCCACTTCACCTCTCCATAGACTCAGAGAATCATCAAATTTGGAAGAGATCTTTTAAGATCACCAAGTCCAACTTTCAACCCAGCACTGCCACTGTAACCCCTAAACCACATCACAAAGCACCACATTCAGATATATCTTAACACCTCCAGGGTGTTTTGTTGCCTGTCATTGTATAGACTAGTCTGCCTTTGAGTTTCTCACCCTCCTGAAGTACCTATTCACTTCCAGCAGATCCAGCACAAGAGAGCAGATACTCCTCTGTCTCTGAGTTAACACTTTGGAACAATAAGTGGATTCAACCCTGACTCTCTTCAGCATAAGATAAAAAAATCAAACCAAAGCATGGAATGGAAGGATTTGAAATTCCAGTAAGAAGATATCCCTTGTAGCTGTGTATTTTGCACTTAAATATCTGTCAGAAGTTTCAGCCACTTCTGGGACAGGGGAGTGACCTCCACTGAGCAATCTGCCAGAGCAGGATAGAGGTGGAATAGAAAGTTGGAATAGAAACTTTTACAGCATCACAGAGAACTTCAAACCTTATTGAGCCTGTGCATCTTACAGTCAATGAACATTTAAGCTGTGTGATATTTGACATTACTTTTTCTAAACAGGCAAAGAGTTAAACATGCATTTGAAGCTGGAGCCTAAAATGCTGAGAGGTTTACACCAGAGGTTCAGTTCTATGAGCCATTGCTCATTGTTAGAGGAACTGCAGAATTTTGCCTTTTTACACTTTCAACAACTACATGAACACAAAGAGGAAACTTTCTGCTTTTTACATTTGCCATGAAAAAGAAAGATGGTCAGAAAAATTCCCATGCCTGAAAGAAACTCACAATGGACTTTAAAATGCATTTTTACTGTTTTGAATATCCGAGGGCAGCTCTTCTGCAAATCCCAACTCAGTGTACAGATAATTCTTTCTCTGGTATTCATTCCTACTTTACATACTTTCATGGGACGTGGTCTCTGGATGTACAGGTCTCAGCTCTGACTCAAAGCAAATATTGTGTTAAACCCACTAGATTAAACAGCACTGGTGTACTCTGAAAACATCTTAGGTCTTGATGAGCAAATGAAGAACTGAAAATATATCCAGGGAGGTGCAGATGGAGCTGCCTGACTCAAGACTACCCTAGATTACAGCCATCATGTGGACCATGAAAAATGACAGCCATCAAACACACTGCCCACATCATTCAACTGGGAAGATGTTTGATTCAACACCTTAGAAAGAAGATGAAAAAGTTTGCATCTAATGCCTGGCAGAGAAGAAAAAATTTCCCAAAAATTATTTGAGAAAAAAAGTTCTCTATTACAAACTTTTCTGTAGAAAGCAAGGCCTTTTTTTTTTTTTTCCCTTGGAGAAAAACGAAAAAGTGAAAAAGTGAAAAAATTTCTACATTTTTTTAGTTGTTGAACAATTCCCTAAGAGGTAAAAAGCTGAAAAATCATCAGAAATTCATGGACAAAATGCTTTGTTTTGAAAGTAACATCATCACATTTATGTAACACCAGTGGAGGGAATGCTACTTTAAAAGTGAAAAGCAGCACTTACCTTAGTAGGTCCTACTCTCAACTTTTCTGTCAAAGACTTTATAATGATTTTTAAGTGGAGAAAAAAAGTGTAAAAATTACCTTTTGTAAATGAGAATACTAAAGTAGCATTTTAAACAAGAAGAAAACTCACTTTTTCCTACAAAAACTCATTTCATCAAGTCATTATTACACTTCATATTATTAAAATTGCATTTTGGACTTGTCAGGCGGGGAATTAATTCGCTTTGTGGTATTAATACCCCCCACTGCAAATCATTTTTCTTCTGAAAAAAATGCACTAAGCATTAGACTAACTCCTGTGTTTCTTTCACAGCTCAGCACTATAGAGGCATAAAGTCAAAATTGGCCAAAGATCCAACTCAAAACCCATTAAAAATCAATGAAAAGCTTTGCAATGGGCTTCTCGTGTGGGTTACCTCCCCACTGACTACAAATGAAATTAATCTGTCAGGCAACAATAATACAGTGATAAAATTAACTTGCTTAGAACACAATCATTTTAACTTTCATTAAAAGTGATGAGTTTCTTTCAATTATGTTGCCAAGATGCATTTTGTTGTTGTTTGCTTATTTGCTATTGAAAAAGTAAATAAATCCTTTTTTTTGAGTTCATTTCCCTCTGGACTGGGGATTGTTGCTGTAATGAAGTCCAACTTCCAGGGTCATGCTTGAGAATGTAGTGACAAATAGGGATATCTGCAGAACAGGGAAATAACAGCCATTTTCTTGCTGGAGCCAGAAGCGTGCACATTTCACCCAAAAGCAAATGAGAACTCAATGCAATGTTGCTTCTGCCTGAACACCAATTCTAGTGGTGAGCTGGTATTACAATGAGAGATTGCACAAGTTTTTCCAAAGAGAGATGGGCTGGTGAGGTGAAAGCTTGGGCCCAGAGTCTGGAGACACCATGGCTTTGGGCACCTTTGATCTGAAAAACTCCCTGAAAGACAGGTTGCTCAGGATTTCATTGGGATTTGGAAACGCAATACTTCTCATTGACTTCTCAGTGCCATGGTTGAATTGTGCCTTGTCTTGGGGCAAGAACTAGAAATGAGAAGCAACTGCCTCCTCTGCTGCAGTCCTTCCCTTCTCAGCAGAATCTCAGGCCACTTCTGACTGTCTGTTTGTGACTTCTTTCCAGCCCAGATCTCAGATGTCACCAGAGTGACAGGGAGGTGGAGAGGTTTTCTCTTCTCCTGACTACATGACGCTTCTTGCCTGTGGATCTTAATGACAATTACAGAGGAGAGCTACACCGAGCCACAGATGGGGGAGAAGAGCATTAAATAAAGATGAGAGTGGATCAAGCAGAGCTATGAGAAACTTGGCAGGTTTGATTCCCACAGGTTCACAAGAGCGTCTTCAGCTGGGTTCCACTGAACAGCTGCCAGGGAAGTCACAGAGGCGGTTTCAGCCTGGTTACAGAGGAGGAGAGGCCACCTGGGTGTGAATTTCCCTTTTATTCCTTCCCTGTCACATTTGTATGCACATTAAGGTTTATATTCCTCTCCCCTTTCTTTTACTTTGCCATATCTTACTTGAAAATATCAAAACAAAGTTTATAGTTTTCAATAGAACACAATAGTCTAGGATAGAATATAAGTCAGCTTTCAGAGAGGTCTAGATAGACTGGTTTTGACTTCATAAACTAACAACAGATATCTCTTTATTATTTGAAAAAATCGAAGGTGCAAGATGCCTGAAGGTATGAAGATTACACAGTACTGACAGTTGGAAAAAGAGTCAGATGTATCTTTAAGCATAAACATTGGGCTAAATAAGTAGAGCTCTTGTAAAGAATGAACTGCAGGGTGTGGGGAGGAATTTTGTTTGTGCTGATCTGGAAGAATTTAGAGAAATGGAGCAAAGGAGGAAAAAAGTGCATATATGCATTTTTAATCTGGATGAATTTGTTCTCTTTTCATATTTTAACAGCTATTTTAATATCAAAATCTAGCTTAATTTTTCATAGGGTAAAATTAACATTTAGATGGCAAAGAAATAAGCCAGAAAAGTTTCAGTTTGAGAAAGCTGACATAAGATGTTATCATGTCCCTGCCAGTTCCCTCCTGCCTCTTCCTCACCCCCAAAATATGCCATATGACACATTCAGTCAAACACCTTCAGTTGCTCTGGAAATCCATTTTTAGGCAAAATTTCTATTCATCTGAGAGGGTTTGCCTGGGTCAGCCAAATCTGGTATTGGATGTACAGGTCTGTTTTGTTCTTCTAGGCAGCAATCTCCCCATAATATCAACCAGTCCTCCAGTGTATTGCCAGTGTCTCACCACCTCCTCCAAAGGAAAAGTTAATACCCTTTACTTGGCCAGGTGTTGCTTTGTCGGGTACCCACAGAGAGCTGAGCTGTGTAACACACACTTCCAAAATAAAGGAACCAGGAACTGAGTATTAGTCCATTTTTGTAAGTGTGAAGGAGCACAACGGATGTCACTGCCAGAAGAAAAAAAGTAGGATATCCTTCCCTAAAGCCATCAGGAAATCATTGCAGATTTCACTTTTCAGCTTCATCCTCATGTTTGCAGGACCTGTCACTTACAGTTCTAATTTAAATAGATCCTTGGTGTTCCTTGTCTTTTCTGGTCCTTACTTTTAGTCCAACTCAGAAGGCAGCACTTACTCAGATGTGCTATTTTGCTGTGACCCCTGTTAAAAATGGAACAACAAGATGAGCTGGCAGAAGTAAGCAGAAACTACAGTGACTGGGCAATAAGATTCTTCTGCCCTGGTGGATACTTGGTAAGAAGGGTAAAAGATACAGTTGACTTGTCAAACTCTGATTTAGGTCTCTTCTGCTTAGGATTTCCTCAGGATCTTCATTCTGTCCAATCTTTAATGTATGCGATGGTTGGCAAGGAAATGCCTCATTATATCTGGCTTAGTATTCAGCAAATATTCAAAGGGCTGACTGCTACTCTAATTAAAACCTATTTGCCTCGAACTTCTCTGTGCATCAGCTTTCCTCTGTGACTGCTCTTTATGCCTTGGCATTTTCTCAGGTGTTATCCCACCCCATTCCTTCTGCTGCCAGTGGATTTGTTACCAGTTCAGTAGGTCAGTGTGAATTTTGCAGGGAGCTGCAGGCCCATGGATTGTCTGAGGGGCTCAGTAAACACAGAGGTTTTCTCTGTGGAGCTGGAGGTCTCAAATGCAAACAGCACTGGGCTTGCAGCTTGGGGCAAGGTAACTGAGGATGAGGGGTGAAATACCCTGTCATTATTCTGCTCCAGGGCAAAGCCAGTCTCCATGGCAGAGCTGTGAGCAGAAGGTGCCCAGGGCTGTGCAGCCCCTTGCAGTGGGGCACTTCATGTGAAACATGCAGGTGAGATGGGGCAGCATTTATTTCTGGTCATGTTTAGTGGTTAGAGGTACAAGATAGGCCTTCCCCAGACACGGCAAATACCACTTGTGGTTCTGTGTGAGCTCTGAGCACAGCTTGAATGCATAAGGAATCACTGTCCTTCCTCCAATTCATTCAATCTGCTGTGATGGAATTTGTATCTTTGTTGTACTAGCTTTGAAAAAACAACTCCTTTCCTCCATATTTAATGTGGCCAAGAGAAAGGAAAACTTAGGATAGAGGAACTATCATGAGGACAGTGGTGTTGTCCTCCTTGCTCTCTGGCACCTCTTTTTAGCCCATGTTTTCATGGGGAAGTGGGTGGGGCAGAGATCACCTTTTCACCAAGTACCTGCCCTAGGTTGGTGTGGACAGGTTTGATTCCCCAGCACTGCAGCCACCTGTGCTGTGGCAATGTATAATTAAAGACAGGAGCATTGTCAGGAGCTGTCTCCTGCTCCCAGCTCAGGATTAATGTCAGAGGGGATTGTATCTTCACTGCTTTCAAGTCATCAGCTGCTGTCAGCTCTCATGGGCATCCTGAGGCTTTGTTGCTTCCTCATGCTTTGAGGCCTTCAGCATTTGAGGAAGAAGCTCAGAAATTATGTCCTTGATTCAAAAGCTTTCTTATCCACCAATTCATTAAATATTATGATAAAAAAAAAAAAAAAAAAGGCTGTCAGGAAAATAATCTGACTGACATGAAGTCTTTGGGCCAAGTGCTAAAATTAAGTAATGACGTACGCAATACTGAAATGGAGAATGTACTGGTTTCCTTGTATAACAGACTTATCTATGTGTATTAATTCACTATTCAGGCACTCCTCTCTAGTGTGCCCTGGATGACCTCTTCCCCCAGCCAAGTTGCAGACTGAAATTTAAATAAAATGCTTGAAAAGAACATGCAGGGGAGGCAATTTCCTACCAACGCCTCCAACTCAGCACCCCAGAACACATTAGCTTTCCCCTATTGTTGTTTTCACACACAAATTGCTCCATTTTCTGACAGATTAGCAGACAAAGCATGAAGCTTTTGCTGAAAAACAGTGAAAATCATTAAATAAGGTTTGGGGTTAGTTTCTTTATGGGAAAGTCCACACAAAGCATTATTTAATATTGTAACATTAATCTACATTTGTGTACAAGCTTTGGGCAGGTTTAGCTCCAGGTGCTCCTCTTTGGCCACATTTGGCAGCCAGCCCAACCTCTCTGAAGCCCTTACTTGGCCAAGGCTGCTATGGGGTAGAAATTTCATTTTTTCCAGTCAGCTTTGTTTTCTAGGCAATGATTTTCTACTTTAGTCTCAGAGTTTTTTGCTTAAATTAAAGTAGAAGACATGTTTAAATCTCTTCCTCACTTTCCTTTTTAGTGCTGTCCTGCTGTGATTTACTGGATGCTGTAAAACACAAATTTCTGGCTGGGAAACTCATGGCTGAGTTGAAGACAATGGTGGCTGAGGTTTTCTGGGAAAGAAGTCTGTCTTGTTTCGATCCAGCTCATCCTTTAAGAGTGCTTGCCACCTTCTGGTTTTGATAAGGATAACAAGTGTTTTAACTGTGGTGTATTGAGGAAATCAAGTGTAAAAATGCTGGTCCTGGTCCTAATTCCCCCAAAATGGATGAGAGATTTTCAAGATGTCATAATGCTGATTGGAGAGTTTTGAAGTAAAAGGATGGATTTTTTTTTTTTTAGTCAGAATGTAGAAATTACATTTGACAAGAAAGAAATAAAATAACTATTTTAAATTAAAATTTGATAGTGCTATTGTTGGAGAATGTCCTTTAACCATATGTAAAGCATTCATGAAAGTAAGAAGAATGGACAGCTAATTTTTAAAGTGAAACAGGTACAAATCCTTCAAAAGGGAAAGAACTTTGAAATTGGATTTTTTTTTTCTCACAAAGCTGCTTTCAGATTTTGACCAGTCTCAGACAATTCTATTCAATCTTGTCAGCTGTCAGCACTCAGCCCAATTTCAGCAAGACCACTTAAGAGCATTACATGGGCCATTTGTGTGAGAGGAGAGTGTTCATTACCTCTAAAAAAGCCACTTCAAAATTATGGCACTCAGATAATATGAATAGCACTGCTACCAAAAATCAAAGTGTACCTTAGCCAGTCATCTGCAGTTTAGCTAGATGAAAGCATTCCACAAAACACATACATTTGTGGAAGGTTGGTATATGCTTATTCTGATGGCTGTCACATTTGCTTGGCTTGATGTAATTCGTGCTTAATTTTAGATGTCACAGTTCTGTCCAAAAAAAAAAAAAAAAAAAAAAAAAAAATTTTCNAAAAAAAAAAAAAATTCTGCAGAGATCCTAATTGAAGGCACCGGAGTATCTGAAATCAATCCAGCAGTGCATGAAGCAGTGTGACTAACATATGCCATTGTATTGTTCAATTTGTTCCTCCCCAGCAAGGGATAATGGGCAGTGAAGCAATTCTTTTGGTTGTGTATTTTAATCATACACACATAGAATTGAGTTTATATTGAAAAAAAGCAGGCCAAAGCCAATATTCCTCATAGAGAGAGAGAAAGGCAGTAAAGTTTCCATGCTCCACAGTTCTTGGCAGTCCCCATAAGGTTTTTGGCAAAAAAAAAAATTGGTTGTTTTCTTGGATCTAACTTGGTCTTGCACATCTTCACACTGCAACATACTCCTTGTTTGTCTTTGTTAATTAGAGCAGACTTTGCTGTACCCCACCACCAGCACAGCTTGAGCAATGGTTGCAGTCACAGCAAGGTAAGCAGCACCATTTGTTGGTAATGACCCACTAAGGACAAAGGTGAAAATTGGAGGAAAGTTGGCAAATGTGGAACAATTCAGTGATGGGTGCAGAACCCCTTGCAGAGGATGCCACATTTCTGTGAGTGCAAGAATCTGAAGGCAATATGTGAAAAGATTGGAAAAATAAACAAAATTAAGTCAGGGCTTTTAGACAGCCCCAGCATGGCTTTCATGCAGAAGAGAAGAGCTGGAGGTAAAAGTTGCCAACTCTTTCCATCCGTCACAGGAAGGCAAAACAGGGTCAGAGCCAGTGGGAATAAAGGAAGAACAAGGAACAAAAGGTCTGTGAGGCACAAAGAACTATTTCCACACCTCTTAATTTTGCAGCCAAAGTTCATTTACTCCTGGGCCTTCACTTGGGACAATGCTCAGAGTTACAATAACATCTTGAGGCTGAGCAGCCCAGATGCCAAGGCACAGCTAGCTGAAGAAGCAGGTGGCTGCTCACCCAGGAGACCAAGTGATGACACTTCTCAATTTTGCCCTAATTCCTCACAAATCACTGCCAGACCCATTTTGGAGCCATGAGTTTTTGTCAGGGCTCCTTTCTCTGATCAGTAGATATGTCAGCTTTGTCAAAAGTGGGAGCATCTCACCCAGGCTAATTTATCCCTCTCTCTACCTGAATGAAAAATCAGACCTGCTCACATGAAGATTCTCTTGACAGAGCTCAGAGGGAGTGTAGGTTTGAAGAAAATTCCTCCTGCACAACTGGCTGCTGTGTATGGCAGTGCTGATACTCACAAGAGCTCTACAACACTGTGTGTGAACTGGGTTTTTCCCTCACTTTCAATGCATAAATCAGCCTGTTCTGTCTTTGGCCTGGTTGAGCCAATTTTCCTGCCTTCTGTTCAGCCATATGAGAATTACTGATGGGAAACTGTGACAAACACATTAAGAAGCTTGTTTGTTATACCTCAAGCTCCATTCCTTTGCTAAACCCAAACAGGGGACATTTTTCAATGAATATTTGAGTTGACTGTTAATAACAAATCTGGCTGTCCACGTTATAGCCACAACAGCTACATTTGAGTCCTCCCTCACTGTGCAGTTTCTAAATTCAGGAATTAATTCTTGTACCCAAAGGAGATCAAATTTTGTGACTGTGACAATAAAAGCTCCCTGCAGACCTGCAAGATCCCAGGTATCTTCCATCACTTCCAAATGAAGACTAAGGAACAAATTAATTTGCCAGAAGTAGTATTTGTACCATCATCAGGAGCAATAAGACCAAATACATCTTTGGAGGCTGAATAACCTCTAATAATGACTAAAGTATCTGTGCTTTTCATAGCAATTTTTTTTACATCATTAAGATGTTTGCTGACTTCTCAGATTTTTCCATGTAAATAATTTCTGCTCAATATATATCCCTTTATAACAACTGTTAGAGTGCTGTGGAAAGAAAATTTCATTGTTCTGGCTGCTACTAAGTTATACAGTATGAATCTACTCATTATATGATTGAATAAAATCCAGATTATGAGGACAAGATATTCAAGATTCCCTCCTGACAATTTTTTTTTTTTAATACTTTCTTAAATAATCTAGTTTCCATGGATGTTCCTGCCAACACACTTGTTCATTCAGAACTTTGGGCTTTATCCCAACTGGCCGCTTATTTTTCAGTCAAAAATGGACAGATGCAGGAAGTCAGGGTTTTTTAGAGTTAAGCCATAAAAAAAGAAATTTTATCTTCTATCTCTTTCCATGCTGTTGAGCATGCTTTTCATTTTAAGCACGACTGATCCCACCATTTCTAGATGACATTTGCAGGAGACAAATTACAGAACTGCTGTGGAATCTGTTGGATTTCTCAGCACATGTGAGGCAACATGAGAGGGGGTACCACAGCGTGGTGAAATACCATTCCCATTAAAGGAAGGAACATAGCTGGATTTGTCTTGCCATGCCATTTGCAGATCAAATGAAAAAGCCTCACAGATATTTAAGGCCTTTGGAATGCCAAATACAAACTTTGTTTGTCATGCAAACTTTGCTTGAGCCACCTTCTATCTGAAGAGTTTTGCCTGCTCTAACATCTCACAGAGGTGAAAGGATGATTGAGTGTCAGTGAGTGTAGCCATCAGCCAAAAGCTGCCAGATGGAATAAAGCTCTCTCATTGCAGAAGCAAAGTACCTGTCTGTATTGTGTTTAACACTGTTACTAAAGGGTCCACTGCTCTCAAGCATAGGAGTGATAGCACCTGAATTTTTATGTGTGAAGAATAGTTTCTCCTGAGCACATCCTAAATCCCCTGGAACTTCACAGGAACATCCATGCAGATGCTGAGTAGAGCTGTCTTGAATAGGAACACATTGCTTGCATAAAAACTATGTATGCATGCGTTCCTTTGGACGTACATAGGCACAGATGGAGAGGAAAAAAACCCTATATATTACATATAAAAAAAATGCTCTTGTTTGCCTTTTGTTTCCCCTCACTTAAATGCAAAGTTGGATTTTCTTGGCTTTACAAAATTTTGAAATTTTTTGATGACAGCAGGAAAAAAAACCCCAACATTTTTCATCCATCTCTACAGCTGTATGTGTGTCCAAGTGCTTTGCATAACTTTCAGCAATTTACAGGGAGATCAAATTCTTCAGGAGGTGACAACCAGAAACCATTATCATGCACCGTGGGGTGTTGTGCTCTGAGCTCACCGTGCCCTGACCCTCCTGACCTGAACGGGTCACGTTGTGAAATAGGAGTGAGTCCATGCTGGGAACTGATGCTCAGAAGAATTCTAAATTCCATATTTTTACAGACATTTAGCCAAGTCCTCATACTCAGAGGCATGCCAGAGGTTTCAACATTGCCCAAGAAATTACAATAAGGCTCATAATTTGGCCTGGAGTCCTCAAGAGGTAAAGAGGACACCATGGCTCTACACAGTTAATTAGGTGATTAGTGACCTCCATCACTTAAGCAAATATTTTTGCTTATCTGCCACTAGACTATCCCTGTCTTCTCATTTGAAGTGTTCGTGTTTGATCATCTTTTCAAAAGTAGAAATTAAGAATCTTCACACTGCACTGCAAGAAATTTCATCTACTTCCAACCAGATATGGCCAGGCTTTTCATATTTAGCCACAATTACAGCTTGATTCAAGGATCATTAAAGCCAGCAGGAGTATTTGCAGTTATTTAATAAGCCAGGTCTTTCTTACTTTTTAAACTGTTTTGAAACAATTGTCAGCTGCTTAACCTGAAGAGAAGTTCCAAATGGATAAATTTCATTCTACTGGGATAAAATAAGACCCGGGAAAGCTGGCAACAGTTGTCTTTTCATATTCAAATGGCAAGAGAATTAGAGTTGGAGAATTAGATTCCCTCTTACAGTAACAGCCTACAAAACACCCTTGGCTGCTGTAGAGAGAGCCATGGTAGAGAGAGCAGAAAGCAAAGCTTGTTGGTAAAGAAGACCAAAGCATCAGACTAAAAAGCATCAGATAAAAAGGATCTAAGAGACAACTGCATGCCTCAGATCTTGTTTTCATGGTGCAAATTTTGTTTCTTAGATATATATATATATCCTAAGGACATTGGACAGTCTCTGAACTTTTCTTGTATTACTTCAGAATAAACTTTCTGAAAGCATCTTTGTGTGAAAGGCCAAACACTCCCCCAATATTATTTTTTTAGTCCTCACTAGTTATTACCCATGTTGTGTTGTAAACATGTCATAGTACAAACTAGAGACCTTTACTAATGTTTTTGTGTGTTTGTTTGCTCCCAAAAAATCATCTATTTGATTAGATCCGCTTTTCCTCAGCTTTTCCTGAGCAGTTTAAAAGAAAATTAATCTCCAAGCCCCTAAAGTGGCAAGCATCTAAAGTATTATTGCCCATTTTCATCTTTCATATGGGGATTTGATGATCAATGTGCCATAGAAGAGCAGCAAGTAAAATAAGCTTCTTTGAAGGATAAAATTTTTTTTTTTGAGAGGGCAATTTCTTGGTAGCTTTTTTTATACTCTTCTTGATTTTCGTTTCCTGTTTTTCTTTGTTATTTGAAAATGAATCTGTCACACCTTGGTTTGGTATGATTAGTGAGCAGGAGTCAACATATGGGGGAGCGGGAATGGAGGGAAAAGGGCAATTGCCAAAAGTGCTACGAGCTTATTACTGAATCCATAGCTCCTTACCACTTTAGGCTGTGAAGCAATCAATGTAATTTTTCTAACAGAGCTTTTTCAGCTGTCTGGGAGGAGTGTAGGCTTGGTAATTGTGGTGTTTTCTACTTGGGAAATTGGTATTTCCTTAGCTGGGTTTCTCATGGGAGATTTGACACTCTATGTGTCACAGGACAAGGATCTTGAAGCTTTGCCCTGGGAAGCTGGGGGTGCAGCTGTGCAGTTCCTGCTGTGTGCATTTCACAAATAACAGGTGACTTGCAGTTGCATATGTGGATATTCATGGTAAATGCACTTGTTTAGGCTGCTAAATGGAAGAGAAAATATTTCATCTGGTAGCTTGATGAAAATAGATAACAGCATCTAAATGTTTGTCAATTCCTGCACGGGATCTGCAGAGCAATTCCTGCAGTGGGCAGGATTCAACAGCAGCAGCTCGAGGCTTCTCAGGCTCTAGAGCTGAAACCTGCTACCCTGAGGATGGTGATCCAAATGTTGGCAGGGCCAGGGCTGCCATGCAGAGAAAGCAGAGCAGATGGAGGGCACTTGGGTCTGGCTGCAAGGAGTAGAGTTGGATTTGATGTCCCTGTGACAGCCAGAGAGTGAGCAGCAGTTGCTGTCGCTGTGTACCCAAATCCCTCCCTCAGCTCTGGCACCACCCTGCACAGCACAAAGCAGAGGCTGTGACCATGGTTCCAACACCATCCTGACAAACTGCTGACCTGGAGATGTGCATGTTTTGGTTGTGTTTATGGTTAGCCCTCAGCCCTCGAGTTTTTTTGCATAGTCTAAAGTACAAGCATAAAAACGAAGATAAGTTTGCTAAACAAAGATAGGAATCACGGATAGACCTCTCTGCAAGGCAAAAATTATTCTTGTAGAGGCACGTTTCAATCAAAACTAATTAAAATTGTTTTATATTTATTTAGACACAAGTGAAATTAAAATTGCAGATTGCTATTGAACTGTTCATCCTGTTCTTTGTGCTTCACTCTGAATTTTCTGTTTCAATGAAACTCCAAAAGCTCAAAAAAAAAAAAAAAAGATAAAATATTCTGGTTTTTTGTTTCTAATTTTGAGTTGAACTAAAGAAATCAAGTTTTCCTAAAGCGTATGACTACATCTGTCTTTTTTTAAAAAGCTTGCAATCCCTCTTTCATTCAAAACATGCTCATTACTGTTATGAAAGTTATAATGAATACATTCCTATATTGCCTATCATTCAAATATGAGAAAAAGTATGTGAATTACAGAAAGTTAAGAGGACGAAAATGCTGTAGCAGATGCATATGGCATAATTTTGTTGAAAAAATATCACAGAATTAAATTAAAATACCAGAGGAAAAAAAGACTTACACCCCCAACTTCCTAAAATAACAGAACTTGATATCAAAGCAGAAGAAAGTTGCTCTGGGTGAATTATAGAGTTCCCCCTGGCTGTATTGATCTTTGTTTGAGAATCTTCTCTCTTTCATCTCTTTAGCTGCAAAACCAGGATTATCTAGGGATGTGCATCTTTGGTGGCACGAGTGGCTTTCTGAAAGGAGTATTGTAAGACAAACATTGAAAGACTGGACAAAATCTGCTTCTCTTATCCCTTAGAAATATTGTCTGACTCTTTGGATAACTGTCAAGTCAATATATAGCACAAATAAATTATCTTGTTGTATCTTCAATGAATATCCTTGCAGTAATTCAACTATCTCTCACTAATGAATAAAAAGAGTATAGATAGGCAGATCTCAGTGGATGAAAGCTGTCACTGAAGAGTGAGAAAAACAAGTCCTATGATAGCTAAATATTTCTTCTGCTCTGAATGAATGGCTTTGAAATGATGTTTCACTCGGAAACAGATGTTAGAGAGAAACTGAAGTGCTGGTAAATGTCAACAGAGAATCATCAATACCTTATTTTTCTTGAACTCACTTTTGCATGACTTACCCCCTACATTTCCTAATTGTCATTACTTATTTGCTAATGCTGATTTTACGCTGCCTCATGAACATGCAACTTTCTTCCAGACCTTGTGGTTGACTCTAAAAAAATAACCTTATGTATGATTTGCTTAAAATTCCACCCCTACTCAGTTACTAAATTAGTTAACTACTGATTCAGAGAGATTATAGTGCTCCTTGCCAGAATGATGTTCAGTTGCTCTCACCTCATTGCAGCCCTCGCTGGCTCCAGGACAAAGCCAGGATATTTGCATTACTTTCCTCTGGGTGAGGGTGGCTGTGTATCTACCTCACAGTTCCCATCTAAGAAACCCCTTGCTTGGCCAAACACTGCTCATGCAGTGTGACTTGTCACAGCCCTGACAGGGACAGGTGACACCACAGCAGAACCAGACAGCTCTTTTGGGAAAACAGCCAGATAACAACCTGATTGCCATCCCTGCTGCTGAGAACAACACAGAGTATCCATGGATGATGGGTGTTATCAAATTCAGGCAATATTTCTTTCCTTGTCTTGTTTTGTTGGTAGTAGAAAGTACAGTCCCTGAAGGGTGCTAACTTATTATTACAGTCAATTGAGTGTACTGAGTGGTTATGTCTCAAAATACCCATGTGAGAATATATTCTAAGCCTTCTTGGGAGTCAGTGAGTAAACTCTGGCAATACTGACAAGCCCATGGAGAGCTATTAAATGCAGAAATATACCTCTGGCACAGGAAATCTCTCAACCACAATTTCCTGAGGGTTATGAGAGCATTTTGGGAAAAGGATCATCACACAGTCATCTTGTTTTATGTTTTCCAGGAGGCATCTGCCATTGGCCACTCCTTGATAGGAGGGGCTGAACTAGGTGGATGCATCATGGAAATCACAACTACTGATCTCAGTGAAGCTGATGAGACCTTTACTGAGCATCTTGTTGGGAAAAGTCTTCTCTCACAACTTTCACAAAGGCAAAGTATAATTGCTGAAGTAAAATTCTAAATAAACTTGTCAAGAGTCAGCATGAGTGATTAGAATTATTCTAGTACTCAGCTCATTCAAACACAGCTGATTTGGCTATCTTCTTACTAAATTGGGCTTTTCTGTTAAACCACTCCTGTTACTTGAAGACTCCCCTGAATTCCCCAGTTAGGGGAAAAACAATCTCAGATTTTCTGATTTTGTTGGATCTGCAGGGTGAGTGCATCCCTATGATTTAGAGCAAGAGCCAGCTCAGTTTGTCTCTGTAGTCACTGCTGTAGACAATGGTGACCTGAGCTGAGGAAGCAGAACCTGCCACTTTTGGAAGGGAAAGGAGGCCTGTGTGGATTTTAATCTCTGAGACAGAAATCCCAGATACAGCCAGAAAGAAAGAGTTTTCCAAGAGGTGTGGAACAATAGGGAAGATCTATGAGGCAGGAAGATATCTCTCAGGAGAGTGGCTGAACAGTTTGTCCAGAGTAAAGAGATTTAAGATTTCTTTCTGTATGGATAATCACAGAAACTAGTTGGAAACTAGTTTTATTTATCTTACCCACACAGGGTGAATGTGCCAGAAGGAAGGTGGGTATTGAATTACAGGACATTGAGAACAGTATAAACATACATATCCATATAGACATACATATATATGATTTATATATATATATATATGATTATATTTGACCCCTCCTGCAATTTTCATGGAGTTCACAGTCCTGATCAAATTTTAAACCTACAAACCCAATATCATCTAAGCTATCTGTGATTAAATGGAGTGATTTCTTCAGCAGTGCTTATGACAATAACAGCAAATAAAAATTCAGGCGTTTAAGAATGCTCAAGCAGTCAAATAATCTTCTTGGAAAAAGCCCCAGATAACAAAGAGCAGGCAACAGACTTTGCCCATAAAATTTCTACACTGTTCATGTTTTGCATTTTTTCCATTCACCCATTGTTCTATCTTCTCACATGCCACAAAATTCCTTCCAATCCTTCCAGACTTCTACCACGCATAAAATAAACTCCACATTTTGGATGGCATGATCATTTGAAGGGGCACTTGACATGTATCACTGGTTTTCATTTCTAAATGTAAATAAAGCATGGTTACTCCTCGTGCATGGTTTCCATTAAGATTCCTATTCTGATTGCAAGTGCAAAATTGGGAAAAAAAACCCTTCCAAAGCAGCTCACTGCCTCTTGCTTCAGCACATGAGCCACTCAAACACACGAAAACACAGATCAATTGCTTTAAATTCAACCAGACTTCCTCCTCCTGTGTTGGTTTGGTTTTTCTTTTTCCATAACAGGTCTAACAGAGTTGAATACATGGTTTATACCATCCCAAAGCAGAGTCTGTTACCTGAGCATAGTTCTGATTTCTATTTGAAATTTATACAGCATCCTTCTGATTTTTTTTTTTAATTCATAGAGCATCCTTCTGATTTCTATTTGAAATTTATAGAAATTTGCATTTGACTTTGGATGGGAGATGGCTGGGGCTGAAGTTACTGTGACAGACTGCACTCCTGACTAAGCAATTCCTTGATGATTTAATCAGTGCAATGAAATTCAGGAGTAAAATCAGTGACAGTTTTCTGAGGCAGATTGTCAGCAGAAGTAAATGTTGGTGGGGTGGCCACAAAACTTGTGTGTAGGTGGTGTCAGTAGGCAACAGTACCCTTGAGAGCCTGGACACTGCCTTTGGAACAAAACTATTCCCTTAACTGTAAGGGTTCAGTGAGAAGACATCCAAATGTTCATACAAAAAAATGAAATGGGTTTATATGGACCCAAATTAGCTTTGGTCAATTCAGTACCCCATTTCTGCTCACACTTTCTCCCCAAAAGTCATATCTCTGTCCCTGTCATGACTCACACACCACCTGGATTTCTGATCCAGTGTCCCTGAGGTGGTGCCATTGCTGCATACCTTTCACCATCATCAATCTAAACACTAAATATGTAACCACCCTGGGACTGTCTCTGACAGCCACGAGTACTTCCTTGAATGAAATTATGGCTTCAGTTTATCTCCAGTAAAATGTGACAAATGGTTATTGTCTTCCTTTATTAAGCTATTTGAGATTTCTGGGGATTAAATATATGACATAAAAGAAAAGTTGTGGATGTCCCATCCCTGGAAGTGTTCAAGGCCAGGTTGGATGGGGCTTTGGGGATCCTGATCTAGTAGGAGGTGTCCCTGCCCATGGCAGGGGGGTTGGAATGAAGTCATCCCTGTGGTCCCTTCCAACCCAAACCATTCTGTGACTCTGTACAAGCCAGGACCTTTCCTTTGTGTGTGTCTTGCCCACTCTTCCCTTCTCTCTATACAACTGTTTGCCCTTTGTGTGCTCAGAGGAGCGAATTCCTCTCTTACCATCATAAGTCTGAATTAGGTCAGAGACCTCCAAACCCTTGGTCTACCTTTGAGCTGTGCTATTTAGTGTTGAAGCAGAGCTGAGCATGGATCTGGACAAATTGTCTATTTCTCCTCTTGAAAAAGATGGATTTTTATGTTTGTATTTTTTTGAGCACAATTGCCATGAATTTTACACAGTTAATCTAAAATAGTCACAGGAACTGGCATGACATTTCAGGAAACTTTTCTATTTAATGGCACACTGTGCACAGAGTAAATAACCAGGCCCTTTTCCAGTCCCTTTTACAACCCACACAGGTTACAAGGTTGGCTCACATGACAGCTTGCTCTGGGCTGAATCATCCACAGAGCCTGAACTCACAACCTCTGCATCTGCAGTTATAATTTTCTATGACTGCAGCTGAACTACCAGGTTCATTGCCTCAGAGACAGCAAGAGCCTTATCAATCTCCTCTGCACTCCAGCCAATGGGAACAAAGGAAAAACCAAGTGTAACCCAGGGCAGAAAAAGCCCTGGATCTGTTTTACCAAATGTGCAAGCCAAACCTGCCCATTTTACTGTACAATCAGCATCAAAATTTCAGAGAACCTTTTCGACAAGTTTCACCTGATTTCTTGACGATTCCTTCACCCCAGTCTACAGCTCATGCAAACTTGTGTGATTTATCTCTTTAAATCAAGAATAAACAATGTTTTTAATTTCACAGACAGTGAGAGGCAGAACAGGGACTAAGGGGCCCTATGATAAGGGTGTTGTGTCAGCTGAATATTAAAACAATCACATAAAACATGAGCAATCTGCTAACAGCTAAGCAGACATGGGGTAAGCTCTGCAGGGATGCTAAAACCCCACAGCTATTTACAAACATATTCCTTGCAAGGGTCACAAAACACTCCAGATTAAATTGTTCCCCATTAAAAGTAGTCTCAACAAGGAAGAGGGAGTCAACACTGTGGGGGGAGACTATTGTCCAAAATTCAACTGAATTTTCTTTTAGCTGAAATCTGCCTTCCAAGTTTTCATTTTGAGTAGCAAGAACCACTGGGACCTGCAAAGGCTCAACTCCTCATGGCCAGGCTCAGTACACTTGCACAATGGGATCCTGGCTGAATTGCATTGTTCAGTAAAAACTCCTTTTTCAGGCATCAGTTATTGTGAGTAGAAAACTCTAACTTGACTAGAGAATGTAACTATTGTGGCATGCACTGAGAGAGCATTGTTTAGCATTTACTGAAAAGATTTCTTTTTCTTGAGCTCTCTTCTGCAGGAACTCACATACTCACCTGCACTGAAATCTCACTTGCCTTTATCACATTTTACAAGCTGGGGGATGGGAGGCTGAAGTCGCTCTCCACTAGCTATTCCTCCAGGCTGGGAGTGATTTTGAAACAAAACTCTCAGGGAAGAAACCCAAGTCCTTTGTAGTCACTGTCTCTGCACAGCAATACAACCAACAAGTGGTATTACAACAACATTACACTAAATTTAATGACTTTGCCTTGTTCATCTCTACAGCAGCTAATGAAACATTATGAATGCAAAGCAAATAGTGTGTTCAGGCTGGTTCAGGATCCACATGGAATCTGAATGTGCTGCATGAATTATTCACAGTTTGTGCTCACCCCTGTCATCCCTACCACATCACAGACCAAAGCTCCTTTCCTGGCCTTAGCAGATTCCTCTAAAACTGCTCCCCTTGCACTGAGGAAAGTTTCATTTCTAGCGTGTCAAAAACATATGAGCCAGGTCACCCAGTAAAAGTGAAATGATAAAATATGAATATGCTCAAGGAAGGAGGGAGAGAGGGGAGGAGCTGGCAAGCTTCTTCCCCGTGTGAGTGAAAGTCTTCTCATTTTTTTACTTTTCAACACACCACTGAACCACTGCTCCTTCCTCCCATTTAACTTCTAAATGAGATAGCTGAATAGACTGTGCTGAGCTGCTCTTGAGCCAGAAACTGTCTGACATAACTCAAATTTCCTCAATATCAAGGTGTGATTATTGATGGTGTTAGCATTCAGAACCAACCCAGTTTTGCATCAGTATCAGCAACTTCCCCAACATCTTTCCTCCAATCTCAGTAGCCAAAAGTACTGTGATAATTGCTGTTTGACCTCTGTTACCCTTTTGCTAGTTTTTGTATCCAGAAAAAAAAGGATATTCAATTTTGACTTCAAAACAAACATAATCTGTTTTTCAGCACTGACCTGCTGTTTGCCTGTTAGCAGGAGGCAAATATTTGTAATGATTTGGAAGGCACACAGAAAACAGATTGATAGAGAGTCAATCAGCATGCCAAATACCTTGCTATTTACTCTCTTAAAAGGCTGGTGAATCTGTTTTTTTGTTGGCTTTTGTTTGTTTTTGTGGGGTTGGTTTTTTTTTTTCAGTTTTCTCCTCTATGATTGCCTCACCTACTGGAGAGCTGATCAATTTGTCTCAGTCCAATTTTCATCTCAATTACTGCAATGGTGGTAGTGTTTCTACTAGCTTATTTTAAAAATTTCCAGGATTTTTAGAGGTATATAGGTTTCAACCTGACAGACCAAGGTGTACATTATATATCACAGCATTGATGCCCATCAGAGAAAAGCTAGAGATACGTAACAAGTAAACACTAATTGACTGAAAAGTCCTTGGGCATTTTTAGTCAGGGAAGAAGTAAGGAGCATGAGTATGATGGGGGTTTTGGAATATTTGGGATCCTGCCTCCTCACCAGGAAGAAGTCAGAAGGGTACAATTGAATCTGCACTGAGAGAACTGGATAAAAACTACACCTCTTTCTGGACTTATGGAACTCAAAGGTGTGGTAAAGCTGGATTGAGGAATGGGAGATAAAACTTGAGTGATGGGAAGCCATCAAGGTTTTATGCCCTTGCCCTGTGTGTGGGGGTATTGCCATATATACTGCCCTGAAGGGAGCTTTGCTGCAAACTCCAGCAGGCTCCTGCTCCTTTATTTCTTCATCCTTTTGCATCTTAAGCTAGTGCTGATTGTGTGCTAGTCCCTGTGCTGGCTCTGTGTCAGTCACTGCAGGTGTGCCGTGATACCTCAGCCTTGCACTACCCTTCCTTCTCTCCAGCTCTCTCCCAAGTGTAACAGACTGCCCAGAAAAGTGGTGGGATTGAACTAAAATCATCTTCCCTGATGTTTTCAGAAAATGCATGGATGTGGCACATTTGGAAACATGGCTTAGTGCTGAACACAACAGTGCTGGGTTAATGGCTGGATTGATTTTAGAGTTCTTTTCCAACAAAAATCTTTGATTCTGAGACATGAAGGGTAAGACAAGACAATTCTGATTGTAGCTTTCTGCTGCTTCTCTGGTTCTCAGGATGTTTCAGTGCCGTTCAAAACATGAAGATTTAGGAGATGGAATTAGAAAAAAGGGAAAATAATCTGTCCTGCTAATCCTCCTTTCCCCTAGGCTGTACTTTGGCTGCATTATTTCTTATTATTGTATCAGGCTTCAAAGTCGAGCAGAGAGTCCAGCAAGCAGCATGCAATCATCTGCTCCAGGTGTTCCATTCCTGCCTTCTCAGCTGTCATTGTTCCTCCAGCAGGCAGCATAAAGAAAAGGACGTGTTTATTAGCTCACATTCAGCTGTGCCTGATTGATGTCTACACTATGGTGAAACAGCTTTTTGCAGCTATTTCACTCTCAGTGAAGGATGCTGTTTTAATTGTCAGTCTTTTGTCAAATGTTTGCGTGTTGCTGAAGAGCCCAGGGTAGCACAGTAGCTGTTGCTGCAGGATTAATGAAAGGCATGTTCTGTTTACACAAAACTGACACTGAGTTAAGTGACTTCATAGAAAAAGAGGATCTTGGCTAATAAGTGCCTAAGGACTGACTGAAGGCAAGGAAGTCACAACTGCAAGCATACAAGGTCTGTCTTATAAGGAATTTCATTTTTTGACAGGAAATTTTTACTGTGTTGAGAATTATGACCATAATAGTTGCTCTTCTCAATTATTTTAATGAAGACATGTCATAGTGGTAGTGTTTTAATTATTTTACAATAGTACTTAAGAAATGGAACAGAGTTTCATGTGGAAGTTGGTTGACTACTCAGATCAATCACAGATAATTTTATAGCACAGCTCAATATAATCATCCTTGAAGTCAAGAGATATTTTCCATCCATTTCAGAGTTCTGACTAGATCTAGTATCTTCAGATTCAACCCCTAATTCTTATTTCTTCAAGTACCCTGATGGTGAAGGAGGTAGAAATAGAGAAAACAAAAAGCTAAGAAAGCTTAATTGGCACAGATTTAAAATATGGGAAAAATAACTATGAATGGCAAGGTATCTTATTTAGAAAGCAATTGTTCTGTTAAGTCTTTCTCACCAATGATGTGTTAGAATCCTAATGCATCAGTGAAAGTCTAATCACTGGTTCTCATCCAAGAAAAGCACTTAAGCACTTGCTTAACTTTTGTCTATGGATGCGCCTGGCAGATGTCCTAAAATATGACTGAGCTGAAAGCAGAATATTCAAAACTAAAAGGTACTGTCCTATTTAATGACTGTTGCTGATGCAAGAAAGAGACATCAAATTCATTCTAAAGTGTTATCTAAAAAGAAGCAGAAACAATTAATTGCTTTAATGCAATCAATAGTGGTATTAATCCCAGGAGGAAACACTTGGCAAGATGCATTTACGAGTCCACTGTAGCTTAAGAATTAATGCTCACTTTGCTCTTGTATAATTATCTGTCAAATGAGCCCTCAAAGCAAGCTCTGGGCATTTCAGAGTCTTGAGAAAAACTGGGAGGAGCCATAAGGGTTTTGGTGGAGGTCAGGTGTGGGAGAGGAAGAGAGGCCAGAGAGGTGTCTCTTTGTCCTGGGGCTGATCATTGCCTCTTTCTGTCTCCCTCCTTCTTTGAAGCTGCTGGACCTGGCAGCACAGGCAGAACTGTTGCCTGATTTGTCTTCCACCTCCAACTAATTTTGGTAGCTCATCACTTTTGCAAAGTGATCTACAGGACGCTTTGCTCACACATGTGATTTATACAAATTGTGACTATGTCAATACACTGCAGTGAACTGGCAAGAAATCAATGACACAAAGACAGGTGATCAGCTTGATTTTGTACTTGACCCCAGTAACAGCGAGTTGAGTTTGCTGCTGCTGATAGCTACATGCTTCTGCTGATGGCAAATTTTCTGGCAGAGCTTGTGTACTGGAATGGGAGAATCAGTGACTTTATGGTGAGGACAAAGGCAGTGGCTAAAATCAGAGACATTTCCTGTCACTAGCTCTGTCCTGTAGAAAGTCACTACTTGATTTTTAATGTTGTAATTATTGTCTCCAAATCAAAAATAAGGTAAATACTGTATTTGTTAATTGGAAAACACAGAAATCTGCATTTGCTGATGTAAGATAGGAAATACATATGACACAAACTGGCCAAACTCTTTGTATTGGACTCATTAAAATGAGATTCTTTCAAGCTACCAGTCTGGGTTTTGCAGACACTTGTCAAACCCAGGGTTCAAAACCAGCTGTTTACTCAGAGAATATTTTGTTGAATAATGGCATGATTTATTTGGATAACCTTACATATCTCTGCTGCAGTGGCATAGACTTAGCTTTCATCTTGGAAGTAAAAGAACATTCCTATTATGATTTTTTTTCTTCCTACATCCTAACAAACAAAAGAATCAACATAGAGAAGAGAAATTATTAATTTCATTTAAAGGAATCTCAATTTCCTCTCTTTTTACCAGCTAAAATATCAGCAAGGGTTAAGGAGACAAAAAAAAATGAAGCTCAGTATATTTTCTTAAACTCTGTCCACATTGCTCAATCTCAGCCTTTCTGTGGAAGTCAGCAGTTTAAAACCCCACACACTGAATGTTCATAAGAAAAAGATTTTTAAACATGGATAATTTTGGTTATTTGTTTAGCCAATATTTCATAAAAGGGAAGTGAGAGGAGGAAAGGCATCATCCTTCTTTTACTCAACTTGTTAGTCATTCACCAAGAGCAAGAGCATGTTCATTCAGCGTTTCATGGGGAGAGGACAGCCTCAGTAGTGAGAGGAGTAGATCAAAACCTACGTGCTGCCAACACAGATTTTCAGGTGTTCTGAGTCAAGCAAACTCCTGGCAGTACAGGGAGGGTCTCAAAAATAGCTGTATCAAATGCAGCAAATGTCTCAAACACAGGAATTGAAAAGAATCCTCACTTTGATGTGGAGAAAAAAATCTGTATCTCTTCCCCTCTTTTGCCAGTTCTTTCTCCTGTTCCTGCCACACACTTTATTGTGAGTGAAAAAAACCCACTCTGACATGCTGCAATTACTGCAAGAGTGGGCTTTGATTCTGAGTATTTCAGATTGCACACTGTGCAAATAATCCAAAATGAGAACCATGCAAATTCTCTCAGCTCCCCCCTCACCCATCGGCAGCTGACATCAGATATCACTTCTATAGGTAATTAGCACTCATCAGGGGTAGATCAAAGTAGGAAGCCAGACTAGGGTTATGTAAACTGCCTAGACATGGAGAATAGTAAGAAGTCCTGTCAATTGGAGAGAAAACTCTGACAGGAAACTGGGAGGTGGGAAAGCAAGGACCAGCTAAGGGAGCACCCAGACTTCCGCCACCAAGGCTCTGCTTAAGGATGAAACCAGAGCAGCAAGGGCATGAAGTCACGTCTGGTAGCTGTGATTAATGACAACCAATGCTTCAAACACCCCAGCTCTCAAAGGACAGTTGGCAAATCCTACATAAGACACTTTCTCCACAACTTATTTTCTCAACATCTAGGTTAGAGTGACAAAGATGTGGAGGTCTTGATGAGTATGGGAATGTAACATCATCTCCTAGAGATGATCATTAGGTACAGGCAGCAGGGCTGAGAAGAGATCCCTGTGCAGATATGGTGAAATTTCACACTACTGATGGAAAAATGTGGCTTTCTATTAATACTCTCTCCCTTAAATGTTACCTGTAACAAATACATATTTATCATGTGAAAAATAAAAATGGAAAAAAAAAAATCAGGACACTTGCTATTGTACTAATTTTAACATGAATTTAAAACATTTGATATATTCACAATTACATAAGGTAGAGTTAAATAGCAAATTCTTTCATTAAGAAGCCAGGAATGATGTGATCCTCCAGTCTGCCTTCCATGCAGGACAGTGTAAAAAGGCAGAATTTATTTCTGTTTGAACTAGAACATCTTCATTGGTACATTTTAAGCTCCTTTGTAGTTTGCTTACAACACACATCTGCCCATTTTTCATACATGGGAGTGTTCTGGTATCATAGCAATAACTAACCTAATGACATATTAATATACCTGTAAAGAGATGTGATATCACTCTCACTCCTCTAAATCAACTGAATAAAAAAAAGTATTACAGAACCTTCATTTTCTTGTCAAGCTCCTATTGTATGATTTGGGGAGAAAAATGGAAAGTTAAGTCAGAATTTACTCAATTACAGAATCATAGAATGCCTGAACCTCTGGAGGTGATCTAGTCCAACCTCCTTGCAACAGCAGATTCACCCAGGGCAGGTTGGGATCATGTCCAGGAGGGATTTTGAATATCTCCAGGGAAGGAGGCTCCACAGCCTCTCCGAGCAGCCTGTTCCAGTAATGAAGTTTTTCCTCAAATTAATTTACTCCTGAAACTATTACTTTACATTCACCACAGAAAACCTGATCACCCCAAGGGATTTGATGATAAAGAATTTGTGTGTTAGAGCCAGAAAATGTAGGACTTTTATCAGAAATGTAAGGTATGATTAAATAACCTTTCTTGGATTTTTTATTTTTTCTTTTCAAAGAGCACAGCTATGCATTTATAATACAGGATACTTGCTCACCTATTTCTGGAACAGTCTGACTACCCTGACAAAATACCATTTGACCTCTTTCCTGGCTTTCTTTCCATAACTAAATATCCCATAATATTTGACACTGTTTCCAAAAACAGGACCCCAGTACATTAGATTAAATCATTCCTAGATACAAGCTTCTAGAGTTCCTTTTATAGACATCCAAAGTTTTCTTCATGTAAGTAGGTATGCACCAGTGTCATAGAGCAACTAGGGAGGAAAAAATAATTATTAATTGTATAAAGTTCCCTCCTGAAAATCAGATGAAGAATTTCTGCCTTTTAGCTATCAATTGAATTTGCGGTGATGGCCAAAGCAGAGACAGGAATGAATTAAAACACCCAGTTGATAGATAATATATTTTCCAATTTTCTACAGCATCATGAAGGTCCAGCTGTGTCTGAGACCTTCGTGGTTCTATGGAAAGGAAAAAACCAAACCAATATTTCAGCGATATCCTTTTCTGTGACCTATTTCTTTTCCTCAAAAGACTGCAGTGTTTCACACCAAACACCCATCTACCACAACATTCTTCATAAATCATCCTTATAATCACAAGGCAAGTGAGCCTGTGGTTTCATTCATTGAAAAGAGGTTTAAAAAGATTTGCTTAGTAAAGCAGTGAACAGGAAAGATAATTCCTCTGTCCTTCCAACTGTTCATCTTTGTTTCCCTGTACTATCTCAGATTTCCCTGAACATTGTCCTTTGATGCATTCAGGAAATTCTGGATGGCTTCATATTAAATTATTGCTTGAATCTTAAACTATTGTTAAAACAATACTGTACCAAACAATCCCAATAGGGTTTGCTGTCTGCAAAAGAAGGCTGGTGTCAGAATACACTCTCCTGTATTAGGTGCCCTCATGGCAATCCATTGCCTGGCATATCTGACTCTTATGAGGCAAGAAATGTGTTAGACTATTAATTTCAAGAAGAAATTATTTGGACAGAGTCAGGGAGAAAAGGAGGGGAAAAAAAAAAGAACAGGAAAAGTGAGAAAGCTTTTGTAATCAACTGATTCAAGGAAAGGGATAAGCACATTATTTTGTTTAAAAACAAGTCCAGGTGCTGTAGCCTATAGGTAAAATGCTGAATGAATGGAGCAGATGCTCTCTGGGTGTAGTCTATACATTCAATTTTTCTTTTTATGTCTTTCAGCACGGGCACAGTGCATCTGTGTATTTTGAACCAGTCAGATGTCCCTCTGACACTATACATTAAATAATGAAAACTCACAGGATACAGATGGCCAAGCTCTGGCAACAACTTTCTCCCAAATATGACTTGATTAGAAGGGATGAAAAATGTCCTTTGAACGTGCCCTTTCATTGAAATTTGACTTTAAATACTATAGACATTTTCATAAAAATAATTTAAATCCCTGCTCAAATGAATGTTTGGTTTTATTTTAAATTTCAAATGTTACCTACTTTGTTCTTACTTTTTATGAGAAGTTAGAGGGGAAAAAAGACAAAGAAATATGAAAAGCTACCACAAAAACTATAATAGAATATTTTTCAGAAGAAAACGTTATTTTTCAACCAGTTTTACACATCACCAGATCATCTGAAATCAAAACTCCACTGATTACAATCAAACATTCTAGCACATCTAAGAGTCTAGCCAAAAAGCTGCAGATACCACTGCTTTCCTTCATACTTGTCTAATACAAGCTCAGTGTCTCTGCAACAAAGAGAAGTGTCTACATCCAAATTTACGTGCATTTTACACAGTGCCTTGATACAAAGGTCAAAATATGGTGGGTTTGGATCACAAATTCTGAAATGACTGCAGCATAATGCTTGGTGCATTAAAAGAGCTTGATATCTAGACTGATGATAATTTATGACTTTATTTTTTCGTCTACCTAGAATTGTCAAGGATCCAGTCTACTTCTGATGCCAAGAAACCATTCCATAGGATCTCAGTCCATAACTCATGAATGAAGTACAGCTTGACCTAGTTGGAAGATTTCTCCAGAAAAGCACGTCTTTGGTCAATGGAACAGAGTTTAGTAACTTCCAATATACATTCATGGACAACTTATTCCCTTCCACTCATCACTTCCCACACTCTCATCTTGCATTGTAGTTTTTCTAGACTTTAGTAGCTCATGTCCTTGATGTTCTCTTCAATCTCTAAAGCACTTACTGGCAGCAACCAAGTAACTGTCCCCCATCTCCATTTGCTCAACAAAACAAGCAAAACTTTTACAGATTCCCAAGACAGAGTCTCTGATTTCTTATTTTCAGAAATAGCTCTCTCCTCCTCTTTTACCCTGGATTTGTCTTTCTGAACCCCAGTAACTGGGTCTTGTGGTGCCTTGCATTTGAAGGTGTTTTGGTGAAGGACCTGATCAAATGTAGATCACTCTCTCTTCATCCTCCTTGGAGGAGTTCCAACCACAGGAAATATGACTTACTCCAACTCTGGCTTTCTCAGCAAAAAAGACCAAGTCATTTATATAAATAAATAGATAATCAAACAAACATCCTACCACAACAACTCAATAATCACCAGAAAAGTCTCCTTTTTTAAAATTTTGACATAGCCAACAGCATAGGAAAGTGGTGAGGGCATTGCTGGTGCCATTTTATGTATGTCTGTACTATCAAATGGATCCATTCCTTAAGAACACTAATTTATTATAGTCCATGATCATCAAGGCAAATTGAAATTTGAAGCACACGTAGAGTTTTAGGTGTATGCCTGACATGCACTGACTTTCACCATCTGCCCCACTTGCTTTATCAAAAACCAATGACAACACCACAACAAGCAAAAGAAATTCCCTGGCCTAGCTCCTCTTGAAATGTGTTTATTTTATTTAACCTATTTCAAAGGCTGATACTGAGCCAGAGCACTGTAGCAGGCTGAATATCAATCATTCATGATTGCATTGCTCTGTATCCCTGGGGCTGGATGTGAAGATTTTTATTGAAGTTCTAGGCAATCATGAAGAATTGTGCACTGACATCTAGTGCAGGCATTTACCTGATTTCTCATCTATCAGGAAAAACTCTGCTCTTTGCTCTCCAGTGACACCTGTAAGCAAGGCAGGGCTGGTGAGGAACATACAGTGTGGGCAGTGCTGATACAACTCTTTTTTGATGCTCCATTATTTACTTTCTCTTTTTTTAAAAAACCAACAAACCTGGCTGTGGTGAAGATGAGCCTTTCTGTGTGAGATAAAAGCTGTAATGTTTTTTGTGTGTCTGCAAAGGGCTGGGCAAGAACTCCGGAGTGAACTGTATCATTTATTCCAATGATATGTTAACTCAGATACCCAGGGATAACAATTTGTTGTGACAGCCTCATTTTTCTTTCATATTGTAGTCTCTTTCATGCAGATTCTCTCATCTTACTCTTCAGCTCCCTGGCATTCATGTGCCATCCCAGCCAGCAAGCAAAGCCTCCGAGCACAGTCCAGTGTCCCTCTGTCCCACTCTCCTGGGGTGGGAACCATTTCCATGCTGCCATGCCAGCTGCTGAGATGCTCCAGGTTGACTGAGCTCTTGCACCACACCCCTGCATTCACACCAAATTTAGTCTCAATTGAGATATCAGCTTGTGTGAAGTCTATGTCTTGAGGCAGTGTTTGGGTTTAGGGCAGATAAAACATTGGGCAAAGGCTGTGAAACCCCCTCACACCTCAACCTACAATGTGAGGGTCCTGACCCTCCACCACAAAGGCAAACTGTGAGTTTGAAGCCTTTCCAGCAAGACATTTTGAACTCTGATAGTGGTCATGGATGCACCGACATTCCTGGGGATTTGTCCTGAACAACTTACAGGCACTAAGGGAAAGCTTCCTCACCAGTTTCTCAGATGTGGCTGATGGCAGAGATGCTTCCACTGAAAAGTCAAACAAAATCATTTCACTTAATGCTAAGGATGTTTTAGGCTGGGCTGAGTACCCTAGCATAAGGCAGAAAGATCTGAGCCTGAATTAATCAATGTTTGGTCTGGAACAGCAACTAGCAGATGAGAGGCTAGTTTCAGTCAGGTTTTTTTGGTGTAGTTTTTTCTTATTTGTTCATTATTTTCCAGGCACCTGTGGGTCTTATTGAGTAGGTGAACACTTCTATTATGGCTTGGAGAAGAGTAAAACAAGTTTAAATAAATGGATTTCGCTAGGGTTTAAATCAACTGTATTTTGTCCTCACACTCTACTCCCTGCAGCCTACCAAGATGCAAAAGGCCATTTGCTGAGCACTGGACATTGTGGAAATATCATATGAAGTTCTACCTGTTCTACATCTAGAAATTTGTCACAGGTATGAAAATAGTCCAGACATGGCCACATCAGGGAATGATACTTTTATGGGCTCAGGATGGTACCAACATAATTTGGGAGATGTACTTTGTCACCATACAACTGCAGGTTGTATCCACGCAGTGTCCATAGGGAAGATGTCACTAGGGAAATAGGGGAATTTGTTTAAATAAACCTCACCATGGAGTACCTGTAAGATACAGACAAAGTCCTAGATATAACAACCAAGCCTGGAGAGATCAGTGTGAACTTTGTGCTTCTCACTGGTGGGGAGCCAAGGAGAAGTCAAGAAGCCAGGAGAGCTCTCCTGTATGACTCTGCATGACATACCCTGAGGAGTTTGGGGGAGTAATGGTTACAACCAGGTGAAGCACTCCTAATGTCTTTCCCACAGACTGCTGCTGGGTTGCCTGTGCAGAGCTCTACTCTTTTTTGTCCTATGAAAACACTACATTTCCTCTCAGTGGTAAAAATGGGAATATGTATTTCTAATACACTTTTTTTTTTCCTCCTTGGTAGATACAGATTGAGGAATGCAGAAGAGCAAATAAGACCTTTTAAGGCCTTTGAAGAAAATGGCTTTTAGAAAGGCCATACTCCTCTCACTAATTGTTTAGTATTTTCTCAAGGTCGAGCAAAGGGCTTTAATTGATAATAAGTTGCACATAACAAGCTAGACAGGTTAAGTAGACTTAGGACTCTTGTCAAAATGCATGACATTAATTAACATTATGAAAGCAGAATAATAGTAGTACCCCATAAAAACTGCATTAGGAAGGAGATAGAATAACACAGGTCATGTTAACTTACTGCATAAGGGAAAGGAGGGGGTAGCATTTTTTTCTGATGAGAATTAGGAAACAATGTAGTTCAGAGGCTATAAAAAGACCTCAAATATAGATCAGAGATCTCAGGTGGTACTGAGGGACTCAGCTGAGGTTCAGCTCAGAAATGGTGGGGTGTTATGTTGATGTTAGGTCCAGTTGGGCTAAATGCAGTTGCAATTGTTGTGATTTTATCCTTTGTTTCAAAAAAAAGAAGGAAGGGAGGAAAAAAAAGACCAAAAGAACAAAATATATAAGGGAAGTCAGGAAGAAAGAGCAAATGGAAATAAGCAAAGCATAAGAGATTCATCCTAGCCGGACCTATGCCTTCGTTTCTTTTTTTTCCTGTCAGTAGTGGATGATCATGAACCAGCCAGAAGAAAGGAAATGAGAAGGGCAAGAGAAAGAGGGAGAAATTTTATCTTCAAGGGGTTCAGGGTTGCTGCTGTTGTGTGTTATACCATCTGTGCCATTGATACTCTGAGTACTTCACTCCACACTAAGAAAAAGCAGCAGCATCAAAAGCTGCCCTTGGCCACACCAGAATTCAACCCAGCCAGTGTTGGGGTGACCTGTTTTGTGATCTACTGTGATGACCTTGCTGCTGGTTTATGGCTTCTTGCCTGAGACAGTGCAAGGAGTCATAAAAAGTTTTTGCTTTTTTTCTTTTTAGTTCTATACTGCTGCCATCAATAGCTCCTATTCGGATGTGCTCTGCAAGCTTGTGAAATAAAACAATTCCCAGGCCTCTTGACCCTTCTATCATTTTCTCTTCCGCTATATTTTTGTGTTATGTAGGAACCACAAAAGAATAAAAACTCAGCAAACTCTCCCACCAGTTCATGATGCACTCTGAGTACATTCTTATAGCAAATTTAATGTTAATGAGCGCAAATTACTCTTGGAAATCATCATAAAAGGCATAAAAAGGCTGATACTGTATATTTGATATACTCTGGAGGTTATCTCCAAGATGGAAGTGCAATTATGAGAAACATCCACAAATTCCCTCCATGGGAAGATGGCAATTTCTGAGTACATGGTGCATTTGTGGTTTGGGCATGCATCACATTTATGGGCCAGACCAATACTCATTGAGAGGATGGAATTTGCACCCTTCTGTAACAATAAAAATCATTTTACTGAGAAGATGTCTTCAAGATTGTTACTGTAAAATACTGTCATTAAATGTATAGGAGATAATCAACCTTTCTTTTCTATTTCTCAGTTGTGCAGTCAAGTCTTCTTGAAAAGCTAGAGTGGCATAAAGCAGACAAGCGAGGCAGAGAAATTGTTCATAGTTCTGTGAAATTATATTAATTGTAAAAATAACAACAATAACAATAGTAATACTACTACTACTAACTCAGCAACCATAATTTCTAGTATTTCACACCACAGTTAAGTTAATAAGACTTCTCAGGGTTGTAAGAACCTGCTGAGCTGCTAATGTTTGTGGGATGAATCAGTAAACATGTTGCAAATTCCCCAGGTAGTCTGGACAGGTAATGTCATGATATGAGGGGTCCAAAGAGGTTGTGGTCATCTTTATAGGTGTTCCCATTTATTTTTCTCCTCTTGTACTACTGGAAGTATTTATTGGTGGCTTTTCTGAACAAATGCAATATGAAAATGCTGAAAAACCTAACCCAAGTACTTCCTGAAACATCTGTGGCTGTGCTTTATTTTCATGTCTGAAATTTCAGCCTGAAGTGTGGCTTGAATCATTCATATTCCAGTACTCCTACAAGAACTCAATTGTGTTCAGAATTCCATGAGACTCTTTGAACACGTTACTCCAGGAATTAAATTTGTAGGCTGTATATGTCAATAAGTGATGTCTCTCTCATGTTTATTTTCTTCAGAGGAAGGCATTGTTCAAAATGAGAGGAATTAGGAGCTGGATTTCCATGCAGACTCATGTGGGCTCCTTGTATTGCCCTGTATCTCAGAAATAAAGGTAAATGGATGGGGAAAGGCTATGCTGGCAAGGTTGCAGCTTGGGAAGCCATAGCTGAGCTATTTTTGAACTGCTGGTACTACTGGAGATACAGCAACAAGATTTAGTATGAGAGGGAATGGGTACTGCAGCCATCAGCTTGGGTTGAACTTCAAGGTAAAAACATTCCCTTTCCTTTGCTTATCTGGCTTTCTTAATGCAATGACCTGCACAGCACTCCTGCAAGGTCAGCAGAGGCTATTTATTAGTCTCGACAACAAACTGTCTGCTGGGACAACCTTTCAATGGGAAATCTGTGCTTAATTCTGAGTGCCAGAAGCCTGTGCAGGCAGTGTAACATGGATGGTAAGGATGAACCAGCTGGAGGGACTGCAGGGTGAGTGGCTTTCCTTGCCCCCAGCACATTGTAATTTCCCATAGGTCATTTGAAAGATATTTACAGTCACCTAAGCCACTCCAAAAATAACATTAGCTTCTCCTGCTGAAACTAGTGACATTTAACTATAGAGGAGAAATGTAAATATTGTTGAAATATCTCCACCTCTGAAAAGCTCTTTAATATCCACAAGTAGCTGCCAGGTTTGTCAAATAATAAATCAAAGTCACTTCTCTCCAAATAGGAAAATGGCAACCAATAAATCTCTGGGCCAACCATTACCAGGCACAAGTACGTTGTATTTGGGAACAATTCCATCAAACAGAACATGGCCAGCAAAATCCAGCTCCATGTTCTGGGAGAGGCTTTTTTTGCACATTTCTGTACCAAAGCAAGTTTTCCTGTGACTTTCCCGGTCCAGCCTTCATGCCACAGAAGGCTTCTGTCAGAACAATGCAGTTCTTTCCATCACCCTGAGGAAGTCTCATCAGAACATCACAACTCTGTGGGGTGTCAAAAATCTGTAGCCCTCTAACTAAGAATCTAGCCTCAGAATATTTATGTTTGTTGTTATTTGTGATTCTCATTACACATATTTTAATTGCACCATTTGTAAAATTTGTGTTTTCATGGACTACACATAAAAGTAATTATATTATTAACTGCCTTATTTTTTTAAAGGAAGAACTTATTTATGATGCACAAGCTCAGTCACTTATGTTTCATTTTTGTCTTAATTTTTTACTTTCATGAGATCCTACTCTGCAAAATAGGTTAGATTGCAATCTGTCTGGATTTGTCTCAAATCTAACTCTTCTTCATATACTTCACATGCATTGCTCACTGTAATGCCACAACCTTGGCAGTGATTATATAATCAATATAACAAAGTTCTATCTGTCCCATAACAAATGCAGGCTAGGAAGGTAACACAATACCCAGGAAGTAAGAATTAATCTTTTAAATCCAAATATATTGCTGAGAGCAGAGCTTTCTGTTGAGTGCTCATAAGCACTGAGGCAAGCTGGATTCTTCAAGGTTTAATGTTAGCCCTCTCACAGTCTCCTTGTGCAGCTTTGGGAATACGTAATTCTTCAGGATCAGACAATTTTCAAACTGTTTAAATAAAACTATTGTTTTTTCTTTAGGAGGTAGAGTTTTCAGTCTGTGATTAGGGTTTGTAATAAAAACAAACCAAAACTGATCTCATGAAAGAAAACATTCCACTGGCTTCAGAGAATGAATCTGCATTGATGCAATAAGCTTTGCTTTTCACACCCACAAAGAGGAAAATTATGCATTTATCAGATTTTAATGCCCTTCACAGTTCTTCCTCTTGCTTTTTCTTATATTCAAGTTTTATGGATGTTCTACCAGTTACACAAAAATTCCACAAATGCTTTCCACAATGTATTTGGTTTTTATTTGTTTAATAATCCTCTTCTACTAACAATATATGGAAATAGAGCATAGAGATCACTTGGGGGTATGGGAAGTGTATGCTGGGAATAATATTGACTATGATAAGGTATCCATACTATGATAAGGTAGAAAGAGCATCAGCTTTTTGCCATGCAGTTGAGACTGGATAATGAAAAGGAAACTGAAATTGATATTCTTCTGACAAGAGCTGTTGAGATCCAGTTTTCAGTCATCTCTGCCTTAATACACCCACACTTCAGGAGGCTACTTTGGCTTCGCTGTAGCTTTAATCAAGCACACCTCTCAGTTTTTCTTCTAGTGAGCAAGTGCTCACATCAGTGAAACCACAACCAGGACTGGTGTTAGCTGACCGTGTCAGTAAGATATCCAATAGCAGCACTGCCAGATCTCATGGGCAGGTTTCAGTTTGCCAAAGTCAGTAGCCAGCTTTTGACACATTGGATGCAAAGCTGCTGAGTGCCTAAAAGGGAGCAAAGAGCCTGTGAAAGTCTGGCTCCTGTTGGGCAGAGAGACTGAGCTGGAGAATGGCCCTTCCAGGCACATTGAAACTTGTCCTGTTGCTGCCAGCTCTGGGCAGGTTCAGCAGGTATCAGAGTGTTCTGGCACTGTGCCTGTCAAACCAGCACCTCTCCTGGGTTCTGAAGAGGCACACATATAAGCAAAACAGCAGACCCAGAGATACACACACAAACAAAAACTTTTCTTGTCCTTGGCACGTCTTATGAACACTTTAAAGATAAAGAAAAATTGCCCTTCATTCTGCACAGTCCCAGCTCTGACACCTCACAGCTTCCTGCAGAGCTGCACAACTCTCAGCACTAAGCAGTGTTTTTATCACCATTTGACAATTGTGAGCTCGTGGAGTTAAACACTCCTAACTTGGCTCTCAACTCCAGCTGCCCTCTGCACTTTGCCAAGGCTCCTGTAAGAGTGCCAACACAATCAGCTTCTGCTGGGGACAGACAAGAACTGGTCTGCCTCTTCAGGAAGAACTTTTCTAGCTGTAGTGAAATGCAGAATTTTGCCAAATATTTATAGAAAGATATACACACACACACACACATTTACACACATATTAGGAGGAAATCGCGTCTGACTTGAGAGCAATTCCTGGTTCTTGCATTTCCTGACTTCTATCATAGCTCCTCACACAACTGTTTTTGTTATTTTCATTCCCATTTGAGGCTAGGGCATGACTGCTGAAAATACAGATAACCTTGTCTATCTAAAGCACTGATTTAGGTTTGGAACTATTTAATCATTGCATTAAAATGTTCACAATAATTTGATTTCAGAAGCCTATTAAGAATAAGTGTTAGACTGGAAGAGCACAGAGTAAGAGTACATTGCCTATAGGACAGACAGAAGTCCTTTTCCTGAGAAAATGGGATAAAATAAACTAACATTAAAGAAACTGCTGTGGGTTAGCTGTGGTGAACAGTCAGAAAACTAATGTCTGAGTTCTTGGCAGGCTGATCATCCAGAGCTAAAGACTGAGATTCAGCCCAGGACACAGAGGACAGAGGCACCTGTCTCCTATTTCCCTCAGTGGAAGAACAATCAATAAAAATGATAAAATTTCCATCACAATCCTGGAAAGAGAGGATTGATGAAGAAAAATTTTTGAATATCTGATCTAAAGCTAGTCTCAGCTACGAGAGTGTCAAAACTCTTCAGCTTCTGTAGATCAGGCCCTCAAGGTTGTTTCTACTGATTGATGCTTCACTGTTGTTTCAGATGTTGCCAAATAGCATGAGTACTAATAAATTCCCAGGGAAAAAACAGATTAAATGGACAGTGTACCAGACCCTTGTGCATCCTGATCAGTCTCCCCTTAGAAAACATAATTGGCAAAAAGTATTTTTGACTTCTCCTTGAGG
Source organism: Pycnonotus jocosus (assembly GCA_013400435.1). NCBI lineage: Eukaryota > Metazoa > Chordata > Aves > Passeriformes > Pycnonotidae > Pycnonotus > Pycnonotus jocosus. The sequence goes on along the minus strand of VWYP01025807.1, from coordinate 149,516 downwards.
CTGCAGAAGCATTTTTCATTTCATAGGTCATATCTGAGAGAGCCTCCAGAGAAAGTGTGATACTGGCTTTACAGTATTTTTTTAAAAAGATTTGGCTCAAATAGAACCAATATAGCCAAGACAGCAGCAACAATACTCTCTACATTGCCCTATAAATATTAAGTTCACAATGTAATATGTGTCAATTAGGGATGATCTGTGCTGTAGACCAATATACAATATAACAAACAATGGAATGAGATCAGTGGCATGTTTTAAAACATAAAATCCAAACAGCCACCATGCAGCAAAGCCTTATAGTATCACTGAACTCAAATTAATATAAAACCATGCTTAAAAGATGTATAGATGACATAGTTCTTCTGACAATTCCAGCCATTTACATCTGCCTTATTTTGTTTTTCTTTCTGTTTGTTATTTCTATTCCTGAAGTACAGAACAAACATCTAGTCTCCTGGAAGCCAAAGGCAAAACTTGGTGATTTTCTTTTGTTGTTGGTAATAAAAAGAAAATCAATAAAAGAAATTAAGAAAAAAATACAGTCAGATGGGCAGATATTAAAAATTCATCTTTTGCTGTAGTCATAGGTGAACTTTTAAGAAAAAAATTAGTACAATACATGATCATTTTATACAGAGATTGACATAAATATAAGTCATTTAGCTTTAATTGTATAATCAGAATTGGCTTGCCCTTGGTTGGTTGTTTTTTTGGGGTTTGTTTGTATTTTGTTGTTCAGATGGTAACCAGGTGTAAAAACCAAACCTGGAAGATAAAAATATCCGCATCTCTTCCAGTGAGATTAAATAAAAATAATTGCAAAATAATTTTGTCTGTCTGCCAAAAAAAAAGAGGTTCAAATATCCTTAGACATATTGTGATAAAACCTGAAAAATTACATTGGCTCACTAGCTGAAACAATAGTGTTTTGAACGTGGAAGTTGAAATGCAGAAGAAGTTGCCAGAAATACTTGAATTTTAAATATAAACATATGTTCTTAAAATCAGATTAACACACTGATAAGGAAAACCTGCTATGTCTTGATTGTTTATCTCTGAAATCCTCCTCTGAGGACTACATACTGTTTAAGATGACAAGCTTTTGCCAAATTAAATCTGTGTCTCAATAAAAGAGAAAGAGGACAAAAATTGATGACCCTTGTTTTTTAGGCACCCAAACTCTGTGTTCTGAAGGTTCTTCCTGACCTTTGATTTATGCTGTTATCTCTGGTTCGGGTGAATAAGAGAGAATTTGGGGGTGGAAGGGGGTTTCCCCTTATAGAAGAAAGAGATTACAAGCTGCAAGGATAATATTAAGGATTTCATTGGGTCCATAAGCAGGTGTTTGATTTCTGGGATTATGTTCACAGATTCTTCACAGGCAGAGCTGCTTAAAAGCAACCCTTTCACTCAGTCCCCCGGTTTCTTTTGTCACTTGTCTAACTCTATCCTTCTGCAGCAGACATTGGCCACTCTGCCTTCACCTGAAGCTAAGCAAGCAAGATGGTAAAAGCTTCAATATCCTGGCTATTCACAAGGAGATACAATTTATTTTTGCTGTTCACACAAGCAGTCCACTGAACTACATTTCTATGCCTTGCCACTCTTCATCGCACTCCTTTTGGACAAATTATTACCCTTCGTTTTTGCCTTTGGTTGTCCACTTTACAATTAGAAAATATATTGTGTATTTTTGACAAGCACTTGGAATTCTACTGAGTAAAAAACCAAACAAAACAAACTGAAAAACCCAAAGCAACAGAAGATTCTCCTTAAGAGAGTTTGCTATGCTTCACTATCTTACCTCCAAAATGTGGATTACCAGTCAGGAAATAAATATTACATGACACCTTCAGTGTTCAGAGACAGAATTTCAGAAAGCTTGATTTACTGATGAGTGAAACAAACCTGAAAGATCTTAATCCCTGATTAAAAGAAAGGCATGGTTTTTAAGGGAAAAGCTCTGCATCTATTAACAATCCCTGCTGGCATCTATGACTCAAGAGGAAATATTTAATTTTGTCTTCTTTTCTGCTATTTTTCTTCTATTTTTGAATGATGTGGAGAGGGTGGAAGTTATTCCACTGAGCGAATTTCAGCCAATAATCTGACAGTGAAGTGAATGAGGCTCTCTACATGACAGTTCCTTCTCCCTGTGTCATCGCCAGAGAAGTCTATCCATTAATGACCCTTGGTTTCCATTTAAAAGCCCATCATCTCAGTAGGAAAAGTCCTCTAAAGCCTCTGACTTGGAGAGAAAAAGCTCTGCTAGCTGGCCTAAGGGCAATTTCTTCTTTCTGTTTACCTCTTTGAGAGGCAGCAGCCCAAATACATTACTGCCTAGAAAGTCCTGCTCATAAAATAGGGGGGAAAGGGGGGTGGAATGGGGAAGGAACAAAATAAAAAGAAATCTGGAGCTGAGGCAGAGAGAAAATCAGGGTATTGTATCCTTTAGTGCAAGCAGCATGTGTGTCAAGAAATGCATGATTAAGATTTAACCCAAGATCCATCCCACTAGCGTCTTTATTATTTCTGTGGGGCCATACCCATGCAACTTTCCCTGACAGTACAATTTACTTTAAGAAAGCTCTTTGTCATAAGAGGCATTGCAGGACCCCATGGAAAGCTGGTGATCATCAGCATGCCAGTTTCCCTCTAATTTTCACTAATTCTTTCAAGCTAACATAACACATTAGAATAAAACCCAGTCCCTGCCTGGATCAAACTTACAGCATGGGCTAGACCAGCATGTGCACTTGCTTGCAACACATTCTGCTCCTTGCACAAGAGAAAAGGGTCTGACTTTTCCTCCTCTCTGGAAAGTGATCCTCCACAAGAATGGCAGCCAGCATCCTCAACAGCTCCACAGAGAGCAGCAATCATTTAGGACTTTTAATTGGTGCATATGACATAGACTCCATCATGAGGGATCACATGGTCTGAACAAAAAAGTCTCCACTGACAGCAAAAGATGTTTAAATGATATTCAGGAGACATCAAGCCCTTGGACAGCTTCCTTGCCTGAGCAATTCAGCAGAATAAAAGAAAGTTTGGGTTTGTTTTCATTTTGGGCTCCTGGTGCTGATAAGGCTTGAGCAGAAGAGCTCCTGGAGCCTGGGAAGGTTGCAGTGGCCATTGCCAAAGTTGTCTCCATCAGCAACCTCCCACGGAGGGAGCTGCCATCAGCAGGATCAGGTTGCTGCTCCGCAGTGCCACAGAGCTGCTAAAGGCTTTTCCCTCTGGAAGAGCCTCATCTGTCACACATGGACACTGCAATGCTGAGAGAACAAGATTTCATCCTCATGGCAAGGAACCAAAGCATCTTTTTCACGCCTTGAGGTGCCTGCCTGTGTCTCTCTTTCTCATCACACCTCCTCCCAAGCTCACACAAAGCCTCTCATTCCCCATCACTGCATCCCCTCCTTTTGGCCTCTTCACGGGTGGAACAGCTGAGAGCCTCCCCTCCCCATCCCAAGCATCTGGCCTCCCTCCAGCAGGCTTTTACACCTCCACTAGCATGCCAGAAAGAGCCAGAAACAACCTCCCCAAAACCCTAATGAAACTCCCTCTTAAGTACCACATTCCATGGCAGGGCTGCAGGTGCAATTCTAGGAAGCTGCAGATTTCCTTAAAGATGCCCATAAGACTTGTTATTACCTGACATAGCTCACCTGATAATGATAAATGATACACAGATCACTGAAAATATGATCTTTTCATATATATCTATGAAGAGATGAATGATTTTATATGATATATAATGTAATCTGGCTAATCACTGCCAAAAAACCCCCACAAGCAGTGAGAGACTCTCTGGGCTGCCTGAGCTGTACTGAAAAATCAAGGTCAATGTCTTTCCAGATTTTTCTAGAACAACAACCTTGAGCCCAGCACCACTCAGTTTCAGAGAGAGCTCAATAGGGAAACTGAGACTTGACAAAGTGTCTCAGCAAAGATGCACAGCTTGGAACAAATCAGATAATTTGTAGTAATTGCAGGTGGCTCATACAGAGTCATGTGAAGAAGACTCCCTTGAGTCAACTTGCACTACACTTGGATTTCTTTCAAGAAGATATTTGACTTAGTTTATTTTTTTTTTTAAATCAGAGCCAAAAAAGGAATTTAAAAAGCTTTTAATCACTCTAAGAATCCCATTTAATCAGACTACTGTCTGAGTTTGTTTCTTTAGCACTGATGAATTAACCTAATCACAGTGTGATGTAGCTAAGTTTTGATAGTGTAATATTACAAGTTTTTTTCTGTTAGTTGCCTGCATTTTTGTCTGCTGCAAACCTTGCTTACAGGTTGATAAGAGGTCTTAAAAGCAAGCCCTGACCAAATCCATGAATTTCCATGTTCAAACCCTGCTATTCTTATTTTCCAAAATGGCATATTTAAATAATTCCTGTGAACTATCACATGATACAGGTGATTCTAATTATGCAGACTGAAACCAAAGTAAACAAATCCAGTGTTTTCTAAGTGGGCTAGATACTTAAAGGGGAAAGGAAGGTAAGAATCTGAAGCACCTTGGGCCATAGGTTACATTACTTATGTTACTTATTTTCCCCCTCCCCAGGGAATTCATTCAGACATTGGACTCACAGCTTTTTGTCTGGCTAAATTGAAATGCACAAGCTAATGAAAACCAGCCTGTTGCTGAATTTGGAAAGAAACCACAATCACAGGTAAAACAAACTCATTAATGCAAAGTCAGATGTAACAATGAGATTGGAACAAGTTTAAACTCATAGCCCAGTGGAGTCATGGCCAGAGAATTTTTCTGAAACCATATGGTGTCTGCCATGAGAATGTCAAGAAATATTGCTCTTAGCCACATAGCTGTCTGAGGGATGGCAGATGGAGGGAACAGTGCTAGGATATCTAATTATCTTAGAGGCTCTTAATTCCTTTGCTGGTTTTTAAATGTCACTCTGTCAATATCTGATCCAGTGACCATGGAAGTGGAGGGGAGTTTCTCAATTGACTCTGGGGGGTGCTGGCCTCAAATCTACATAGTTTATGTAAGAAAGTATTTGGCTTCTGGCTTGTTGCAGAGTTGTTTGCAGGACACAGGGAAGAGAAGAGAATGGATGGAAAGCAGGATGGAAAAAAGGCTACTTCTGAGCATTAAATGCTCAGGGATTTACTGTGAGTCTATAGCAAAATGGACATTTCATCCTAAATCCAGATTTGGAGTGGTTTTGTGTGCTTATATCAATAGAAAAACACCCTGAACCGTACTTTTATTTTTCTTCCTCTCAGAAAAGAATTTTTTTTTGTCTCCCAGTTAAAGCTCTGCTGCTTTTTCTGTTCCCATGATGTTTTCTCATCTCCATCCCATGATCTTGCACTCTGACATTCTGCAAAGCATCAGTGCCAGGGATCCCACTTCCCCAAGGGTGGATTGTTTGTCACATCAGCTGCCTGGCTGCGTCCAGTTGCTGTGCTTCATCCCATGCCAAATTTCCCTGCCATAAGAAAAACAAGGCACACAGCAGAGGGACAGATGCCCACTCACTGTGAGGGCTCCAAAATCTTCAAGGGCAGAATTTCTTCTGCATAAGGGAATCTCTTGCTCTGCTGATTCATGGTGCAGCAGAAGGATTGAGGCTGGCTGGGCAAAGAGCTCATTGTCCTTCGCTTTGGGAAGGAGCTGGCAGCTGTGCAGGAAACCTCTGCTCCAGAGCAGCACTGACCTTGTTAATGGTGCCTGCTCATGCTGGGCTGGGAGATCCTCTCATTATTTATGTGCCAAGGGGAGCCAAGCTGATACCTGCTGCCCAGGCAGCCCTCACATAACCCAGAGTGAGCAGGCACATGGGTTCAGCTCTGCCAGCTTGTACTCAGGACTGGCCTCAGCTAACCCATGGAAAGGGGTCAGGACTGACCAGTGACTTGTGCTTGGATTACACATTCCTCAAACAAACCTCACAGGGGTGGCTGAGGAGAGGAACCATTGCCATTTCCACCTCATCCACACGAAGGCAGAGTCTGATGACAGCCTCAGATATGGCAAAAAAGAGTTCAGCACAAGATTTGTAATCCAGTTCTAAACATTAACATTCTGCGTCTTGGGACATTTTACTCAGCTTGGAGTGGCATTGAAAATAAAACTAGGTGCTGTGGGTGTGAGCCAGCCAGGTTTAGAGAGGTGTAGTTTGAACAATTGCACTTTTTCACCACTGTGTGCTTGGGCGTATCTTGGTGTTAGATAAAGACATAACATTTCCAGCAAAGCAGCTGCTTTTGTTCCATCTCCCTTCTGAGGTCTGAAGTCTGTTCAAGACTGTCCAGACCTTGATTTGCACTGCACAAGGCAAGATCAGAATGAATATGGTCTGAATCTATCACTCAGGGAGAAAGAAAAATGTCATTCAGACTCTGAAAATATAGTTGTTATGAAGACAGAAAAAAGCCCACATATACAGCAGAGTGTTTGCTCAAAAATGTACATTGCTGCTCATTCCTATGACAAGCACACAACTAAGTTTGAAAAGGTTTAATCACAATTTCTACACAAGAATATGATTGGAAACTGTGTCCAGGCAGACATGTAGTTTTTGGTGTCTGTGATCTTTTTTCCTAAGGAAAATTTTTTTTCTTTGGTAGACACTATTTCCATAGCACACAGGTACATTCACACATATCTGGACTAGCAACTGTGCTGGGCATTATATAGCTGTTCCCTTAACCCCCTTGCTCCAGTTCATTAGTTCCTGTTTTATAATCATTGCCTAGACAGAAGTTAGATCTTTAAATGCTGAGTTTTGCATTGAAATCTTACTGAATGCTGGTTTTGGCTTGAGTTTTTTTTTCACTTGAGGCTTCTGCTTTGAAAAAAAAAAAAATGGATAGGAAGCTTCATACTCTACAAAGAGCTCTCCTCTTTTCTTGTATTATTTAAGTCCTCATAGCAACTCTTTCAGATAGCTTCCTGAACTCTAACAACAAAAAAAAACCCCAGTCCTAATCTTAAATGGGCTGATACAGGACAATTTTGTGTTTTGATACGGTTCATAAGAAGCTGTAGTCAAAACTAAAGACATTTTCATTCCCTCCTCATATAAATAAACATAGCCAACTAAACACATTCCCCACTGTAACCAACCTCTTAACTCCGAGATGGAATTTCTCCTTTTTTTCTGACTTGATATTCGAAATTGTATAGTGTAAGTTTTAAAAAAGATTTTATATGAAAAACATACAACATTTCCCAACACTAACTTATTTTTAAGTTCTTTTTAAATTGACTTGCTGGTTTTATTCAACATTTTCTACTCCACGGTTTTAACCACATTCATAATCCACTCAGCATATGGCAAAATCTAAGAAAATTCAGTCAGAGAACCATTAGAGTAAGTGGAATGAGACACATTGCCTATTTAGCCTTATATATTGCTTGCAGGGATTGCTTTTGCTTCCAGGGAAAGAAGTTTTACTTAGCATGTAGATCTTCAATTATTAAGTGTAATGACTCAGACGAAAATGTTGTTATTTTCTGTCCCCTGGAGATAAGTAACTTATGACTTCAAGCACAGTGGTAAATATCCCAAAGCTTGAATTCTGGATAGCAGTATTATTTCTACAACTTTGCAAGTCAATACAGAATTCCTACTTGTTTAGCAAACCCCAGTACTGTGTGCATTGAGATGTGAAGTGATTGGCAAACACAGCCAAAGAAAAAGGAAAAAAAATGTATCAAATTATGGAAACAGCTCACTACAGGACTGAGAAGAAACAGATATTTTCCTTTGGTTACCAGTTTGAAGGCAGGTCAGTCCTCACCAACAGATACAATCCAAAGGTTGGTATTGAAGTATTTGACTCAGATGGGATGCGGTATTCCAAGGGATTTTGTCAGTTATAGGGTTGAGTCCCTGCATTTGTTACAGCTGAGTATGAGATCAGACCTTGCAGGTCCACAGAAAACCCAGTCTAGAGAGCACTTCACAACCACCAAGCCTGCTAAGAACCCTTCTGAAAAATTGAAACATGACTGAACTGAGGAACAGATGGGAAAGATCAGTTTCCCACCTGAAACTAAGAGTATCTGTATTCTTGAGGTTGAATTCACCAGCACCTGTATTAAATTTTATGCTTCATTTTCCCCAAAGTAAATAGATGACAAATTTACTGAAAAAACCCCTGTCATCAATAACAGAAGCTGCCCTGCCCATAAAATAAAAAAAAAATTGCTACAAAAAATAAAACCAGAAAAGTTCTATCACTGTATTCTTGACTTCACACTGCATGATCAAAATTTGATCTGTGCATAATTATTAGCTTCCTTTATCTGATTTTCTTAATCTTGACTTCTGAAAGTATTTATTGTATTGGGAATATTCTTGCATTTCAGATAATTCACTATAAGCTCTCTAATAATGTAATGAAGCTGATAGCACAATTGAACTGTTAAGAAATCTGTTTAATATCAAAAAGAAGAAACACAATATTTTACTATTAGAAAGTTCTGTGAGAGACAGCAAAGAAAATAAGTTATCTGTTGGATAGGAAAACTCCAGATCTTAAAAATATTGAACATCAGCTCCAGGTACATCACTCAGTTCCTTTGGCAGCAAAGCAGGGATCTCTCATCCATAAAAGCAAATGGATTATGGAAGTTATCAATGCAGTCCTGATGTGGCAGGTATCCAGATCAAGCTCTGTGTACAAAGATCCACGAGGTCACCAGTGTTACATTGAGGGCCATGAGGGAAATTTTCAATAATTTCACTCAGAAAGCACACTGGTAATAAACTTACTGCATATCAGGAATGTTATATATCTTTCTTGCTACTTTGAAAGTACTGCTTTGTTATGAAATTTCTGCTTTCTGTTCAACAAACATCTGACTACATCAGAACCAAGAGCAATAAGGAATAAATCACAGCAGCAGTCAGGATAACAGAATTGTTGAGGAAAGATTGCATCTATGCTCCAAAGAGACATATTTCCAGATGCCATCTCCTCAGGAGGAGTTCTGGAACAGCATGAAATGAGTGATGAAAGGCATCAGTACTTATCAGCTTGGGTTGATCATGGCCAGAAGAACTTTTTCAGGAAAGGCTGTGTGGTTTGGAGAAGAGGTCGTGGAAATGACACCATGCTCTGAGGTTTCCTAGAAGCAAAAGCACAGGGAGTGTGGTTGCCAGTGCAATGCACTGAGCCTCACTAAGTGTTCTGCAGGTCCTGGACCACAAGGCACAACTCTCTCAGTGCATTCATTCTGAGCTACAACAACACTTAAAGCCAGAGACTTCAGTGATTCTAACCCAAGCATACCCCTATAGAAACACAGACACAGGAATCCAAATATATCTCTTGACAGTTATATATGAAGACACATCAACATCTGCCCTAAAAATACAGTGGGAGCATCCCACTGATGGCTTAAAGACTGGGGCCAGGCACAACCTGGAAGATCTGCACAGACACAGGAATTACAGGTCTCCAACAGAGGGAGGATATCCTGTTTCACCCTGAGCATAAAAGGCTGACTGAGAGGCAGATGAATGTCTTTTGGGACATACAGAGGGCTGGACATGTTGACCACAGGGTGTTGCTAGTGGAGAAGCATATTTTGTGACCTGGGCTTAAAGGAAAATTGCAGTTTTGAACAGTTCTGATGTGATCAGAATAAAAATTACTATGCAGGACTGTTGAGCCTGAATCTGACCTAGCTGGGAAAAGCACATAAAGATTCTTCAAATCACAGAATATCCTGGGTTGGAAGGGACTCACAAGGGTCATAGAGCTCAGCTGCCAGCCCTGCATAGGACCATCCCCCAGAGTCAGACCCTGTGCCTGAGAGCATTGTCCAAACACTTCTTGAACTCTGTCAGGCTGGTGCCCACTGCCCTGGGGAGCTGTTCCAGTGCCCAAACACCCTCTGGAGGGAAAACCTTTCCCTGTTATCCGACCTAAACCTGTCACTAGACAGCAGAGTGAGCAGTATCTGACACTCCCCATCATGAAGAAGTTGTAGGGTGCTGTGAAGTCTCAGCCCAATCTCCAGCTTAGTCTGAACAAGCCAAGTGACCTCAGCTGTTCCTTGTGTGGTTTCTTCTCTAGACTCTTCATCACCTCCATAACTCTCTTTTGGATGCTTTCTAAGAACTTTATATCTTTCATAGGTTATGGTGCCCAAAACCTACCATAGGCCAACACTCAATCATACTCTGAAGAAATACTGTTATCTATGTCTTGTGCCCTGGAAATTAAAACCAAGCCCAAACCAACAAAATACTAAAGGCCTGGATACCATCATGGAGATCTGAACAGCAGAAAACAATCTCTGCTTAGAATGCAAAGGATGTATTAGATAACATTAGGAGGGAAAACAGGAGGGTATTGCATAGCTTGGAAATAAATTTGCATCAAAATAATATTTCTAGTTCTTCCTATTTTGGAGGGAGATAAATGTTTTCTTAATCATGTAGATTGTGGTGCAGCAGAAGTTGCCTTACAATGCAGGAAATATTGTTCAAGGAAAAAATGGATTCAAAAGACCAAGGAATAATGAAGAAAAAGGCAACAACAAAAACCAAAACAAACCCTGAAGAGAGCCTTAATTATACATGTTGAATGAGATGCTCCCTGGCTGCTTTTGTTTAACATAATTTTAAGGCAAAGTCCTTTAAGCACTGTGGAGAGAATGTAGATGATACATCAGGCTGCTCATTAACTGCTGTAATTCTGAAATATTTTGCATTTCCTGTTCAGGTCCAGGTTTGGGCCTTTTTTGTGTGTGTTAGTGATTAACCTCTGAAGGGAAAATGGAGGGGGCTAAATGGATAATCCCAATTAAATATGACAAAAACATTTATCAGCCTAAGAATACATCTTTTCTCTCCCTTTCCTTGGGCAGTACATACTTGATCTCTGCAGGAGGGAGCCCTCCAGAAAATCACCCAAGCATCAGCAGTTTTGATTATGAGAAAGATGAGTACAGCTGTGCAAAGGGCTTGCCTGCTGTCTTTACAGACTGCAAGGGGTTTGACAGTGCTCTGAAGGCTGTATTAAAACCACCACCATGTCCACATCCCTGCCAAACATCCCATTACTTGGGACACAGTACATGATATTTTGAGGGGAAAAGCTTTTTGACACTGTACATGAACACAGCATCTGGCCATGGAAATATGATGTTCTTTTCCTCTCAAAAACCCCACTCCCTTAACCCCAACATCATTTCCTGCACAGACACATCTGATCTTGTTTGACAGAAAGGAGACTTGCAATAGTTAAGCTTTCAAGATCTATTCTAGTTCGACTTTTCCAGTTTTTGTCTGGTAGAGAAGATCAGGATGTAAGTTAGCTCATCAGTATGAAATTCAAATAATTCTCTGGTGCTCATCACAAATCTCCTGGAAATGAAAAGCCAAACAGACTCTTGACATTTATGTAGGTCTCCCCCTGTCTAATTGCAATGAAAAGATATTTGTATGAATTGAATTTCTTTCTGGTTTAAATCTCTCTTGGATTCATATTTAGGGGATTCAAGGGATTTTGTGTTAGATCTTAATATCTAAAAAAAAAAAAATACTTGTTATGATGTTTGATTTTTATCATCTGTTCTTATGACATGATTGCCATGCTCCTCTGATATATTTCACCTCTGTGAGCTCATTCAAGGGCACTGGGGTAGGCCCCAGTCTAAGCATAGAAATTATGTTTATGGCTACTCACAGATTAAAGCTAAATGTCAAACTACAGAAGGAGGCATTGCAAAGGGTAAGTATTAAAAAGTAATAACTCAGCAAAAAAGTGCTTGGAGCAGGTGAACAGTTTCACTGAAATTCCCTTTGTGTCAAATTGTAGACTTTTGCCCTTTGCTCAGTGTGGGAGTGGGTGGGAAGAAATAAATCAGAAAATACTTGAGAGAAAAAAAAAAGCAGAGATTCCTCAATTTTATTGTGACCAATATATTCTCATATCCTACGTCTAGCTCAGTGTTCTTTCCACTCAGTTACCAGTGAATATAGTAAGCAAGAAACTATTTCTATGTGCATTGCAGAAAATATAAGAAAATATTTGTTTTTTTCCAGACAACAACACTCTAAGTGATATTTTGTGGGACAGTCTGAATCTAGGCAGAAGAGAAGATAGGATTCTAATGAGGATTCATTTACTTTGTGGTGAAGAGAAGCAAAGAAAAACAAGACAATGGTAAAAGGCTCAAAACAGAAATGGGCAGGAGGTAGAGCAAGAGAGGGGTGCAGACAAAGCAGCAGAGAAGTCCTGCTCTACTAATCAAACCATAACCAGAAGGTGAAACCTGTATCAAATGAAACCAAAACTTTCAATTACTTCTTAGACTTGCTGATTGAAGAATGCTTGGACAGCCTGTTATTTCTCAAACATCCCCAAACACCTCCCATTATAATTCTCCTGTTGAAGAGAAACTTTTCAGAAGTCCTAATCCCATCTTCCCTCCAGCATGAGCCATACAGCTCTTCCACAGGAGCTACAAGAGCAGGCAAGGAGTCTCCAGCCAGCACCTAAAGAGCCAAGGAAAGAGGCTGAGGGTCCCAACATGACCCTGCTCTCTGTCTCTGCTAAACACCTGCTCTCAGCATGCCAGACAAGGGAACCCTGCTGCCAAAAACTCACCTGGCTTCAAGGAAAGTGTCCATTCACTGCACTGGCACAGGATTTCCTTTATATTTCCAGCAACTTAGTCTCCTTATCTTATTTTTTCTCATCTGGAAGAGTGGGTCAGTAATTTTGCTTTTGTTTGTTCTGCTTATTCTGATTAAAAGTCCAAGCCAAGCATTCTTTCCTTCACTGCACTTAATTCAAACCACATAAAATTTCAGAACATGTTTTTTTCTGAACTTTGAAGCATCTTTCAGCTTTTCATGGCAGACAAAAGGGCTGAGGACTTGATAGGGTTTTTTATGAAAGACAGGTCATATAGGGCTTTTAGGGTCACCTCTCTAAAGAGGCAGCCAGTATTGCACTGCCAATACTAAACACACAACAATTTTGCTGTGTTTACAAATATGTGAATTTTATCCACTTTAAAGCTTGTAGATACTTTTTAAAAGTTAATGAAAAACCCAAAACCAGATTTTCAGAGGATCGCTCCTAAACCTCTGCTTCTCCCTCTTCTCATGTCACCATCACTCTACTATGAAAACATCTTGCACAGAGCTAAGCTTCAAGCACAAAAACATTGCTTTGAACCAAGACATTCTGCAGTAGAAACATTCTTGTTATTGTATCTACAGACCTCTACCAAAGAGGAATGTTTTCCCTCTGCCTTGTGGTGTTCAATGGAAAATATTCAAATAAGATGAAGTCCCCTGAGATCTTGAACACATGATAGGAGGGACTGACTGTGACTGCTGTGAAAAACACAAACAGTGGGATTATATCCATTAACCCCAAGGCAAAGGAGAGGTCACTCCAAATTTACCAGGATGCAAGAATACAGATAAACAAATTCTGTAAAAGTTACTGAAATGTTCTGAAAGGGATTTTTTGGCCTCAAAAACCCCCCACCTACACTTACTGGAGGGATTTATCATGTCCTTAGATCCACTCTACACTACAAATCTTCCAGATTCGCTGGTCAAGATGAAAGTTAAGATGAAGACAGAGGGGTAAAGAGTAAATATTCTGATTAGTTGTGTCCAGAATTAACCTAACTGGATGATTTCATTTTTCTTACCATAAATTCTAGTAGAGGTCACAGCTATTTCTGGGCAAAGAGGCTTTGTTTCAACCTGGTGCACCTCTGAATTCTGAGAGCTGAAAAGCCACACCATTAAACAGCACAGCCTGATTTAATGACAACAGAAAACACTTTGTGGAAAGCCCTGTGCTGCTGCAGCCAATGGAGAGAAACAGATTTCTAGATAGCTAGTGGAAGTTCAAATAATCGCTTGGAGATGCCTTTCTAGTTCTATCTTCACTTCAGACAGAGACAAGAACAACAGTTACAACCTGATTCTTAAGTACAACATTTAAAGTGAACTGGGTCCTAAGTTCTCACTAAATTTTGCCACTGAGGTGCCTGGAAACATCATAATGTTTTCTATAATAAATGAAAAATTATAAAGCAACATATTGTCTGTCTCCAGCAGTGTTTCCTTTCTGCACTTGATATATTTTTAAAAAATATACAGTACATATAGTGATCATGACACAGGAATCCTTCAAGGTAATAAATTGCAGATGTTTATTTGCTATGCATGAATGCAGAAAACACAGCTTCATATTCTTGGTTTGAACCATAGAGTTAGAATACCTTTTCTTAAAGAAGTACTCTAATCCTGAAGTTACTTGCTTTCCAAGTGATTCGGGGATGTTCTGCCTAAAGAGACATCTTGAGGAGAAATTAAAAGCCTTTCAATATCCAAAGGGGCCACATGAGATGGAAAGGGGCTGTTTAAAAGGACATGGGTTGATAGGAAAAGTAGCAATGCCTTCAACACTGAAAGAGAGTAGGTTTAATTTAGCTGTTAGGAAGAAATTCCTTACTAAGATTGTGGTGAGGCACTGGCACAGGTTGCCCAGAGAAGCTGTGGATGCTCCATTCCTGCAAGTGTTCAGGGACAGGTTGGAGGGGGCTCTGAGCATCCTGGTCTAGTGGGAATTGTCCCTGTCCATGGGAGGGGAGCTGGAACAAGATGTTCTTTAAGGTCCCCTCTAATCCAAACCATTCTATGATTCTGTGATCTCTTGTGTTTGAGTGAGAAACTCCATCCAAGGTCAAGTTGGGAAAAAACCCAAAACCAACATGAAATATTTTCTTATAAAATCCCCAGAACACTGTGACATTCCTAACCAATTCCAGCTTTAATGGCATCTCTTGACCTCTTGTGTCAATTGACTGGCTCCATTGTGACTTTAGCTGTGTGAAAGGTCTCTGGGATTCAGATAGGTCAACCAGCTCAGAATGCCTCATGTGGAGAGGAAACTTAGAATAGCACAGAGACATTTCTGCAAAATTAATCACTGATCCTTTTGCACATATTCCCCACAAAAAACACTAGTTTTAATAGTGGCTCTTGGTGGGAAAGATATTTTCTCTTCGGAGTTAACTCATTTCACAAGTAGTAACAAATAACACTTGATGCTCAACTCAGCACTAGAGCAAGGAACTTGCCTTTTTAATCCACAAAATAGACAGAAATTCAGTCAATGTTATAACTTCTGTCATATTACAAGTCACAGATTTATAAATGAAGACAGTTTGGATAAGCTGAATAATAACCTTTGCAGGATATAGCAGAATAAATTTACAACACAGCTGCCACTTTTACAGGTGAGCTGTCTCTTTTTATGATGGAGAATAAGAGAGTTCTGTAAGTTCACATTAACGTATCTTTTTTAATAGAGTGTCCTAATACCAACAACAACAAAAAAAGAGGTAAATCTGCCTGTAACCTTGTCATTTGGAAAGCTATTACCTTAGAGGGTGGAGTGCAGAGGGAAGAAAGCCCTCCACTATCAAGCTGTTTCAAAACTTCTGTGAAAACAATTATTGGGGTTCTTTCTGTTTGCTACCAATCTGTTGCTAACCCTTTCCCCTTCCCCAGCCTGCATTGTCCAATATTAAATCTTTCCCCAAAGGGATCTGCAGAACCAACTCTCTGCTGCTCTGATTTTGAGAAACAAAAAATACCTTCTCACCCATCTCTGGCGCCCAAAATGCTTCACTACAGCCAGATATATCTGCCATAAGAACCTTTCAAACTGCATGCCTCTGAGTCTACAGGTGACTACAAAAAGCAATAAAGAGCCCAGTTTTATTCTCTAATGGATCTTATCTAGTAAAATACATTTTATTTAATATGCTAACTGCTTTAACATTTTTCTGTAGAATTATCACACATGGATGTAAGGAAGAAAGGAATTTGGCCTCTATCTCTGAAAGTTTCATTCCAAAGAGTGGTATCAGAAGCTGAGTTTGAAGTCCAGAGCCACTGTTATTCCTAAGCTTACCCAATCTTCATAAACGGTTTGAAATAAAATTATTCCATTTTATTCCTGTATTAATTTAAAGATTGACGTATCAAAATATTTGCATTACCTTTTTTATAGACACAGTAATAAAACCTGGTCTAAAATAATAGATCCTGTGATATTTTTGTATTAAGCAATTTTGATAATTAAGATGTTCTTCATTTTCATTGCTAAAATGATACAAAAATAATAATAAAATCCCCCCAACAGTTTGCCAAGTTTTAATTACAAGATTATAGGGCTGGAATTCTTCATTTTATTTGCTGCTAGATTTAGCAAGTAAGTGGCTAGCTAAGCTTCCTTTCCCAAGCTCTGTTCTGCTATGTAACACACTGTCCCATGATTCCTTCTTTTTGACTTTATGCCAACAATCAGAAATGTATGAAAACCAAGACCTAGGAAGGTTTTGTGCTGAAAAGTTGTTTTTGTACTTCAGAAAAAAGTATGTAAATGGATAACTGNGATTTAGCAAGTAAGTGGCTAGCTAAGCTTCCTTTCCCAAGCTCTGTTCTGCTATGTAACACACTGTCCCATGATTCCTTCTTTTTGACTTTATGCCAACAATCAGAAATGTATGAAAACCAAGACCTAGGAAGGTTTTGTGCTGACTTAAGACTTCAGAAAAAAGTATGTAAATGGATAACTGGACACCAATCCCAAAATTAGAGCATAACAAGACTTCCAAATTTAGAGGCTTTTTATTTGGTTTTCTGGTGGTTTTTTTTTGTTTTTGTTGGGTTTTTGTTTGTTTTTTGGGTTTGTTTGTTTGTTTTTTGGGTTTTTTTAGAAAATGCTGAAAGGAAGATTGTCTCCAAGACACTGAGTCTCTTGTACAAAGCAGGAGTCTTTATCTAGCACGGCCTTTGAACACACAGTTTAACTTCAGGCAATCATTGACAAAACAGTTTAAAACCAGCCACACCCTGCTTACAAAGAGGTACCCAGAAGCTTCTTTAGGTTGTAGATTGGTATCATTGTCATTCAAACACACAGGATTAAACCTTTTCCTGAATATCCAGTAAACCATCAAAAGTCTTGAGAAAAAGAAATTCTATTAGCAAACTGATTTCATAGTGCATTATAGAACCTCTTAATAGCACTCACCTCTGCTTGCTGTACCGTAGATGATTGTTGCTCAGACTGCTCCACCACAAGAAATTCATCTCCAAGTGCTCTCCACTAATGACAGCACCTAAACACAATAGCCCATCATCCTAAAAAAAAAAAATTACAGCTACTACAAGACTTTTATACTGGTTCAATTCTGTGCAGATGCTTGCAGGGAGCAGGGATGTGTTTTGGGATTAAATTCACCTGAAGGGTTGGAGATGAAATTCACCTGTAGCAGAAAAACATTCTTTGTAAGATTTAACAATTCCTAAGCAGCATTTTGAGTGGGTCCCAATTTTTTTAAATCAAAAGAAACGGAAAGATAAAATTGAAAGAAGACAAATAGTTGATGCAGTCACAAGCAGTTTAAAAGTGAAAAATAAATTGCTAATACAGTCTGCTTATCGAGGTTGTGTGGTGATAGGAAAAATCTGAAGGAGGAGATAGAGATCTTAAAGTAAAACATTTGGGACAAGCCTTTGTGTTCATCTGTATAAAAGACAAAATATTCTCTAATGATAAAAATGTAGAACAGGACCTTGTTTTTCTCATTTAATTCCTTATGGACTCAGATAACAAAAAATGATCAAACAGGCTCAGTACAGTGTTCCTTCCTACCATCAAAAGAAAATGCTGGTTTGGCTTTATTTTCCCAGCAGCTTGGCAATGTCTATTCATATTTCTAAACTGTTGGTGATCTCTATTTTCATAAGTCCAAGGTATCTGACTTGTCACAGTTGTGTGCATTTTCCAGGAAATCATGGGAGACCACCATCAATTCAGGAATGTCTTGGGAAACCCACAAACGTTCTGCAAACATTTGGTGGGTGAGTGGCAACGTTGAAGGAGGCTATACTTGATTACTGAAACATTTTAACAGGAAACAGATTCTCCAAACAGAAACAAAGGCTATTGAATAAGAAGGAAGATTGCAAAAGCTTGTCAGGCTGACCCCTCCACAGGACACTGAGTCAGTGCCCACAACTGCCTGAAAAGAGAAGCTGTTCCATCACAAAATAATATTGGTTCCATGACTTCGGATCATCCTCTTTAATATATTTAGCCATGTTTGCTGAAGCCTTCATAAAATTCTAGCCACAAGTCAGGAGAAAAATCTGGTGCAGAAAGGGGTGTGGGAAACATCTCTGTTGTTACATCCTGTTGGCTCTGGAGGGTTTAACAACTGTATCAAAAGTCTTTATCCATTCTTAGATTAGGTTGAGTCAAGTTTACCTCTTTATTATTGAAATTCAAGAAGTTAAAGAAAATATTGGATAAGTAAGCAGATGTTTCCAGTTATCCTCCTTCCTGAAAAGGAAGTTGCTCAGACAACCAAATGAGGTGAAATAAATAGAAAGTACATTTTGAACATACAGCTCTTCCTGTGAATCCTTTATGGGAAACGGATTTTTTTCCGTACAGAAGTTGCTTACAAAGTAAAGGTCTTGTTTATAGATTTTAAATTTTCATGCAAACATAACAACTTCAGTTACATTTTCAGACTTTTGATCCATTTACAACATGGGAAAAAAGAGTGTGTGAAAGGTTTGGATTAGTCTTAGAAACCTCTTAATTCTTGGAGCACAGGAAAACATTAGCCCTGGGGATTTTTTAATATATTAACTCTGCATTAAATCCCAGGAGTAGCATATTTCTATGACTTTTGCATAAGACAAATGCCAATATTGATTTCTAACCACCATTCGATAATTATGCATATATTACACATAAACACTTTCATGATTCTCATTCAATACTCTGCTACCTGTAAATGTCCTCAGAACCTGCAAAAATCCCACTGAAGACAGTGAAAAAAAAAAAAAAAGAAAGAAAAAGAAAAAAGAAAAACTCTTCTTATTTCACTGGGCTTTGGAACAGCATTCCCTAAAACATTCAGGCATACACACCACCTTGTGTTAGACCTCCTCTTTTACTGCATCTTCTCAAATGCAGAAACTGAGCCTGAAAGATTCTATAAATCACGTAATTGAGAAACCAATGCACATAAAAGGAATTATAGCCAAGTAATTTTTATTTTGTAATATCCTGGGCCAATACCCGGGATGGACTGCACTCAGAGCTCCCTAGGTGATTCACCATGGTTCAAGAAAAGTCTGGGGAAAATCATACTACAGACAATAAGCAAGCAGAGCCATTGAAATTGTTTATGTTTCAACCACAATAGAATGTCAGTAAGGAGACAGAAATTGCTACCTAAACTCATGACCAGAATCCAGAATTACAGATGGTTTCTCTTCAATACAATGAGAAGGTGCCTGAAGACAACTCACTGATTTCCAGAGAGTCACCCAAAATGACAGTGGCTTCTTGAAGGACTATTGTTAAATGCTATTTAACTATTCACCTTTTGCATCAGCTTTTCATTGCAGTGGAATTGCTATGCATTCACCCTGGTAAATCTAACATTTCAGTTGAAGCTACACACCTTTTGATAACAGCTTTTCACATTATTACTATGAGTCAAGACTTACCTTAGTTCATAATCCAGAATTTTTCTTTTGACATGAACCCCTGTGTTTGATTTCACTACTTATTGACTATTTTAAGATAAAAAGATTACGTGTTTCTGTGTCTGCTTTGTTAGGGATGTGTAATCCAGTGAATGGATTATAAATGAAAAAAATCAGATTTTTTACATTCTCCTTATGTAATCATAAAGTTCTCCTCTGCTGTTTTTCTGAGTTTTTTCCTTATAGTGGAAAAAATAGTGCTGATGACATTTGGGTTGCTGTTTTTGATTGAACTTGCAAATTGTATGGGAACTAAGTTATTTTAGCAACTCATCTCCTGTGCTACACTGGGAACACATAGGCTAAAAGGGTTCAAAAGTAATTCAGTGACACACAGAGCAATGTGTGAGCCTTGTTTCATAAGGAGTCATAGGGCTGAAAACAAACTTGAACTGGAACTTTTCTCTGTGATCACCAAGATGGGAACTGGCTGTATCCATCATTTGGTAAAGTGACATGAAGAAGACTGCAGAATTCACAGTTCCTGTACCACAGTGGTGTCCCAGTGACCACTTGTTCTACCTATTGGAACCACCCCACACAGCTTAATATCCCAGAGAGATGAATGAGTGGATAAAATGTGCATGTGCCTTTCTGGAATTCTGAGTAAAACTGATTATTAGTAGTAATTGCTAATACCATCATGATTAGCAATTATTACTGACTGCTACTTTAGTGAAGCCTAACACAGCTGTGGCACTGTTCTCCACACTGGCAGTGAAATACTGGGAGATTTTAGAAGCCTGACAAAAGGAATGGAGTTCCTTGTCTCCTGGGGAACCAGCAGTGATGAGAGACACTTGTCAGAAAGAGTGGTGAGTTGAGCCAGGGCACCATGCAAATTCTCTTTGCTGATTCTCCTGGCCATGACTGAAATTTTTCCTGCTAGTAACAGGCTGGTAGGAATGAATAAATCCAGTGTTTTCTATAGAGAAAGAAAGAGGAAAGAAAACCCTGAAAAAAATCCCTTTAAACTGCCTCCATGGTGCAGGCATGTACTGCCTTTCCACTTCATTGGGGATGTTGATATTCATCAATGGGAAATCAGATGCAGCAGCAGAGCCCACTATACAAGCATAACCTGTGTCTAAATAAATAATAAAAGCAATACTGTACACAGGCACAGGTCTGGACTAAGTGCTTCCCAAAATATGGCATCGTTCAGACCTGTCTCAGACATTGCCTGTGACAGTCACAAAGCTCAGATCCAGAACTGCCAGCAATAATGTGTTCAGACTTTTCCCTGTCACTATTGTAGAAGTGTATGTTGCTGCTCTGTTTCTCTCATGCTTTCTTTTTTTTTTTTTTTTAATGGTGCTTATGAAATGACTCCTGCTCATAGGAAAAGTGTGAGTGTCTTTGTTTGCCCTACTTGTTACATAAGAACAATTTGCAAGCTGTCATTTCATTATTAAATTTGAAAACAAAGCAAACACCAGATCACTACAAGACAGGATTACATGGAAATAAGCCCATTTCTGCCTTACCTGTTTGAGCAAAACCTAATATGAGTGATGGTAGGTAAAGCTTCTATCATCAAGTCCCAAAATCATTACATGACTAATCCTCATTGTCAACAAGATCTTCTTTCAAAGTTAAGTCTACCTTGTCTACCTTCCAAAAATTACTAGGAAATTTATGATTCAACAATGAACTCTTAATTGCTTCCTCTTTGTGTTGATCTGTTTTCCTGGAAATACAATTAATTCTCTATGCTGAGCCTTTAAGAATGAAACAAATTGTAGCCCTTGCTCACTTTGGCAATGCAATCACTTTTAATCAGTGCATAATTAGGATTTAAACAGTATCAACCTGTCCCTGTTGCAAGAAGGTAGCTGCACTTAAACTTCAATTACTCTTAAATTTAAAAATCAATTGCAAATAAAATGTCCTGGTGCTGATGCTAAAGAGATTAGAAAGACCAGAATACATTCACACAAGAAGCCAGTCATGTCAACACAATTGCAACCAGCAGCTGCCATAATGTAGGTAATTCTGCTGTAATGCAATATTAAGGCCTTTATCTAATCAAAGGCTGTGGGCTAAGGCTGCCAAAAAATACAAGATGCCTCAAAAGGAACAATACTATTGTTTTCTATATGGCTTTATCTTGTGCAGGATAAATGAGCTATTTTGCTGTAAAAAATGGTTTTTGATGTGAGTGTCATCTATAGTGGGCGTTTAAAGGGTTTTTTTAATCATTGCATGTTTTCTTTCCTCTTTCTCCCTCAATAGACAAAAAGATTTTTTCCTCACAATATATCTACAGCAAGATGATGGAAAAGTTGAAAACCAGACACCCTTTGTGATGACTGTAAAGGTATGAAATAACAAATCCTTTTTGTATATGTTTATGACAATGTGAGACATTGCGGAGACACCAAAACCGCAGTGAGATGTTGGTCTTGAAGAGGGGCAGCTGGGACAGCCTTTAGAGAAACTGGGGCTGGGCTCAGATTTCTGCACCTCGGTGTTCTGTGCTCACCCCTGCCAAGTGTGCAGGGAAAGGGCTCCCTGTGTGTGGCTGGAGAAGCAAAGCACTCAGCAGGCAGTGGGGAGGAGTGGAACCTCCTGCAGCCTTCTCCACGAGGGATTTCAGGTGCACAGAAATGCTCTGCACTGGAAAAGCAGTTCCTGCCATGTCCAAAGAGGGAAGGACCATGAGGTCCTCCTGCCTTAGGAGGACACTGCAATACCTGAGGAAAAACTCAACAAATTTATTCATATTCTTGGGTGCAAACTGCCAGAAAAAAAAAATTAAAATTTCATCACAACTACTTGGAGACTGTCTCTTTCTAAGGAACTATTCCAAACCATCTCTCTAGGGATCTGACTCATGTCACCATGGTAGGAAATACTGAAGAATTATTGGCTGCAAAACAAAGCTAAACTGAAATGTGCTGAAAGGAGTATCCAGACCCTGCAGTCTGTGAGCAGATACTGTTCTGCAAGCCTGGCTGTCATGCCCCTGCCTGCTAAATCACATCAATACCTGTACAATCTGGTTCCCATCAAAATGACTGTGGGGAAAATCCCAAAAGCATTGAGATACCTGGCAAGAAAGTAGCCAGGTGTGTTGTTCTGTCATTCTTTCATGTTTAATATTCTGGAAATTGGGCAAAGTATACACCAATTACAGCAGATATTTAATAAAAAGCATGGCAAACCCCACAAGGAAATCATCTGCCTTCTTCCCTTTTCAGTGTAGAGAAGAAAACCTATTTTCCATCCAAGGCGTGCCTTTGGCCTGACTTACTGTAAATCTCTTTATTTTTTTTCAGATGACAAAGGGACAGGCACATGGCAGCTCCATCAATATTGAGCAATGCTAGTGGGCACCTCTGGTGACACAGGAAGAAACTTTTTTATTTGGTATATACATTTATTTTCTTCTTAAACTTCTCCCTTTTCTTCTGGAACAAATCACCATGGTACTGTTCAGAGCTGCTAAAAGTTGTGGCTGAAGGAAACAAGCTGGGGAAAACTCAGAATACCTCTAATGGTCCCAAGTACAAGGGAAAGTAAACTCATTGTGAGAAAAGATTTTAAGGCTTTGACAAATATGCACATGGAGGAACTGTTTTGTGTCCCTTCTGGGTATTCCATCCTTTCTTGTTTCTCCTGCAGGTGGGATTTTGCTGACAACAGCTGAGTCTGAATCCTTGGACAATCTGCACAAAAGGCATCTGGGAAGAGAGAAAACCTCTCTCCTCCTCCTCATTTTTGCACATCCACACCTACAATTTGTGCTCTCTCTCACATACACCTTGGTGTCTGCAGTTTTTATTCTTCCTTCGCTGAGGCACATCTCCCACTGAGGTATCATTATCTCTACACTCAATTCTCTCTCTGAATATCCTGAAAAGAATCACAGTCTGACATCCTACAGTGTGTGAAAGTGAAGTAAAAATGTTGTTTCCATTTCCCCTGTGTGATACGAAGTTAGAAATCCTTATCCATCCCTGTGGTTTGGTTATTCTAACCTGATCAAGTGCCACTCAGTACTTCTTCGTCTTAGACTGTGTTAGAAGCATGTGGGACAAAATACTATGTAGAGCAGAAAGGATAAATGTCCTCAAAATAATTAAGGCCAGATTTTCCATTTATCCTTCCCCAGCCTTTGTGCAATTTCCTTCCTCTTAAACCTACCAAGGACAAAGGATATAAATGGGCATAGGTGGATAAGTGCACACCTGCACAACACAGCCTCTGATGTCTGTAAAAATGCATTAATTCCATCCTGGTCCTGGAGAGAAGAGGAATCTTGTTGTGTGTTGGGACTCTGGTGTTAAACCTAAGGGTTTGCAGTATATGATCACTGACACAGCAAGAACAGAATGACCTGACATCTTTATCTGCCATAAAGTGAGTGGAATTGAGCATGAAAACAACCAGGCAAACAATATTTGAAAGCTGGGGTTGCTAGAAGCCAGCCTGGCACAGTGCCTGTTGTTATAGAGTCATAAGATTAGGGCACAACAGGAAAAAGGCAATATTTTATATTAGCTGAGATAAAACTGCCGGTAGGGAAGGAGCAATACAGGTATTTGAGCACCCACCAGGCTGGTAACAGCAGAGAATAATAATTTTTTATATTAGACACCTGATCAGTTACCACTCAGCTTGTTCTGCCTGGGAGCAATGCCAGGAATGACTGTTTCCATGAGGATTCCCATGCTCATATAAACTCCTGCCTCTCTTCAGCTGAACAGCCATCCTTACTCCTTTTGTTGTAAGACACTTTTCTGGCAAATAACAGTCAAATTACTTTTTATATTTGCTGTGCTATTTGCTCATTAAAAATAATAATATCATCACTGAACTTCGACATGCTGCCCAGTGAGACAGCTCCTATGGCTAATGTTCTTCTGCAGGACTGAAAATCCTTCTTTGAGTTTTCACGTTATTCAACATGAGGGCTTTCAATCCAGCTCAAAGTTAGTAGTGCTGACATGGGGAAAGTGGCACTGTGAGGAAATGGGAAATAGTTTCTCCCAGAACCTCTGAAATCAGTTCTGTTGCAATGGCTGTCTTGGCATCTCACGCTGCCATCAGCATCTCCAGTGTCTGAGTGTCCCCCAGGTTAAACCAATACTCAACTCCACCAGTAAGAACAGAACAGATTTCCATTGGAAGGGACACAGAAATAGAATTTGGAATACCTGAAACTCATTATTGAAATGTCTCAATACTTTCAACAGAGTCAAAAGTACAGCATATTCTAATTTTATTCTTTTTCTACACTTCCCCAAATTTGGATCAGAAAGCATTTTTTAAATGTTGGCAATATTCAGAGAGTTCTACTATGACCCAGTTTTTTGGCATATATGGAGAACTGTTAGAGAGCTTCTACTGATGTATTTGCAGAAAGCATGTGGTATTGCTTTTTCAGAATAAAACCTCCTGAAAAATCCTAGAATGTCTGAAGTACCAAAAACAATTAGTCATAAATACACAGCAATTTACCCCTCATTTTCTGTAACAGTAGGAAAATGGCTTTACCATAAGAATATAGGCCTTTTCTTATCTTCTAGTATTTTTTCTTCACCAAAATAAGCTGAGTTCTAATCAACAATGCTTAAAGTTTTTACCAAAGTTCAAGTACTGTACAAAATCTATAGGTGAAAATTATCCAATTTTCTTTATTATTATCATTATTAATTATGGTTAAAGAATGATATTGCAACTAGCTCTTCCCACAATGGTTTCTACTAGTTTTGCAGACCAAAGAAATAACCAAAAAAAGGGTCTTGGCATCACTGGGCCGTGAGAACTGCTGCCTCACTCTCTTGCCTCACCCAAAGCTTGCCATTGTCTTAATGTCCATCTTCCTATATAAACATGATGTTCTATATCACATGTTCTTCCCAAAATAATCATCCATAGCACTTTTAATCTCTGGAATACCAATTCTGCTGCACATTTAGGAGTTAGTAAAAAAACCTTGGTGGTGTGCTTTGCTTGGGCATTCTGCGAGAACTTTGCTCACAAGAGAAGGTGTGAATAACACTGGTGCAATAGAATTTCTGTTGAAGCCATTAGATAAATTTTAATTCCCCAGGCTTTGGGTAAGTTTTTTGCCCAATTCCCGTTTTTTTCTTCCTGTGGCTCTGACAGTTACAATCTAAGTCCATCACACTGAGAATGAGATGATTATTCTTTTCACAATGATATTTCCTGATATTTTAGCTGCTCTTTCTATCTCTCATGTTCAGAACAGTTGGAATTTCTTAGTGCCTCTGAAAAAGTGATATTTCTCCTCTCAGCTTCTTAGGGTAGCTCTGGCTGTTTTCTCATTAGGTTCACAGCAGGAAATAAATGAAGCAGGTGACTGGCACTGAGATTTTGATTCTGATGGGATCCCTGTCACAGAGTGAGCTACCACTGTAGCGTTAAGTATGTTCTTTTAGGTGAGAAACAAAGATATAAAATAAGCTGACTATCAAAACTCAGTACAGTTATGACTCTATCCAAAACAAGACTGTACATGTTTTAGAGGGCTCCTCTTTTGTTCATAACATCCTTTAACAGGTTTGACTCATGCTGTGGAATGATGCCCTATTCACAGTCCTTTCCCCAGCACGCCAGCATAATTTGTAATAGCAACAGTCTACACACCCAAAAGGCCAAACCTGATTCTGCTGTAGTCTGTATACATTCTGCTGTTATCTCCAGGGGAAAGTAGATTGATAAGTCAATTTAATGGATGTCATGTTCATGCAGAGATAAGAAGCTTCCTTACCACTAAATTTTATCATTTGATTTGGAGCAGGTTTTTTTTTGTGGAGAGCTGCTTACTTTGCTAGTGTTGCCAACTAAGTGTAAATAGGTTGTTTAACAAAGATTATACTTATGATTGAATTGCAGTTGTTGGCAGTGTTTTTTGGAGGCTATTCTGGTTCTTATTCTACTTTGAGAAAATTATAAGGAAGGAAAAAGCCTCAAATAATGGTGAGAACAAGGATACTGAAAACTCTAATAAAGCTCTCAAGATCTGAAGTTTTTGTTTTAGTCTACAGGGAGAACTGTTATATTGGAGGTTATTATTATGTGCCATAAAAAATTTTGAAAAGTTCTTCTTATGCATATTAAGGATAAACTCTTTGTAATATAGCAAGAGATATTAAATTGAGCATATGTTATATGCACATTAGAGAGATGGAGATGCATACAAGAATGTTATCAAAGTTCAGTAAGGCAGCTGTCCTTAAATACTGGGAGATATCTTCATACTATTGAAAATTAATACAGTTAAAGTGTCATTTCAGCTATCTGAATCTGAGCTGTCATGGCATATACAGCTCGAGGTACCTTCTTTTCCACATTATTTATATTTGTATGCATGTTTAAATATTTTCTTTTTCATCTTAGTTCAAAAGATATAACTTGTGTTGACTTTATTATTTATTATTTATAACCTTGATACATATTCATTTTATGCTCTGTTCTGCCCAGGCACATTATTCATTAATATAGTCAATTACTTCATTGTGTTATCCCTGGACTTTGGAGGTGGTTTATGATTTTCATGAGCTGCCCAAATTAATTTTTCTTTGCATCTGAAAACAAGGAGTTCTACACCTTATTATAATTTAGTTTTTCAGTCCTGGGAGAAATGCTTCTGAATCCATTGAATTCAGGTGAGATACCACTGGGAGACAAGAAGATCTGATTCTTTCTGGTTTTACTATTTTTATGTGAATGAAATTTCTTTGTCTTGAAAAGAGCAGCTCCTTCTTTACTCTGGTTTCAATTAGAATAAGATTAAACCTAGCTTAGGGTTAAGAATGTCCATGTCTGATGCACTGAGTGCTTGTAAACAGGTAATTCAGGTTCCCAATGAAGGCCTGAAAGTTCCATACCTTTAGTATATAGCCTAACCCTATAATCTGCAGCTGTACTTTTTATTACATTGCTCAAATGCAATCAGGCTTCTACAGTTACAAGAGAAAGAAAAATGTATCTGGCTTGTTGAAGAAAGATCTTTGCATGGCATAATAAATATTAATTACATTTGTTCATTAAATTAGTCACTTCTAATTAGGCTGACATACAAGGAGTGATCTTTATGTTCAGCTATTGCCTAAGTTAGGAAGTATAATAAGTCAGCTGAAGCACAAACTGATGCAGCGTCACTGAAATTCAGTGTGACTTTGCGAATTTACCACAGGGGAGACACTTGCCATTCAAATTCAGATTTGCTGACTTGCAATCTCCTGTACAGTGACTCTTTCACAGAGATGCCTTCAGGAGTGGAATTTGCATAAGGTTTTCTTGGTGCTGACACAGGAACCTGGGGTGCTGGAGTGATACTTGCTGTCAGTAGGGGAAGTGCTGTGTGCGCTGCAAGGAGACAGGCACTGCTTGGAAAGGTTATGGGCTCTTCCCAAGGGGTTTGGCTGTCAGCTGCTTTTCCCTAGATTTCTGTCAGAGCAAGTCAACTTTTACCACTTGTTCTTCAGAATTAAAGGATAAGCAGGAGGCTCCATAAATCCATTACTGGCTCAGAGGAGTGTCTCAGGAGCTGTCTACCTTTGGTCCCTTCATGGGTTGTATGACAACACTGTGAAAAGCCAACAGGACACACCATTTACAACCTCCTGAGCATCTGCTAGCACTGCCTTAACTGTGTTGGTGGGTGCAAGGCCCACAGCACCTGTCCAGACCAGGAACTGGGTTTCCTGCAGGGGCAGAGAGGCAATGAGGTCTGTGTGGAATCCCCACAAAGAGACCCTGCACAGTAATAAGGAGTCACTGAGGTTGCTTTCCTGTGACCCCACCTTTCTTTGTTCAGGAAATTCTGATTTCATCTGTTGTTATAAAAATATTCTCCTTCAGTTGACACCTTTCTGTTGGCAGCATCCTCATATCTAGACCTTACAACACTTACTATAAATAAAAACCAGGAAATCAAGACTGTCCTCATGCTTGCTATGACCTTGCTGAACAAAACATATTTTCTGTGTATTTCCAGTTGTCTTTATCCCTTGTCCCATTCATGTCTGATTATGTAGACTGAAAGGTTTTCTGTGTTTTCTACACTATTATCATCTCTCTCTGTCTTGACAGTGCCTGGGGTGCAAACATTGATGTCAGACCCTATACACCTTTGGGATGAATTGTAGTCTCCTGAACACAGTACTGCACAGTGTGAAGCGGTATAAAAAGAGACGCTGTAATATATTACTGATATTTTTACTTAATTGAAAAACTCAATGGTTTATAGTTCCTCCATTTCCAATGAATCAGCTGATCCACACTGGTAAAAAAAATCATCAGGCAGTAGCTGATCTAATGTAGGTTAGGTACCTTCAAAGAGATGAACAGTGCATAATACTGGAATAGATCTAGTATGTTAAAAACCCACCTATTATGTGATAGGATGGCTGCTGAAATAGTGAGTGTTACCCTGAGTGAAAGAACATTTACCTGTACAGGCATCATTACCCAGAACCCAGCAGATGCCCTTCCTAAACTTGTGGATCCTTCAAGCACCTTGCAGTCTCTGTGCCTTGCTTCAAGTTTTAAGACAGTGCTTGTCAAGTGCATAAGCAAAACCTTCAGATTTATACTACATATGGTGGTAATAAATTTTTATCTTAACACATTTTCTTGTCCTATTTTTCTTTTACTAATGAACCTGACAAACACTTTCCTTTTTCTTTTCAGGAATAACATACAAAAATCTTATTTTCACAGCTGTTCATCTATCTACGCATCCTGCTAGTGATAAAAGGTTCAGCTGCCAGGGAGAGACAATCCAAGTCTCTGGTATTATTGCATTAAATCTTACATTTTAAATAATACTTTTTCACCTTGGAAAACTTCAAGAAAGGAACTGCTGCAGTTTTCAATTTCACTCAGCTGGGGATGATAAGATACAGTGTCTATTTCCACATAAACCCAGAAAAATGAATCTCATTATTTTTGATGATGTAGCAAAGAAGTAATGACCCTGTGGGATCTTATTACATGGCTGAAAAGTGAATTAACTTTGGCGTAACCATATCGAGTGAATTACTCTAATGATCTGTTTCCTAACCCTTATGGGTGATCTCATAACAATGCTCTCATAATCTGGGAGTACGCATGAGAGCATAAATTGATTTTGCTTTTCAAAATTCAAACTCCATCCTTGAAGGAAATCACTGGGACACGTTGTCATCACATTGCTGAGGAAGCAGCCACTCCTGTAAGTGATGATGACACCTTCTGTGACAGTGATAAAACTGATCCAAAGCACAGGCATTCACATATCGCCATACAGATGTAAAATTGAAGGTGGCCCTTGTGTGACAGAGAAGGAGTTACTATCTTCCTCTAACTGATCACCTTATCCACAGGACAGGCTGAGGGAACTGCAAAGCCACTCTGCCTGGAAAGTTGTCATAAACATGAAAAGAAAATGAGCTGGAAGTTAAAAGCCAGAAAAGTTTCACTTTTAAAGGAAAGGCTGTTTTTCAGCGGAGAGAGCCTCAGGACTTTCTGTTAACCACATCTTCTGAGAGACCTCTAATTGTGGACATTAAAATTCATTAGTCATTTACGAGTTAGAAGATGAAGGTCTAAGTCTCTCATTTTTGCTTTCTGACAGATAAATATTTATCAGAGTTTGAAATAACTCTATCTAGGATTTTTCATTCATCAATGTTCAGAGGAGGGTATAACATGGCACTAACTTCTTGTGGCTCAGTAAATAAGTATCCACATTGTATTTAAACACATCTGCAGTGTGGCTGGCTTGCCCTGGGTCAGTGAGTTTCTGCACAGAGCTAAAGCTCCTTGGAGACTGGCCCTGTGCTTCATTCTGTTTGCTGCATCCTTGTCCTGGAGTCTCAACATTACTCACTAAATTTGCGTAACACTAATTAAGGATGTGATCAGACAAAGTAATCCACGGTAGTTCTGTCATGCACTGCAATTATTTCAAGTTGAGATGTGAGTAAATATGCAATTTCAACATGGGGATTTTAATTCTCTACCAGCAGGATTAATGAGTTTGCTTTGCATTGGTCACCACTGACGTGTGCAGTGATGGAAAACAGAGGCGGCTGAGGAGCAGAGGCCACTTGTCCATGGCCACGCTCACTTCGCTGCTGAAGCTTCTCCCCTTCCAGATCTTTAAACAGGTTTTTTATCACAAAATCCTTGATGGAAGAAAGTATCATTTTGGAGATAAATTTTCTGGCACTGGTGAAAAGACCAGCTGTTGTGTGACAGCCTGTCAGGGTTTTTAAAACAATCCAACACTAAAGGGCAAAAATGCAATGTCTGACAGGAGTGGCAGCAGTGGTTGTGCCAGGCAGCTGGTACAGCAGGTGGGTTCTGAGGAACTACAGCACCATATGCTGTCTGTCACAAAAGCTCTGCAGCAGGAGATGAAGCCTTAACTGAAAATGATAGAAATGTAGAAAAGTAGTGCCACTGCATGCCCTTAGCTGCCGATCCTGCAGAGAGGCCTGGAAAGGGTGAAAGAGGTGTCATTCATCTCTGGTCAGCACATGTTTCAGGTGTCAAGGAATGAAGTCACTTTTATCCTATGTTCATCAAGAAAGAACTGGAGCAGAGAGCAAGAAAATAACAAAGCCAGGAGGAGCTGGCGGTGGAGCTGGGTACCAAACCTTCTTTTGCACCTCTGGGGATCCCTGAGCTCTCACACACACCAAGATGGTATTATTACCAAGAGCTGTTGCCAGCTGTTTGCAAAGATAGACAATAAGAGGACTCTGAGGCAGTAATGTGCATCATCTGAGCACTCCAGGTTTGAAATGTTGGTATTTTTCATAGCATTTTCCTTACCTGCCTGGGAATAATAAAACTGGTAGCAGTCATTTGAAATAGCAAGGAACAGCTATTTGCACTCTTGGCCAGCATAAATCTCAAACCACTTATAATAGCAGCACACTCAACCTGAGCTGCAGCTGATCTCTAGTGATAAAATCTGATTTCATTTTTGATCCGTTTCCCTGTGCCTGGAGTATTTCCAACACGGTGGCCTTCTTGAGGAAAAGAGTGAGACAAATTTGCTGAAACATCATTTGGCACTTCAAGCACCACCAAGAATGGAAAGACACTTGGCAGAGACTTTTGCCTGTATCGTGTGTTGGTCTTCTATAATAATGACACATTTGCAAGTGTCATAAACTCTGGCAGCATGTTCATGGCTGTCACACTCCCCCACTGCAGAGGGCACCTGAATTTCCTGCAGAGAAATCAGTCAAGACTGATATTTCAGAAGTCATCCACTCCAGTCTCATTAAGTTGACTCAGACTATGAATGGATGATCCATCTTATTCTTTTCTTGTCCTCTACCACCAAAAAGCTCCATCCCTTTAACCCCTTCCTGCCGGCTCCTTTGACTGATCCAATTATTCTCCTGGCTCGTGAACCCTTTTTGACTCAATCTGATTATTTTCTTCCTACTTTTCTCCCTTTGCCTGGTCTTCTCTGTCATACAGGTATTGCTTTCTCTTTTCCCTCCAACTGTTGTTGTAGAATAGAAAAGCATTGGAGCAGAGACCTTGTTGTCTACTTTCTTGGAGGTTAAAACTGAGCAAGTCCACCACAAACTTAGTGTGCTATCACACTATAAATTATAAAAATGAAAAAACTACTTGACATCCAAGAGACACAGATTAAACTGCTGAGAGAGAGAGGCATGTTTTTTAAGGACAGAGGGACACTTCTGATCTTGTTTGACCTCCTCTCAATACAGGATGTAGAATATCATGCAATCCCCTCCACATTCAATCCAACATTGTACTGGACAACCAGAACATTTCCTTTAGAAATTTAGCCAGGTGTCAAGATTCCCTCTGGGGAAGTAACCACCCCAAAGCTATGTGAGCCTGCATTTTTCAGCAGTCAGGAATATATGCCTACATCAGCAGATGCTAGTGTTTAAACTCATTTCCCCCTGTGGAATCCTTCCTATTTTCTCCTTAATGCCTCTGCCATACCAGGATTTGAATGGGAGGAGAGATATTAATTAACATATGTCCATGTCTAATTCCTCAAGTGAGAAATGAGAATGATCCAAAGGCATGGGGACAGAGTATTACTGTGTTCCCTAGAATTTGGGAACTTCTCATTTTTTTATGGCCTCAATTTTAAACTACATCTGTGCATTACATACAAATGAGTGAGATGATTGCAAAAAGAATCACTAATTTAAGACAGCAATGCAAATATTTTTGACATTTAAACATTATCCAGTAAAGGTGCATAACCTTTCTATTTGACAGAAGTGAATACTAATGAGAACTCACACATTAGAACCCTTCTGGGGTAAAGAGAGCTAGGAACATTTCTATTATTTCATAATTTTTGTAACAAATTAATTCATTACTATGCTTCAAAGACTGATTAATTCCTCACAGTGCTGGTCTGGACATTTTTTAAATTCCTTTTATTTTTTCTGCTGCTACTGCTGCCCAACTGGCCACTGATTAATGCAATAGAATATTCAGCATTGCAAATGAAAAAAATACTGGAGATTATGTATTTTCTGCCTTCCCAAAGGCCAGATGCTGTCCAGCTCAAATTATCTCCTTCCTCTCCTCACTCCCTCTTCACCCACAGGTTTCTTTGACATGCTTTCATTTCAATATATGTTTTCTCTTGCTCCAAGGGTAGTGTGTTTTCCTCTTAAGGAAGCCTGGTGAAATAGAAAAATGGGTGGAAAGCTTGACTTACACGTAAAGTGAAGATCTACATCACCAGTGTGCATTACAAGTGACAGAAAGCACCACTGACAATGGAGAACCTAAAATACTCCCTATCCCAACCCTGTGCATGCAGCTTGTGTGGCTGCAGCCACAGCATGATGGCACAGGCATCCTCAGGATGTGACATCTTCCGGGATCTTGGAGGCTGGCATTTGATTGTGTCAAGTTCTTGTAAAAGTCAGTCTAGTTGAGCTTGATTTTGGTGGTGACCTTGCCAGACTGCAAGCAGGGCCAACGTTTTTGTCTTTTGTTCACCTTTTTTTTTTAGCTAGGGTATGATTTCTAGCAATGTCCCTCTTCTATGCAGCATGTTGTATATTAGGATAGTGATCTCAGCTGATAACGTTGCTGTCCCTGCAATACAGAAAAAAAAAAATTACACCAACAGAGAGAACATTAAAGAATGAAGCAGAAAGGTTCAAAAACATATCAGTGTTCACTTGACAGATCCAGCTCATGTAGCACTCTGAGGTAGAACATGTATTTCTACTCCTTTTAACAGCTTAGGTACGGCTGTAGAAATGTCATGTAAATGGTCTCAAAAAATTAATACTCTGAATAAGTTTGTTCCATGCCATATATCAAGTTATTGTTAAGCACTGATAATACAGTCCCTGCTCTCATTTACTCCTGCTGAGGATCTCTGACTGTGCTTCTAACACAATTTTCTTCCTTGGCACCCTGGCCCAATTCTGCACTCAGGTTTTTCCCATGTTTCTAATTTGTCTGTTTGCTGTCAGCACCCATGACAGGGATATTGAGTCTGACTGAGATGAGCTGATTTTCCCAAGGCAGCCTTGGTGCTGTGCTCTTGTGTCAGCAGATGGAAAGGTGTTGATAACACACCAGTGTTTTGGATACCATTGAGCAGTGCTGGCACAGCACCAGCACTGTCTCTCCAGCATTCTTCCATCATGAGTAGGATGGGGTGGGCATGGGAGGGGACATAGCCAGGACAGCTGATCCCAACTGGCCAAAGGGATATTCCATATGATAGGATGTCTGCTCAGCAACACAAGGCTCCTCAGGGAAGTTTTAGGCAGCCTGAGTGCCCTTCAGCCACTCCCTGACAACATCTGTGTGCAAAGGCAACATTTTCTGTCAAAGCAGAAATTAGGCCTTGCAAGCTTTGCTAACAATGAAATCTTCTAGGCGGAAATGAACATGGGGAAAACAGAAGATATTGCAAAGGTGTCAAAGGACTTCAGGAGTCTGGTGAGACTCAGCCTCCTGGATCATTTAGATTTTCCTTATAGGTATAGATAGGAGTTATCCAAGGACCTCTCAGTGCTTTACACAGAGAAAAACCTGATTCGTGTACTTTGGCAGAGCTCCAAAGGAACAAAAGCACAGGGGAAGATGGATGAGGGACATCACAAGGGAGATCCCATGGCTTTCTCCCCCAGATATTCCACTGCCTTGACTGGGCTTTTAAAGAACTTACAACACTGTGTTCAAAACCTTCCTGCAAACCAGGAGAAATAATGTCTTTTTTTCCCCAATAGAAGCAATGTTTTTCCCCTAAAAAAGTTGTCAAGTCAGATGAGAAAAAAGAATATAAAAATGTTATTTTGCTTGTAGTTATGCAGGTCATTTAGCCTTTTAGTATCTATTAATTATTCTTCTTTGTCTAGGCTCATTATAAAATATCCAGCTGATACTGCTATTCTCAGTAGCCTGAGGAAGATACTTTGATGTTAAATTCTGCACTATCAGGAACAATTACAGAGTTGGCCTGGGTTTTTTGGCTTGTGGTTTCTATTTGGGTTTTTGTTTGTTTGTTTATTTGGTTTTAACTCCCTCCAATTTAACTCCCTCTCATGTAGTCTGTTGCTCATTTGATTTTGACCTGAACTGAATTTGCCAAAACTTTGTACTAAAGCAAATGATACTATTTTTCTGTTCTGTAACAGGGTTTTTTCCAGCTATTTTTTAGTCTTTTCAGACTGACCTATGAAACAACAATTTTCTGATCCACTTCTTCAACAGTAATTGTTCCTGCCTATCTTAATCACCCAGCATACAGTATGTGCCTGAGGATTTGTTCCAAGTGATTAAGATGATTTCCCAAGGATGTTCCATATGATCCTTATTTGATTTACATCTCTCTTCATTTTCACTATTGTCTTCAAAATTACAAAGGTTCAATACAGGTCTTGTTGTTTTAGATTTTTTTGAAGGAAATTATGCTAAGAACTTCTCACTGCATTAATGCTTCTGGTGCTCAAGAATGTTGGTAATTTGTGTGTATGTAATTACAAAATTCTGGCTTGCCTGGAGTTTTGTCCTTTTATTCACCCTATATAAAATGTTAAGTGTATCAGAGCCACAAATGCACTTCATAGTATTTCTGATACTCTACCGAACTGAAGATAAAATCTAATAATAACCTTTGTCATAAAGCAAATTTCTTCCTCTAGAGGGATGATGAACAAGCTTTTTGTGGTGTGCTATCTAATAACTCAGCTGGTTACAAGGATTCTGCATGGCCATGCACCTGGAACATGAAAATCATCTGCATTATTCTGAAGTTACTGGTAGAAAAATGAGACATGAAAATGTCCCAGCAGAGCTAAAAGGATTGGATAGGTGCAGTTGTAATACCTGGGATAAAATTAAAAGTGTTATCTAATTTTTGTGCTTTAGGGTGTGAAGTGAACATCAGCTTAGTTCAGGAACAAGTCCTTGCTCCCTAGAGTACAAATGGTGACTGATTGGAATAGTTGGTGACATGGCTGCAATTTTTCCTCTTTGCTTGCTGAAAATGCCTTCATCATTCTCCGACATTAAATGAACTAGTGCTATCTTGTGGTTTACAAATTCCCTTGTTTTGACAGACTTGGCATTCCTGTGTCACAACAGAGATGATTTCAGGTTGGTCCTGCCTGGAGAAAAGCCTGGTGAAAATTCTCAGCTGCAAGGACACATCTGTATCAGTTTGCTAAATAGGATGGTACCCAAATTTCATAATTCATCAGTACATGGCCAAATAAGCCATCAACTTCTGTGGGATTTGGATATGTGGGCCTTTTAGAAGTAGCTTGATCTCTTTTTTCACTTCCTTTCAGGTGTGCTCTTGGAAACACAAAAAACTGGGGAATCTTTGAGTTCCTCTGGAGCTGGGAGTTCTACAAAAGTAGGGCCAAATATTCACAAAAGGCAAACCAAAGGACAATCACTGAGACTAATGTGACAAAAGCAGGTGATTATATCAGAGCCACTCCAGTTTATAACACCTGAAGTTTTGACCCTGAACTGAATGGATGGATAAAGCAGGTCTTTTACTTGCCTGCATGTCAAGACCCATTTGTCTGCTGACTAATGCAGAATGCAGCAACAGGCACAAAAGGCATCCACAGTATCTGGAAAAGCATCCAAGGTCCAGCATTCTTTGCTCTTTTTCTGAAAGAGTGGTACTATTTGAGTGCCTGGGTTTAAAGATATCCTCCAAAAGTCCTCCAAAAATCTGAGAGTAAGAATCAGCTCTAGAACAAGGAACTACAAGAACTACCAGAGGGACTCACAAAAGGTGAGTAAGAAATACACCCACATTAATATCAGTGTGTCCTAAACAATCAAAGCAATGCAAGTCTGAAGGTTCAGAATGTGTTACTGAGTGCCTGACACTTGCTGTCCCCACACCACCATGACAGCATTGCCCAGCTGAAGGAATCTCTGCCTTTTGGGTGCTGTAATCCTAAAACAGAGCCACAGCTGACCTGGGGGATCCAAGCCCACAAATCATTGTTTGGCCACCTGGAGTTTAAATAGAAAATACTTTCCAAGAGGTGTGTAGAAGAATTATGATTACCTTAGTATCCAAACAGTAAACTGGTTGTAGAAAGGTTCTAGTTCTTGGGAATGCCAAGATTGTATCCTCTGGTCTCTGGTATTTGAAGCTCCTCAGTCTAGGCAGGGTCTGGGCTGAGCTGACACAACTCAGGAGCTCTCTGTGTCTGTAGCAGCATTTCAGCACTGCGCTTTGTAGGGTAGACGAAGAAAGTATCACAAATGGGAAGACAAACTCCTCTAAGAGTAATCTGAGGTTTCACAACCGAAATGGTAGGCTATCATCCTCCTCAACTACTGTTTTTAGGTGCCATTTGCTCTCCAAAGCAGTAGTGAAGCTTTCAAAGCAAAGGCTTAAAAAAAAATCTTGCTACACACATGAACTTCCATGTTCCTATTGTCTACATGTGGGGGCTATTCAATCTCCTTCCTGTTCACTTTTTGCATCACAAACATTTTCTTGTGACTAATGAAGTGAACTAAGCCTGAAGGAGACAAAAAAAAAAAAAAAGATTATAAAACCAATTTATTTCAGAGCAAAGGAAATAAAATGAATACAGTCCCCAACTAAAATCTTTTCAACTCCCTCTATTTATTTCTTATCTACCTTCAGTAATAATGAATAAATAAAAATTAGGCAGGAACCATACTCTTTCTCAAGAAACAGAATCAGTCATCCTCTGTGCTGACGCAACTAAGAAGCATAAAATTGATGTAAAGGAACAACAGACACTATTTTTTCTTCTAGAGAGTTATTTTCTTGTGATGAAAGCCAATTAGTGTTGTTCTCTGAAGAAACATGAAAGCATCAGAGAGAACATTTTTTGTCTGAAAATAAACAAAAAGAGTGAAAATAATCTGATCTAGAAAGACATTTTTATGTGCCTTCAAAAAATGGAGAGACAGAAAAAGACACTACTGTAGTTTTCCTGACAAACATAATGCAACTTTTCTCTTGAAAATGCTGGAGTTCTGATTTTTTCCATTAATATTGTCTACTGAAAATGTCCTGCTTCAGACAGTGTCTCACTCTGCCAAAATTTTCCTGCAGGAGTATTTCCTTTAAACAGTGAGGCGAAGATGCTTCTAAAGTATTGCTGCCTGTTGAGATCAGGAGTTCAGGTAGGAAGAAGCATTTATTTTTTTCAAATGTTCTTGCAGGGAGATTGTTGCTTGCCTTCATTTTGAAGTGGGTTTTTTTTTCTCTTCTGGGATGCACCTTCCTGTCTCCTCAAAAGACTCCTGTTTATATTAGAGTAGCCTTGAAGACAAGTGTGATCCTGCTGTGGGAGAAGTCTAGGTCTTGCCTTAGGGAATGGAAAAGCACCAAGACTCCACGGAGCTGTGAGCCTGTCCTTGTGCAAACATCAGCCATGGCACTGTGCCTCACTGTCAGCCCTGGAGGGACTGAGTGAGCCTTAGAATGATGAG
Source organism: Pycnonotus jocosus (assembly GCA_013400435.1). NCBI lineage: Eukaryota > Metazoa > Chordata > Aves > Passeriformes > Pycnonotidae > Pycnonotus > Pycnonotus jocosus. The sequence goes on along the minus strand of VWYP01025807.1, from coordinate 110,949 downwards.
GTAAACAGAGTATCTGTGCAAACAAGCATTTGAATTGATATTTGAACATGCAAAAACCGGGCAGTTTTGCAAACAAAGCCAGAAGGAGCATTGGAGACGCACAGCAGCAGGGGAATGGCTCCTCTGCAGAGCTCCATGGGCACCAGCTGCCAGGGCAGAGGGAGCGTGGTGATGGAGACATGAAAAAAGCCACAACACTTTCAACATTTCCACAAACATCCAGGGGGCATTCTTACTGACCAGGGACAAATTCCAATTTGGACAACTTGCCAAATGCTGTCATAAAGGAAGAAATACTAGACTAAGCATGTAAGAAAGTTCTTCCTGCAGCTCAATGGGCAGTTTTGTAGGAGAGAGCCTAACTGCCATAAAATATCACGATTTATTTGGTACAGCAGGTGACAGTCAGAAAAGCAAAGAGAAAGGACTAAATCCTTCAGGTCCTCAGCTGCAGAGGCAGATGGTCACTAAATTCCAGACAGCTTATTAAAAGAAGCAGAATTATTATTTGCAGCATAAAAGAAATCAGACCCATGGCAGCACTAAGAGATCAATGGATGAATAAAATCAACATAAAAGTAGCATAAATACTTTTATGAAGTGGGGGCAAAACAAGACCAGTTTCCTTGCTGGTTCAAGTCCTGACAAGTCATGATACCCATACTTTTCTTTCAGAGACCCTTTGTTCTCACAGCTGTAGCTGTGACAAAATATCTTCCATGCATCTCTCTGCATCAGAGACCTAAAGCCCTCTGTAGGCAAAGATGCCTTTACAAGGAATGGCTTTTGAGAAATTAAATACACTTGTCAGCACACTAATATTTTAGTTCAAATATTTTTATGACACCTATGCAAATCTACTTAATCTAAAGGGAGCTTGAGTCCCCTACATGAAAATCATCACATCTAATCTGATTTGATAATACTGTATGTGGGTTTCAGGCTTTCCTGTTTGCTTGGCTAACATGGACTATTATTCTGCAATCTCCTGTCTGTAGTTCTGGTTGCTTTTCTGACTTGATTTGGTAACAATATTTTAGAAATGCTGAAGTCCTTCCAATGCCTTAAATCCAAAACAAGGGTCATGGGAAAAAACTCTTATGCTTAATTGTAACCACAGCAAAGTGAATCCTGGGCCAGAGATAATATCTGTGAATGATAAAGGAAGCAGATTAAACACATGGGACTGTCCAGAGACATTTACACATAAGGCAGGCCATTAATGGGCAATGGACTAATGACACATCTTCAGAAAATGCTTCCTCTGTGCCCAGAACCACTAACAAGATACATAAGAGACACACACTCAGCCACCATTAGGCACTGGGCTTGGGTGACCTGTGTCCCAGGATACGCAATTTAGTTGATAGAGCAGGAGCTGCTCAGAGCAGGTGATGCAGAGGTGGCAGTGAGCATTTCCCATCGTGTTATGGAGGAACTGCACCACAGCATCTTAATATGTCAGATCTGACTGTAAAGTTTTGTGATCTGCTTGGTGCAGTCAGGGATGGAAAGCATCTGTCTGTGCTGTGAGATGCTGAGCACATGAAGGCACACAAGAAGTTACCTCTGGGACTGAACTAAATGAGAACATAAGCAAATGAAAGGAGAAACAGAAACAGTAAGGCAAGAGAAAACAAGTAAAGTAAACACATCTCACTCCTCTTGTGATATTCTTCATGTGTGTATTTTGCACAAGTTCTGCTGCATTGTTCTGTTCTTTAAAACCACACAAGGTTTACAAAGAGCTTAAACAAATCCAGCAGAAATGTCCTGTGCTTATTCTAAGCTGTGGGACAGAGCACACTGCAGAGATGCAGAGTCAAAGTTGAGATGGGCAGTGCCTGTTAATAGTAAGAAAAGCCTGTAAAACTTATAGCCTGGTGCTCTAATTAACAAAGAATGTAGCAAAAAATGACATTGCAGATCTATGCCTAATTCTCCTCCAAGTAATTGGTCTTCTGGAAAGGAACCTGCAAGGATACAGTCCTATCCTGTGTGTGAACGGCTTTAACCTCCGTTCCATGGTTTCATCCTGATGGAACTTTCCTACCCATTTTATATTCCTTATGAATTTCCAGGCTCCAGCCAGAAGCAGAACCTAAAATGAGGCTCTGCAGCTCTGAAGGAATTTCTGTTTGGGAACCCAGACATGGGAAATCTCATGAGAAAGCATGCTGTGAAGCTGCTGGACAGGTTTTATGAACTTGAAAGGTGAGGGTAGCCCGGACAAAACTTCACATTGGAGATTATTTGTGCAATTTGGGTGTAAACTATTAAATCTAAGTGGTCTGGATAATGTCTGTGCTTACATTCAGGCCACTGGCCATGGGTCTGTAAAGCAAAACAGCTGGTACGGAGGACCAAATATCTTTGGCCTTTTTTTGGGTTTTACATCATTTATGTCATTTTTTGCTGTCAGATTTACATCAGGCAGGCTCCAAAACCATTTGCAGCTCCCAAAATCCTGCCATAGGAACCAAAGTATGATAAGTGGAATTTGCTTCAAAAGCTCACTTCTGCCGCAGGAAGACACAGTAATGTACACGTGTCTAAAGGTACTTGGCAATGACATACCATATCTGAATAATTAAAATATGAAAATGCTTTATATATATTCATTATAGACATTTAGGAAATGGTACTTTACCAGAAAAAAATAAGAACAACAAAATCTCCTAAATTCCAAAATATTCTTTTGAGCTTTCAATAAAAAAATATTGGTGACAATTTAAACTTTTTTTTTTTTCCAAGCAAAACATATCAAGGTATTTTGATTCTACATTTCTTGGCTCTTTGTATAGTGCTTGTCTGATTCACTCAATCAGATTCCCAAATTTTAGCTCCGTGCTTTGGAAAAACAAGATCCATCTGGTAGATGCAGACAACACCACCATAAAAAGGATGAGCTCGTGTGATATTTTTCTCATTTTCATTCCCAGTCTTGGGAAGGACTCAGAACAAAAGTCACAATAAGAAAAAAGGGTTCTATTTTTATGGAAGAAGTTATCACTTGACAAGTAGCACTAAGGTTGAGCTTAGTGGATGAAAAACACATTCAAGCATGAGAATTTGGTAGCCATGAAATCTCAAACTCCCTGTGTTCTGGATGGCCTTTCTACATCCAACAGCAGCCTGACAAAAAAAGCAGTTTTTTCCTGCTGGCACGAAGGAGTGATACCATTACCATCAGAACTACTGTGAAGATGACACGTGCATAAAACCTGTGCATTTCATCCAGTAGAAACGGGGACACAGGCAGCCAGAATAGAATTATAATAGACTGTCTTCAGAGCAAAGAGACCTATCTCTGAATTCAGTGGTCATTTAGTGTCTGCAGCACTGCTGGGTACAGATAAAAGGTTTGATTTCTCCCAGTCTGAATGCCTCTGTGGCAAAAATGGGCTGGGAGAGCACTGCTTTGCCAAGGAGTTTGCTGTTCAAATGTGCTGCATGTAATTAAGGGCATTTGCATGAAATTTCTACATCCTCAAGGCTCAGGTTAGAAAGACACACATCTGTCACAACCTGACATGTTCAATGGAAAAAGAAATAGAGTTGAAATCATTAGAGAGTGGTTATTTTTAATGAGAGAACAAGTCAAAATACAAAGAGAGGAGACAGGAAAGGAAAGCATTCAGGGACTGTCAAGAGCATGTCAAAGCTGCTGTGTTAATGGTAAAAAATCAGCAAAAAGCTTTTTAATTTAATGTCTTTCATCTTCAAATCTCAGCAGTTATAATAATTGTTAAACCTGTGATTTGTATGTTAGCTAAAGGTTAATGATCTTTTTTTATAGCACCTCAAGGCAAAGCTCATTTACAATTTCCCATGGATGGCAACAATGTCTGGAATAGATTTTTAATTGTGGGGATTATCAGGGAGATTTTAAAAATCTGGGTTTGTTGATGCTTTATTCAAATTTCAGGGACCAGATGATGTCTTTTTTCAAAACATCTTTTAGACTCTGCTGGTGTTTTATCAGACTGGTGATAAAAAGGACTTTTGGCTAATAGAACCATATAGCTCAGCAGTCTGACTGCTTTGAAAATTCTTGACTTGAGGATAATTTAGGCAAAAAGCAATTACCCAGTGTCCTGGACTGAGCTGGGATAGAGTTAATTTCTTTCCTGGTCCAGTGTTGTGTTTTGGATTGGCTTTGAGAATGATGTTGACTACACAAGGATGTTTTAGTTGTTGCTGAGCAGCGCTCACAGGATGTGTCAGCTTCTTGTGCCCTGCCAGGGAGGAGACTGGAAGGCACCAGGAGCTGGGAGGGGACACAGGACACAGGACAGCTGACCCCAGCTGGCCTGAGGGATGTTCCAGACCATGTGGCACCATGCCCAGCATGTAAACCAGGGGGAAAGCTGGCTGGGGGTGGATATTCAGGAGCTGACTGCGCATCAGCTGGCTGGTAATGAGTAGTTGTTTTGCATTTGCATCACTTATTTTTCTTGAGTTTTTTTCATCTTCTTCCTGTTATTTTATTCTTAAATAAAATTCTTGTTGTTATTATTATTCAATTATTAAACTGTTCTTATCTCAACTCTGGAACTTTCTTAATTTTACTTTTCTGATTCTCTCCCTGATCCATGGAGGCTGGCAGAGGGGCAGTGAGGAGTGTATGGTGCTTAGTTATCAGCTGGGTTAAACCACAACCATCAGGCTGCTGAGGACATCCAGATTCCTTCTTTAGATCTGTTTGAGAGGCCGTGTTGGTACTACTTTAACATAGTGCCAGTAGTTACAAGAGCAAATTTACCCTTCTGAAGATAACATTCTGCTTTACAGTTAGGGAGTGTTCCAAACCACAGGCATCTTGCTGAAACTACAAAACCACTTTAATCAAGGTTAAACCTCTAAATTGCCCCTGTGATCCAGCAGAGTCAATAAATGAGCTACTTCTAGTAGAACAAAAGAAAATGGAGAGGATCAAGAGGGAACAAAATATTTCTTCCTTTAAGCAAGGTTGAACATTGAGTTAAAACCTTGGTCAGCTTAGGTCTGTGGCAAATGCTTTTTTTTACTAGCCTTCTATTTAGGCAACGAAAAAAGCATCCCTGGCAAATGAACAAAATCCCAGACAGTTAAAACATTTAAAACTTGAATAAGGAAAGCTTTAACTTCAACACTAGCTCTTTTTTCTTTTCTCTTTGGGTACAGAGAAATTTTTGTGATGCTGCCTCTTTGAATGTCTTTCTGTTGGTAATGGAGGTGGCTTTAATTGCCCTCTTGCAAGTCATTGTTGCCTAAAACGAGCTAACAGAAGCTTCTTCTGTTGATTTCTATTATAAGTATGAATATGTTTTCTTGGAGACAAAATGAGACAAATACCCACAGAGTGAGGAAGAAAGAACAACAAAGATAAATGTGCTGCTTCTGATTGTGCAGCCCATGGCACAAAGTGTCTCTGTAAGAGAAGCAAGGGTCGGTAAACATCCCTATCAGCTGCCTTGGTAAACACACATCACTAACAGGTTATTTCAGACAGAGCTGCCTTCCTGCTCACAGGCTGAGAGCAGAACAGCCAGAGACACTCTTCCTCAAAGTGGATTCTTTTCTTTAGTAAAATGCAAAGAAGGAAGAAAGGAAGCAGAGTTAAGAATAGAAGGAGCACATAATCAGAGGTGGGCAGCAGTGGGAAAATAAGTAATTCTCCAGGTGGAACACATTAATCTTTTTAATGGCACACTTTATTTCTCCAACCTTCAGTAAAACCTTGACCAAAGGCTGGCTGATAACTTTGGTGGAGGCTATGGTCTCAAAGACTTGCAAGAAAGGCAGAAGGGAGGAGAAGGTTGCTATTTCCACCCATTAATAACGCTGGTTTCAGCACTAAATTAAAAAAAAAACTCAGGTGTTTTCTCCATCCTCTGCTCACTTTTCTTTCTGATGTTTCTGTTTAGTTCAGGGGGTGACATTGGTTTAATAGCAGAACCTATGCTAGGTGGTAAAATGGTATCAACAGATCTAAAACTTCATTATATCCATCTTTCCATCTTTAAATTTAAGCTAAATTTATAAATAATTTGCAGTTGTTCTTTTTTATCTTGGCCAACATAAATTGCCTGTACTCCACATCCAACTCTGAAAACACACCCTTTTCCTTTTGAAATTTTTACAAGAAGCTTCACTTTTTAATTTTCATCTCTTTATTTACATTCTTTTATGGTCTAAAATAAAACCCTAATTGTTGCAAAGAATTTAATCTGCACAACCAGAGCTATTGATTTAGGATCCAAAAAGAATTAATCACTGGATTTATATCCTGTCCTCCATTAATTTAACTGGTATTCCACAGCCATATTCTCCAGAGACAAGCCTACGTGAAGAAATATGGTCCCTGTTAATTCCATGTTGAAAGATCAATGAAGTGTCCCAGAACTTGGTGTTAAAGTTCATCTTACTCAGTTTTACAAAAGGTTTCATTCCTTTACATGTCACAGTAGTGTTTTATGTTGCAGCCTCCAGTGACACGAGGAGAACAGATACTGGATGGTACCTGAACCAGGCAGAGATTAAACACAGGCTCAGCCTCCACAGCAGCTCTGTTCTGAGCATCCTCTGCCTCCCTTTCTGACTCATTAGAGGATGTCTGCGGGGTTCTGGGCTATGGCTGCAGCATCTCGTCCAAGAGCACCACAGCACAAAGGTTTGAAATGCACATTTCACTCATCATAACAACAACTGGATGTGTCAGTGGGGACATAAACAGAACTGACCTCCATTAATGCTGGAATGGTCTTCAGGACTCACGAGCATCATGAACTCTCATGGTATTTATAGCTGCCTTGCTGTCCCAAAAAGCACAATAGCCTCTTGATTACATTTCCAATTATGGGTTTAGAAGAGTAATTTATGAAAACCATCTTTGGAAATAATGCAGCTGAAGGGGTTTTTTTTACTAGTGTTAATGTTACATTAGATATAAAGAACATGACATGGGCTTATTCCACATACTGACCAAGAAAAAAAAAATTAAATTAAGCAACCAGCTCTCTGCAGTCATAGTTCAGATCCCTGAACTGACCAGAGACCTTCTGTTTCTCATGTCAGTTTTAAGAAGCAGTATGGAAGGCTTCCCTGTAGTCCAAACTCAGATTTTGTTGCCACGACTTCCAGGAGGTTTAAAGCTGAGAACAGGGTAGGACTACAGCTGCCCACTTGGATTATCTTAAATCCATCACAAACATGCAGCCTGAGGAACCTACTGAAAGCTCAAGTACTTTACTGTGTATTCAGTCTCATTAGATTTGTTTTCTTTAGTTCTTTCTCTCTTCTTGCCCTTTGCACAGAAGTCCTTAAGGAGGATGTGAAAACAAACAGTACCCAAGTGGGAGATAAACATTTGATTTTGTGATATTAAAGTTAGTTTCAGATGGCTAAACTATCCCACAATTCCCCAGAATGCATCTCAATTCACACAGGGAAAAAAACTTACATAAAAATGAAATAGCAACCTGAATCTACAGAGAGCTGCTAAATACTTCCATATTGCAGCTAGTGCTATGATCTTTAGGAAAGCTCCACAAAGACCTCCAGACAAGTGTAAATGTGACAAGACATGAACATCAGGCTATTTTTTGCAGAAGGCCATGGTCATGCAAAAATGTTTTTCTATTTTTCTGGTTTTTGTGCTCAGTATTTCTCTCAGACATGTTATCCTGTACATGGAGTTCCATAGCAGTAGCCTTGCACTGCATGTATGTGACACTTTTTGAAACTGCTGGAAGATTGGAAAGAATTCAAAATAACATCAGATTCTGCTAAAAAAGACTGAATCAGAAGCTCCAGACCAGATTTACTTTGTTCAGTTGGGAAAATGAGACTTTGTCCCTTCTTTTTTATTTTTTGCAGGGTCAGCCCTCGAGGAGGACAACAAATTGGAGGCATCATGTTCTGACCAGGCAAGAGAGCTGATTGCTGCAATGGAACTGGAGAACATTTGGGAGATCACACTGACCTTGTAAATTCCGAGTGACTCACACCATTGGAAAAGAGAGTGGTTCCTATCAAAACCAAGAATAGTCTTGCCATATACATGAAAGTGAAGCAAGACAGAAAAGAAAACAATTGTTTTCACAAGCAAAATGCCAGCAGTTTGTACTGCCCCTGAACATTTAGAATCCGTGACAAAGCTTATATTTCTGTTGTGCATTTAAAAATCACAATGCAGTCACCGAGTCCCATTGAAACCAAAAGAAAAGGGATGTAATTTTCACATTATACGTCAAAACAATCTGGAAGCTCTAGTCTTTCCTTCCATATTATTTATTCTGTTTGCTTTGGTTACTTCACAATACATGACTAGAACAAAACCTTAGAGAGAAAAAATTTCCTTACCCAAAGAAACCTTACCAGACTTTGAAATATTTTCCCATAAAAGGACACAAAAGAAAAGACATGAAAATTTTCACAAAATGAAAACCTCAAAAGAAATTAGATCAAATTTTGCCTAGTTTTATTTTCCCCTTCACCAGAGACGAAGCTACTTTTGCAAGTGAAATTTTAAAACAAAAAGGCAAAACAAAACAAAAGGCCCTTCAGATTATATGAAAATCTCTGGTTATTTAGTGTGTCAAAATCAAGCTTTGGATTATTTCCACATCAGATTATTGAAAGCACTGGTGGGTGAAATTGAAGGCCACATGCCTCAAAAACAGCTGTAATTTACTCATAGAATGGGGCTTTTCACCCAAAATCTGCAATGAAGTGAATGTATTTTGACAGGTCAGTCACAGAATGACTTTGAGTGCTGATGTGACCCCACTGCTAGAAAAGCTGATTCAAACCTATCAGACTGTTCTCCAGAACCACCATATGCTGATGTGCAGAGATGCTTTCTAATCTCCTGTACACCAGATTTCTACCAACTGGTTGCCTGTGCTGGAAAAGGACTCAGTGACATAAGAAGACCCAATTCCAGAGTTACATAGCAAAATTTATCAAATTAATTTTCAAATGGAACGTGTATTGACCTCAGCTCTTTACTGGTGCAGGTTAAATTTCAATAATATCGGTGTTTTTCAGTGGACAAATATCCTCAAATCCCTGCTCAACTCATTTAAACCTTTCAGTACTACTGTCCTTTGAAGCTACATTCATTTGCTTTAGCTAGGCATAGTTCCACATCTTAAACAACTCAGTCTCAGTTGATTCATCTTTCTTATTACACCAGAATGTGAGCCTGAGAATGGGATTTAAATGAGGACAGTACCTTATTAATTCAAACATCAGCTGATGGGAAGGCAAAATAATTTTATTGCAGTCCCTTCAGCAGAGAAATAAAGATGAATACAGCAGATGTTACCATGAAAATTTAACTCTGATTTTCTGTTCCAGCAACCAGCCTATAATTTAACTTTTTAGTTAAGCTGGCACTCTTAGGAGTGGTGTATTACCCTGACTTCTTTAATATCCTGGCTGAGGACACAGGAGCTATCTTCTAATGGCTTGGTATGCAGTGACACCTACTACAAAAGCACAGCTGACAGCTCTGAGAGTGAATTTGCTGTGTAACCCATTCTCCATGATCAATTAATCAGAATTTTGGCTACCATTTGGACACAAAGTTTATACATTACATCTTTCTGCCTGCCCACCCACAACTGACAGACTGGGTAATTTCAATCAAAATGATTCTTTTGAAATCATGGTGAAGGGAAAACACATTAAACTGGTTTGATTGCAAAGAGTCCTGCTCTCCATTTTTTTGAATAATGCTTTTTCCCCAGTCTCTGTAGAGGTCATTTATATTTGGGAACAGAATAAACTCTTGTCACTGCATTTTGTCATCTGAAAAAACTGTCCAAATTTGATCAAGCTATGAGAAAAACGCAATATACACACCATGTGTTCTCTAGGAACTTCATAATCTGTTATTCTAACCTTCAAAGATTTTTTTTCTAGAGAATAATTCTCTGGTCCAGTCCCAGAGGTCTGCTCCCCACATATGGGCATGCTGAAATCTAATGTACTGACAATTCTGCAGAGTTTGCTTTAAAAAACAAGTTATGAAAGACAGTGCACATTTATTTTAATATCACAGGTTTTGTATGAACTAAAAATTGGCAGGAGTTTATTTACTAAAGGAAGGTTTTTATAAAATGTAGGCATTCCTGATGATTCTGCGTATTTTGCAGTTTTGGAAATTAGAAAAAAAATGAGAAGAAAAATAATGGGTAAGAGTAGTATGAAGCAATCCATTGCAATAGCAAATGGAACAACATGCACTGCAGGAAGAGTTCATGAGGAATGGTGAGAGGTTCTGTGACCCATAGTCATGGGACTGGTACCTCTGTGATGCCAAATTAAGATCCTTTATTGGGAAATGTCAAGATGAACACAAAAAGTAAGGGAACCAGCAGAATAAATAGACCTGCTCTAATACATCAAAGGTTCCAACTTCATTTGTCCTCTGCTTTGAGACTGGCAAAATTCCATAGTTGCAGTTTCTGCATACATCTGTTCCCTTGGCTTATCTGATAAGTGTGCTCAGGCCAGGATATGAGACTTGCAGACATAATGGCTGTGTGATATCTTTTGCTTTGGAGACAGATCTTAAGCAAATCACCCTGATCAAATTGAATCAAATTGAATTTCTTCAACAGCTATGAGTGCTCACCAGATGTGTTAATTCATTTTTTTAGGAAAACAACAAAGACATGGGGAGTAGGAAAAAGATCAGGGACCATTTGAAGGGAACAGAATGAAGTGCATGCATATAACTGAGAAGATATCTCCCCAAGCCCCTAAAAGGTGTTCAAGATTTCCACATCTTTGTTCATTTTCTGAAAGAAATCAGCTGTGAAACAGCCATGGGAGTGAAAGATTTGCTGGGTGACATCTACAGAAAACTTACTAAGAGCTTAAGAAGAAACCATTTAATTCCAGAGAAACACTGGGAATTCCTTCAGAAGGTCTGTTGCCCAAGTAAGGGGCTTCTTAACAACTGAAATGAAATGCAAAGAGAGAACACTCAATAAGTGGAGGGGGGAAAAAGAGATAAAGCAGCGTGAATATGAAAGCACTGCTTTGGCAAGAGTAAATCCCACGTGGTGGAAAAACTAGCACAGGATGTCCAGAGCAATAGGAAGGGATTCAACAGATATGATGGTTTCAAGAGGATCTCTGGGGAAAGTTGGGTCTGCTGCTGAATGGGGAGACAGCACTGATGGCACAAGGAAGGCTGAAGTGTTCCCTCTCCTTGCCTTGTCAAAGACTGTTCTGTAGCTCAATGTGTATCAGCACAGCCTAGAAAGGGGGAGACAGACAGCACTGTGTGAAGAACAGGTCCTGTAATGCTGAGCTGCTCTGACTAAACACCCTCTAAATTGCTCAGTCTGGTTAGCCCAAATTAGTTGCAGTTTTTGGTGTCTGTGGTCATTATTTCTCTAGGCAATTTTACCTATGAGAACAGGAAAAGTGGAAAGGGAGAAGGATGAAGCAAGCCACAAGCAGTAGGTGTACTAAGCTGTTCAAGTGTTATTCCTGTATGTGGCAGAGTCATTGTGGGGCAGGTGCATTTCTGTGCCAGCCTGAGGGGCTGGGAGAGCCCTACTGCAATGCTGCGTGCTTGAAAAAAAGCTTTTCTCTTCCTTTTTCCCTTGTCCCTCTCGCTCACAACTCCCTACTTCCCAAAATTAACATTTGAATTGAAAGTTCAAAAGATGTCAGGGCTAACAGGGGTCACTCTTGCAAATCAAAGGCCCACCTACCAATCTGCTCAGAGTCATAATGCCTGCATTAAGAATAAAGCTATCCAGAACCCAATGATTAAGTCATTAGTTATGAAAGCTCTTCATGTCCTGTCGACTTTTGTGCGTTTGGAGAGCAACGTGCTAATCTGAATCACGATGATGTAAAGAAACCTTTTGTGAAATCCAGTTTCATTTTAATGTGACATCTGCACTGACTGAGCTAGCAGTATGTTCCCAAAAGAAACAACACAGCAGTTCTGCTCTTTCACCTCAAAAAACTCGTTGCTGAAACATCCTGTGTACCCATTCAAACTCCAGATGCCAGTGGACTCCAGAGTTGTTTTGGTAGGAAGTTGGTAGGAAAGCTGTATCAGATGTTTTCTCTAGAGGAGAGAGGGAGGGAAGATTCTTTCCTGAGAAGTGAAATCTCTGGGTAAGAAGATGGGAACGATGATTTTTCTGCTTGGCAGCAGATCATATGAAAAGTTTTAGACAAAAGCAAAACTTTCTGTCATACAAACTGCACAATTTCTCCTTTTCCATGAGGACTTTCACTACAAGGTAAAAAAAGAAAGTGCTGGTCTACCTTATTTTAAGTTTAAACATAAAGATAGCATTTTTCTCAGTGGATTTTCTTGAGCCACAAATGTGTCCAGTTTTCCAGTTTGATTGTGTGCCTTTCCTGCTGTTTGGTTTGACAACTGTCACCTCTACAGAGTCAGTTTTACCTCAGCCATCAGTGTGGTATGGATGTTAAACTGATGCAGGGAGATTAGTTTAAAAATATTCTGAAAGACACTTGTTTTAAAGAAAAACATTTCACAATCTGCCATGAAGATTTCAAATGATCCTGAAATAACAAGCCAAGAAAAGTACAAATTGATATTCATGTGATCCCCATGAGTACAAAAGTTACATTAGTGAGAAAAATTATCTATTGTTGTATTTTTTTTTAATAAATTGGAAGGTGTCTGCATATCTACATTATATGCAAAGATAAGTATATAAACAGCCAGCAGAGCCTCAGGAACACCTCTTGCTAACAAGTTTCATCTGCAATAATAAGAACTACTCACACTGAATCCTTTTCCCTGGCATCCAATTATTCCCTTTCTGACACACAAACAGAGCTAAGGCAAAAGAATTATCTACTAATTACCTTTACCAGGTGTATTCACACACTCAAATGTAATTCTTGTGTGAATTTATTCTTTATGACAAAGGAAGACTCGTTGAAATGGATTTTGGACAGCACCAGACTAAGGCTCATTATTTCCTCTCCTCAGCAGCAACCCCATCTTGCTGGAGAGCAGCAAAAGTCACAGACTTTAAAATGATGGGGAGAGGGTGGGAAAGGATGCCTCTAATCTTGGCCACACAATAAAAACCCTTTGGAGACTGCACTCAAATGGAGCACATGGACAGCACAAATGTGGCAAATCTCTCTCTCTAAGGTGAAAGATGACTCCAAATTCCAGGGAAAAAGGGCACCAGATGTGGAGTCTGAGGATCATTTGCAGGGGAGAGGCAGCAAAGCCACAGACTGAACATCTGAGGGAGTTTAGAAACATGTCTGTCAGAGACATCCGAGATTGCTGCTGAACTGTTCCGCAGCAAACACCTCTCCCAAACCCTGTTTCACCAAGCCTGTGCCAAGGATGGTGAAGAATGATCAAAATTCGTTGCAAGAATTCAAAAGAGCAAAAATACCAAATTTAGAAGCAGTTTACAAATTGCGCAGGTTAAGTCATATTTTTTCCTTAGAGCTGAGTTATCCTAAACAGAAACTAACTCAATTTTAAGAGTTGTTCATTATGCAATGATGCAGACTATGAGCCAAGTTTAAAACAAAACAAAACAAAAAGAAATATATTGTTATTATACAGAATTAGACAAACTAGTTGTAAATATCTCTAAAATGAGATCTTGAACAAACAGATTCTAAGAGCATCTGAAAAGCCTACTGAAAATATCTTTATGGAATTTTTATTTTAAATCAGTTAAAACATTTAATTTTTTTAACATTTTTCCCCCACTTAAAGCTGCAGTGCTTGCAACCAGATGACCATGAAGTTCCTCCACCTTCAGATGAAAAATATATTCCACTTTCCAGGAAAGACAATTTTTTAAATTAAATATATGCAGGATATAACCCAAAAGATAAATTAAACCAAATACCCATATATTTTATAAAACAACAACAACAAAACCAAATAACCTTGCAATTTTCATGGTAATTGAGTAATGTTTAATACACTACTTTAAAAACTTCACTAATCAATTAAGTGAACCAATTAGCCCTGTTCTGAGATTTCTGAAGGAAAAATAAAATTGGGAGTTTCAAAGAGAGAAGATTCTTGCACAGACCTGAGTGTTGTGCTGTAGTTTAATAAGAAACAGTCATTTTTCTCTTTGCAGCAGCTGAAATTTATTGAATTTAACTTTGAAATAACTTGCTCATAGAAGTGTATGCACATACTTTTAAGCTACTGTTGTTGATAGTTTGATCTATGAGTTTAATATTGAATATATTTCAACATTTGCATCCCAGGTCAAATAGCCAGGTGTTTGCATTTAAATGAATTATCAGCATATATTTCTTGTTCTTGTTACTTTCTGTGCTTTCCATGAAGCTGTTTGATATGAAGACTTCTAGTGATGCAGACAGGATTTTAGTAATCAGGGCAGGAGACAGGTTAATATACTTTAAATTAGATATAATGCTATTGCAATATATGCTGTCACACTGATAACAAATCCTTACATGGAGCATCATTTCCCAGCACACTGAACTCCATTCACACAGAAAGGAGACTTGAGGGACAGGCTGAAGGAGCAGCTTGGTGCAACAGGCACCAGACAAAGCAGAGCCTGGGATACTGGGATATTGGGATACTGGGATATTGGGATACTGGGATATTGGGATATTGTGCTCCACTCCAGCAGTACTCCTGCCTTTGAACCTGGGCAAATCACTGCCTGGTGCCTCTGTGCTGGCAGAACACACAACTGCTTTGTGGAGATGCAGTGGATTCCCTGGCTATCATCACATTTTTATCTGGGTTTTCACAGAGCTCAGCAGCAAAGGTTCAGATGGGCCTCGTGGAAGCCAATGCAGAACTGCTCCACTTTTATCCAGCCTGCTGGAAGCATCCCACACTATCCTTGGTGGAAATCCACACAATATTCTGTCAATTTAATGCTTTAAATTCAGCTGCAGAGAGAAGAGTTATGTTAGATGTTGGCAGGGAGGAAAAAAACAACCCTAACTTGATTTTACTTATGGGTAAGGTGTGTAATAAATCACCTGGAGAGGCTGAGGACTCCCCCCAGTTAAAGCTCCCCAGCAGCAGGACAGAGGAAGAGCTGTCTGAAACGGGAGTGACAGCAAGGGGAGTTCACAAGGAAGCTCTGCTGACCAGCATGGACTCAAGTGAGTTCTCTCTCAGGGCTCTGTCCAGCCTTCTTTTCTAATATTTAATGAGATCTGGTTGAAAATTCATAAACATTTTGCTGGCTGCTTGTTACAAATGAGCATGGCTCCATCATACAGCTCTTTAATGGGAACATACAGCCCTGCAGGAGATTGCACCTGCAGGAACTCAGGGAGGCTACAGCAGCTCCCTTCCCCGAGCTAAAACCACCACCACAGCTCCCCAACTGGCAGGGAGTTCCTCCCCTCCTGCCCTGGGCTCTTGCTGAGGTTCACAGCAGCAAACAGCCAGAAATTTGGAAAGTCTTGCCCAGTGTCTGATTGTACTTGTCCCACTGGTAGGGAAGAGGAATGATAGATGCATAAACAAAACAGCAGCAAAAAATATTGGCATGTGAGTTAACTCAGAGACATCCACATCTCCAGCTGAGTGAAACTCTGTGGGAAATCTTTTGGCTGAGGCTCTGAAATCTGCAAGTTTACTTTGAAACAACAAAGTTGTCCAAGCCCTTACACTATATCCACATTTTAAAAATCACCACCTAAGGATTTATGGCAGGGTGCACGGACAATTACATTGCTCTATTTGTTACTGTGGAAACACGTTTTGTTGACTGGTGAAATCTGTGAGAAATCGATTGAATGAAGCTTTGAAAAACAATATTTTAAAATTAAAACCGAGCACTGGATTTAGCAACACTAGGAAGCCTTAGCCTCAAGGAAGTCATGAAATGCCAGGGAGTCAGCAGGAAAGTGCCACTAAGTCTTGATGGGATTGACTCGGTTGGACTAGCTCTGTGCCATAGAACAGAAAAATAAAACTATTGTCAACTCATCAAGCTGCTGCTCTCACAGTTGGACAGCTTTGCCCAGAAATGGGTGCAAAAATGAGTCAGAACACAATGGTAATTACTCCTGCTCTCTTGGACTGCGAATATTTTCCAAGCACTCCAACCCTATGACATGAAACTGTCAAGACTTCAGTTCTTTAAGTACCTTTTTCAAGTTTTAAGCTTTACATTGGCCCTTAGTAATGAAAAAATTATTGGATTTCTCAAATGTTTGTTAGAAACAAACAGTTCTACAAATGCAGGATGGAGCGTCTTCACATACCTATACCAAGGAAATAAAACATGCACTTTGTCATGAGACAGCTTCCAGCCTTCCTGGTTGAACTGGAAGAAAGGAAGAAATCTGGTTACCTCCTAGAAATGATGGCTTTTTTGTTTTTATATTGAAAATGGTTTGGAAATTAAAATCCCAGTGTTTACTTAAGAAATCCAATTGAAATCATTTGATGTGGCAGGACAGACAGGACATCCAAATGCCTTCTGTTACTCAGGAACACCCAGCCTTCATTTCTAGAGGGATTTCAGAGCAAATAAAAAAATTAAAAGGATAAAATGAATTAAAATCAAATTTATTTATTAAATGAGAAGATAATTATCCCTGTGAGGGATTCTTCTGGACTCTGGGGGAAATAATTTCTTTCTTACCGATCAGGTACCGGTCTTTATTGACTAAGATTATGTAAATAAAAATATGTATTTTCGAATTTATCCAGTCCTTTCAAGCAGTATATTGCAACCCTCAGTAAAGTTATTCTTAATTTACCCTGATATCTGTGGGAGGAGGATTGAGGCTTGCAGAAAGCCAAGGAATGAGACTCCAGATGTGATCTATGCAAAAGCAACAGTGACAAAAACTGAGATATGTGCATAAAAGTGCCAGGTACTGTGAGTTTATTGCTTACCAAATCAGATATTCACTGTCAAAAGTTCAAAAATTGACAATAAACTTAACTGTTGCATCTTTAAACTTATTTATAACTTACAGAGGGAGTATAATGTCTTGGGTTTGTCTCTTCCATAAAGTTTACAGCCAGCAGGAGATAATAAAATCTAGGCTAAGCTCATATTGCTGGGAGAAAAAAAAAATCAAGGCCTGTATGTGTTGGTGGCTGTCAGGTGAGATATTTTATACCTCATTAGTGTCACAGCAGTTATTGCTTTTGCTTCTTTTATGAATAGATCATGTGATGCCATGCCTCTCTCACACACTCCTCACCAATTTGTCACAGCAAACAGAAATAAGGGATTTCTTGTCAGAGTCCTTTTCACTTCAATGCTTGCTCCTGATGAGCCATGTTACCCAAACAAGTCTGGATGTGCTTCACAGACCTTGGTGCTCCTCTCTGCTGCAGAGATGTTTCTCTAGGAGCTGTCCAAGCAGCACTGGAGCATCTCCTCCCTCAACAGTGTGATATGGGAGGGCTCCAGCTGACCTCCCTAGAATTTCCAAAGAACTGCAGCTCACCCCTGGGGAAAGTCACGGTTTTCAGAGCACACAAAGCACTGCTGAACAGTATTTTTACTGAACAACTTAATCCTGAAGATTATTCAGGACAATGGGCCAGAGTTTCCCCAGCAGAAAATGCCCTCCTGGTGGAAGCTGGCCACGTGTTCTTCTCTCAAATCTGAGCTGGAACAGTCTTAGGTTTTGACCAGACAAAAGTTGTGTTCATGGTGGGGGGTTTGTGTTGAGATTATTCAAACCATGTCCAATTTGTAGAGCAGAGGTACCAGGGTTCTCGTATAGTTCAGGGCAAAGACATAAAGGAGATGTGATGTAGATTAATTTGACCAACAGACAATGCAAAATGGAATAGAATCCTACAGACAAACAGTTGTGAAGAAAAGCACATGACTACACCCAGTCCCTGTTTCCACAACGGTTAATATACTCTACAATAATTACCCATTATTTGCCATACCCATTCTGAGCACTCCTAAGGCAAACAGAAGCCGCTAAAGTAATTTTTGGGAAATGGACTGTTCCTTTCACTCTCTCTTTCTGCTTGCAGGAAAATCTATTCAGTTAAAGAACCACAGCTAAATATTATTTTCCTTTTTAAAAAAGCACACAATTGTTATTACACCATGTTTTGAGTGGAGGGCATGAAATTGTGTAAGTTTTAATTAATCCACTGAACCATCAACTTATATTCCACTGCAAATACTGCCATCTGCTACCAGTCCATGCATCAATAATTAATGCCTGCTACAAGTTTGCTTCCCCAACATTATCTGATTAGGTAATTAGCCTATGGAGCAATACTCAACATAATACATTATTGTCCTATTAAGTGTGATCTGTTTGAAAGCACTAAAGAATACCTTAATACTGCTCCATTTCCGTGACTCATACCTCAACAAACACCCATCCAGAATATGACAAAGCAGTTCAGAAAGGAAGGGGGGTAACAACAACAAGCCCAAAACTGCATCAAAAACATGTCAATAAAATTAGGCATGAGAACTGTTTATTTCAGAATAGCCTGAGAGGAAATATGAATATGAGACAATCCAAAATAACTGCTCTCCAGAGAAGGCGTGAATCAACACCAACAATGATCTACTTATGATAAAGGCCCCTTCAGACAAGAATGATGAAACATACTTTGTCATCAAAACTCAGGGGTTTAATAAATCAATGGAAGATGGAATCAGGAAGAGGAAAAACAAGGCAGCATGTCATATTTATTCACTAGTGTAAAATATGTCTGTTTCCAAGATTACATCTGAATCAAGCTTGTGAGGAAAGCAAGTGATGAAGATGCAGCAGAGGAGAACTGAAGTGAAGCCAACAAATCAGCACTGTCAGATCCTGTGGCTGTAGTGCAAAACCTATCAATATCTGGCTGAGTGAAGTTGTTTTTACTTTATCCAGCTCTTGGCCTCAGGTGATTACAAAAGGAATTCTGATTTTATTTTGCATTACATCACTAGCTTTGCCTGAGGCAGAGAAAAAGTTAGCAAAGTCAGCCCCTAAGTGCATGAAAAACACAACAAGCATATAAAAAATCCAAGTTTAGGAACCCAGAGACCTCACACATCATCTCTGTTGTTTCAAAAATCGAGGTGAGGATTTTTTTGTCCAAATTTACATACCAACATAGTAAGTAACTACACTTCAGCCAATTGTCTCCACTCCTTTTATAGCTGAGAGTCCTGCCCCTCATGTTGGCAACACAAATGTTTTCCACCACATTTACCTGGAATAATTTGCAAAATCATTGTCAGTTTAATGGCATAAGATGAAGACTATGTAACTGCAAATTTTCGTTCTGGACCAGTTTCAGGTATCTTTTTTTTCCAACAGGCCATTTCACAATTAGATATTTTCAGTGACCTAAAAATGGAATAAAATCCATAAACAAATTCATGAAGTCAATCCTAGCAGGGGCACACTGTCCCATTCTCTGACTTTGTTTTCTCTTGTGTTCTCATTGCTATTCCTTTTCTTACTCTAATAGCAAACCTAGAGCTTATCTACAACCACAAACTCTGACCTCTCCAAACAGGGCAGTATCTTTGTCCAGCTGCAATGCTCTCAGACCTCCTCTACTGTCTAAATCTCTTTAAAAGAAGTCGTGATGTGCAAACAGTAGAGCACTAAATAAATTGGATTGAATAACAACACCTGAGCTATTGGGCTGACTTCCCTCCTCATTAAAAGAGTAAGAAGAATCCTGCAGAACCTGGTCAGCACCCCATGGTCTCTCTCAGCTGCAAATCTGAAGGGAACCTTTGCTGATCCCTTCTAGAATTTGTGGTTACTCACAACTTTCTACATTTCTACAAGTATCAACATTTCTCTAGAGTTAGGGGAGTACACGACACATGAAAATCTACTTTTTGCCTCATGATTATGACTTGTCAAATTTTATTTCAACTTTGAATAGTGTTTTATTTCTCTTGCAATAGGAATGACAAAACTGAAATTGCAATTCCATGCCTATTCTTGTTTCTAGTGTTTCCCTGTTATCAATGTCACTTGGATCCCTGGAAGCACTTGGGGCTGTCTCCTTTGAATAGGTGTAGAAACACATGTAGAGTTCAGGATGTCTGAACAGAGACCATATGGAGATAGGTTTGTTTTTATTATTACCATTATTGTCTTTCTTACCACAGTGCCTAAGGTTCCACCTGGGACCAGGATCCTTGGCACTGGATAAAGAACTAGAAACAATCCATTCAAAGCTTGCAATTTAAACAAGAATAGCATTCCTACATATATAAGGTCTGAGATTACTTGGTGATATCACTAAAGGTATTTTAGTCTGAGGCTACAAGCATTTTTTTGGTAAGAAAGGTTGCAAAGAAGGGCAGGACAACTAAAACCAGCAGTTTTCTCTGTACCTATTCCCTTGCAATTAAGATGTTGAGTTCGTGGGAGGGAAAAACATAACACTTGAGAGTATTTATTAATTACTTTTCAGCTTCAGTGCACAAGGTTAAATGCAGCCTCAGGCAGCTTTCACTGATGTGACTCACATCTCCACAATGTCAGAGCTTTCAGTGACACTGATGAGCTCATATTTTGCAAAGAATAAACAACCCTCTGGTGTATTAATTAAGCATGTCCTGCAGTGAAGCAGTGCAAAGCTATAAGAAGTTTTACACAGTGACTTTCGTACCTATAAAACGTGTCTTGATGACTGCTGTGCATGAAATCTCTCATTTATCCACAGGATGTGGGCAGCGTGGATAAGAAACGTGTTTCCCCATGGCAACTGTGTCCTCAGTGGGCTCAGTCCTGATGGCAAATCAGCACAGGCCTCTTCCCCAGGAAGATGACCAGGAGATGACCTAATTATGTCCAATCACAGCATTATTTTCTATTAATATTCATATGAATTCAAATGTGAGTTGAGGACCTTGGTAAATATTCCAATGGAAATGTTTACAGAAATAAAGAATCACCGGTATACATTTTTTTTTAAAATTGTAGCTATTATTTTACTATATTTTCTAACCACATGAAATATTTTTATTTACTTTTTGCATAGCTGCCCCCAGAAAAACAAACCCAACCCCCCACAAATCTTATTCCAATCCAGCAGTCCCAGCTGCTGCATGACCTTAGTCCATGTTCATGGTCTCTCATGGAGCTTTGTGCCCTCTTGGATGGCAGAATATAAAGTTGTTCCACAGAATTCAGTCCATCCAGGTGAACTGTATAAAGAAAAATAAACCCTCTCCAATCACAAAAAAAAACCCCAGCAATAATGAAAATACTCCACATCCTGCAGTGCCAGTGACTGGGTCCCCCAGGCTGATCATCCTAAAAATCACGGTAAATGGACAGGTCTAGAAAGTGTGTGTTCAAAAAATATTCAAATTTTCTATATTTTATTTGCTAAAAACTAGAATTTCTTTAAAAAGCAATATAATTTTTGAAATTTTGTAAGACAATCCCAGAAAGAACATATAATAGATTGTATGCTTGCTCTGTAATCTTCCTTTCTTTTAGAGTTCTGAAAATGATAATTTCTGAGACTTTACAAAAATTTCAATTTAGACTTTTCCTATTTTCCATATTTTTTGGCACTAAATTACAATATTCTCTTACTCTCCCTCACAGTGTAAAATTTCAATTTTAT
Source organism: Pycnonotus jocosus (assembly GCA_013400435.1). Classification (NCBI taxonomy): domain Eukaryota; kingdom Metazoa; phylum Chordata; class Aves; order Passeriformes; family Pycnonotidae; genus Pycnonotus; species Pycnonotus jocosus. The sequence goes on along the minus strand of VWYP01025807.1, from coordinate 89,369 downwards.
CAGGTAAAACCGAGGAGGTTCTGTGAGACTGTTGCTGGCATGGACAGCCAAATCCACTTTTACCACACTTCTGCAGGCAGTTCAGTGTTCGTTTGAGTGCCCCAAGCTCATGTACCCTAAATCACCTGTTATTGAAATTGAACAAACTGAAAGCAACATTTTTCCATTTACATTGCCAAGCACAAGTTGTCTAAAAGAGCGAGATCTTCTTTCTCTCACACTTGTTTTACACCTAACTCCCTGATCACCTGGGTGCTTGGCATGAATTCTTGTCAGTTGTAAGGTGGCCTCAGCCCAGCATTTTGTCCAGATGTCTGGTTTGGCTGCAGCTTTGCTCTTTCACATTTTTCATAGCAGCTCCATCAAGTGGCCAGAGAGCTGAATGTGTCACTGCCATCCATTACAAAGCCACCCATGGGTAGCATGCAGGTCTCTGTTGGTTGGGACCACTGCAAACACACCCTGAGGTGTTTCTGGGGCTGGGTGGGGTAGCAGAAGGGAAGTCCAGGAGAAAAAAACATGTGGGAGGACCAGACAGAAAATTAGATATGAGAAAAAAGATCAGAGAGTTAATTTTCAGTAGTTAAGTGATTTGCTAAAGTCTATAGACCAAGGATTATTTTTTTTTCCACTGAAGAGTAAGCTTTTTGGAGGAAATTAGTTTGGGATGTTTGCTACCCTTCACAATAAAGCATGTTTTCCATAAACACCAGGATATGGGCAGGTAAGGTTCCAAACAAAGAAGGCCTTTGCCACATCTCCAAGATACGCATGGAGCCACGGCTTCATCTTTGGGTGAAATTTCCATTGTGCCCCTGTGAAGTACAGCAGGTATCTGGTACTGCATAACTCTTGTTGTCTAAGGAAAACCAGCCTTTCCTGTTTCCTTGCATATTTCCCTGCATTCTGACTCACCTGGAGCACAGGGACTGGCTGCTAATCCCACCTCTAACAGAAACCTTTTTTGAGATGTTGGTGAAAGTCACTGCATTCCTCCATAACCACCGTTTTCTGCCTTGTTTTCAAATGTGCTCTGCACTTGTTCTGCCTGCCTTGGCTCCTGAAAGGACCCAATAAATAATAACTAACCCACAGTTCAAAGATAAGAATTTTACAGAATTATTTAGGGAGGGAAGAGATTGAAACTTCAGAGCCTTGGGAAATTTGAGCATTGTTCTGGGAAAAAAATAACAACATAGGAAGATTCCCCACTCATGGTAATTATCATTGCTTAATTAAAAACTGAAAGAAGCCACAACAATTTTTACACACTGGAGATGTGATTTCTCTAACACTAAGGAGCACAAATTCCCCTTTCATTCTGCGTTAGCTTTTAAAAAGTATCTTAAGTGGAATTGTCTCTCCTTATAGGCTATTTTCAAATAATCTAGTTCCTGCCAATGTTCTTTATTTTCCTGAAAGACATGGGACAAAACAAAGCTCTATGTAGTCACGCAGAGGTAGATTGCCTCTGGTTTGTAAGCTAACAGATTGACTCAGAACAAGCAGTTTTCAGTCTTTCCTGACTTGTAAAGTCCTAAATTTTTCCAACAGAGATGCACTCCCAGCCCCCTGAGAGCAAATTTACTCTGCTAACAGTAGGCTTTTCTCAGCTGTGCTGTGTGGATTCCTTTGCCCACAGGTTCCAAACCACTGCTGTGTGCTGTCTGGCATTCTGCAGCATAAACACATCTCTGTTCTAAGGAAAATAGCTCCCAGTTTTGGGTCTTCAAAAAATACATCTGGATCTACCTACTGAGATATGAATTCATTGTGTTTTCAAGCCTTGGAGCCTGATTACTGCAGCATGAACAAGGTACAGCAATGGAGCCAGCTGATCTGATGGGTGTGAAACCAGATATAAATTAATCCCTTTGTTTCCACAGCCCTCACTGTCAAATCTTTTTTCAGTGCAATCAGAAGTTAGGCTACATTAGTAACTTCAGCCCATGACATTTTTCCACATCCACTAATCAAATACTGAATCCATTCCACGGATTTTTTTTTTTGTGTAACGTGGAACACAAACACAATGATGGGTTTTCTCAATAATTGCACCTTTAGACCTCATTGACTTGTTAGCTTTCTTTTTTTAATGTATATTACTTTCCCCACTTCTGTTCTTTCAAGATATAACATCCATGTATTTTTTAGCAAATGGAAAACATCTTTTCATCCACAATGAGGATAAGAGATTCATGTTTGAAAAGCATTGCCTGTGCTTTGTAGGATTCTCACCAAGAGGAGAAACAGAACACCAGTTTTTAATTCTCTCACTTATGGCCCCCATCCAAGAAAACACTTAGCCATATGTCTGCTTTCCCCACTAGACTGGGGGTTTGGCTACTGGATAGCACAAATCCATGCACCAGGAAAGGTGTGTTATCCACTGCTACTTACAGCCAGTCAAGGATGCTTAAATAGCTGATTTGGACAACTGGAATGTGACAATTATCCTATGGAAACCCAGAGACTAATGGGCTCAGGGACCCTGTTCATAATGGAGGTGCAGCAGAGTAGTCTCAAAGCACAGGACATTATAGAGAATTGCCTCATGCATGGCTGTCCTTATGTTCTGTGGTTATCACATTTCAGAAATTGAAGCATTCGATGAAAAACACTGCACTATAAATTGGTGGCTTCAACATGGAGTTTCTTGCTTCACAGTGTGACCTCTCAGTGTACCCTATTAAAAGGGTAAACATGACAAGATAATGGATTCATTTTGGCAGTGGCAATACATTTTGATTTTTTTATTATTTCTATTTTGCTAGCTCACACTGGAAAGTCCAAGAGCTCTCTTCACTTGCTAATCTATGAATGGCTAATGGTTAGACCCCCATATTCTGGGATTAATATTACAAAATGAGAGAGAAATTGCTCACTAGACAAGCAAGCATTGGTCATGTATTTTATGGGGAGTTTTCTTGCAAAGTTTAGCTTTACTCTCTAAATATGCTTTCAAATGCTAAATATGCTTTTAAATATGCTCTCTAAAATACATTCCCGCTTTGCTTTTCAGACTATCTCAATGTTAGTCTAAAACTAGCTAATTTTGAACACCCTAGGAGCTGGAGGGCTGAATTTATATTGAAGTCTGGCCTAATCCTTGTCAGTAGCTCCAATCCATTTTCTAGGTGAGCTAAAAGAACTTCTATCTTGGCAATTTAAATGCATCACCAAGCAATCATCCTTCTAATCTGCTTGCACAGATTTGTGTTTACTGCTTGTGTTCATGTGCCTAAAGAATGAAATATGGAACCAACAAAATGCTAAGGATCTACCTGGCAATTTCCTGGCCCCTGAAATTGAAGGCAATTTTTTTTTTTTTTTTTAGGTGTAAGCTCTCTTCTGCATTCTGTCAAAAGAAATAAAAGATAGAACTAGGGAAGGGAGAAAGCACCTTTTAAGGCTCCTGAAGCTTTTAATTGAATCAGTGATGCAGGAAATCTCATTCTCCATTCTGCTTTTTCTGAAAGGGAGAGACAATGAGCAGATTTCTGTCAGTTGAGCAGATGCTCTGTGCATGCAGACATTTTTGTGTCTAATGATATCTTTGACGTTATGATGAGCTTTGTGGGATCTGCTGCCTGGGGTATCACTAAAGGATTCATTAAATGCCTTTCCTGCAAAAATTATGAGACATTCTCTTAAATATGAAAAAATTGTCTAAAATTAGGCTTGTAATGATATTTTACTTATCACAGCATTGCACCGGCAGAAAGGTTTTAATTGCTCAAATTACAGTATCTTTCAGATGTCAAAATTACTTGTATTAATTGCCAGTGGAGACAAAGCAATAATGCTCCTGTACCAACACATTGCACACCCAATTAGCACTAATGGTATGGTTAAACTTCATATGTCTTTTTGTAAGATGATTAAAAAGAATTGGCTACTAGATAAAACTCAGAACTAAGATGAATGCACTTTCTTCTGTCTTCAAGTCTTAGCCTAAATTTACTTCCATGAAATAACCCCATTTTCAGATCTGTTTTTCAGGTGGTGCATATTTTCCTAACTTCATATTTAGGCTGATTCACATCATATCAGAATATGGCTTTATTTTTTCTTGCAATAGAAGCAAGCACTACACCTACCTAAATGGTTTTGTGAGTGGAAATATCTGGTTTCTCTCTCAAAAATTCCAGCTCCTCTTCATATTTCTAGTTCTCCTTTATCTTATCTTAAGGAAACAGACTCTTATTTACCAAGAATGTGTTCAGTGTACCATCCAGCAGGTATCTTCTTCCTCTCAACTGGAAATCACACAAACAACCACAATTAAAATAAAATAAAATAAAATAAACTCTTATATAATGCTACTTGTTATCATTAGAAAGGCACCACATGTTTTGCCCTCTGCATTCAACATGTCGTGTGATAATGAAATTAGTAAATCCAAGATCCAGTGTTTAAGAGGATTTTCCTCCACTGTTGTTTGGAAAATATTTTTGGTAATAGAGCCAGAAATTAAATTTTGAAAACTGCAGGAAGGTACTAATAGGAATAGTAAGCTCATACTCTTTAAATAGGTTTTTCAAATTGTTACACAGCAGTACAAATTATGTATCATGACCTGAAAAAAACAGATTCTTTACACTGGTTTTTCATAGCCAGCAAACCTGTTTCTCATTCTAGAGTTAATAGAGAAGTGTCTTCTGCTTAAATACTGAAAAATCACAGAGTAGCTGGGAAAGTTTTGGCAGTTTAAGTTCACCTGCTTACTTACTAAATTTTTAAATACACATATTGGAAACTCTTTTGATATTATCTTTAAAACACAGAATTATTGAAAGAGTCTACATTTAAGGAAAAAAAATTTCAAGCCCAAATAAAGAGTAACAGAATGAGCAGAGAATTTCTCATTGGCTCATAGTGGTCACCAGGGCACCTGGTGCTTCTGGAGGAGCTGTGAGAAGCTGCCTGTGTGTCAGACAGCTCCACCACACCAGAGCAAGGAACAAATCAGAGTGGGCAAGAAACTAGCTCCTGAAAGCAAAAGGTTTAATATCTTCTGCCAAAGTTGTTATCACTTAGCAGCAAATTGCATCAAATTCCACTGTCTAAATGTCTCATACAGGAGTTATAAGAAAAAATAGAAAAATGCATCATTTGCAACCTTGTTGCTCACTCTCTTTATATGCACATATTTATGAATTAAAGGCTTTGTTTGTGATATGCCTTCTCTTTACTCCTCAAGTCACCTTTTAGTGTTTTGTGGATAGGATGTTTGCACTACATAGAATCACATAATCCACACCATAATTTAGGAAAGCCACCATGATATTCTCTAGATTTTCTCCAGCCCTGCACCTACTTTGGGGTAGCAGATGTGTGGCCATCCCTACGAAAGGATTCTGTAGGTGTTCAAATTTCAGCTGAGCTAATGGAGATATTTTACTAACTACTGCAAAAGCAATCCATTGAGAATTATTACATTTCCAGAAATCATCCCAAAGCCCTGATGTGAAAATAGCTGAGGAGATGGTAAAGGGAAGTATTTTGTGTGCTTTTCTTCTACTTCCCCCAGCCTGGATGTGACACAGACCGTTGGTGCTGCTCAGCACATCTCTTCTCATGCTCTAAACTAGTTTGTTATGGCATCAGAATATCCAAGATTAAAGTTCAGAGATGGGCTGAGCCTCAGGTGATCAGATGTCTTTGGCAATGATTAAATCAACACAGCTTCAGTTCTTGGACTGAATCCTGATCTTTTACAGGAACTGGACAGATGAATTGGACAGAGTGAAGAGTAGCAGTAAAGAAGATTAATTGGTTTGAATCCTGGATGATTGATCTATAATTGTTAAACTAAAGCAGTGGTACAAAAGTTATGAAAATTATGTCAGTTTGGTTTGAGGTTTTTTTTTAATTTTTATACATATTGCTCATTGGTTGTTGAGGCATGTTTACGAAGTAATTTGGCTAAAAACGAAGTATGTTGCAACCAAGATAATGAACAGCAAAGAACAGAATCTAACCCACAGCTGGAGAAAAGGGGGGGGGTTCTTCCTATGAAAATGTGGTATTCAATGCTTGAAAGATCTCTTATTCAAAAGTTCAAAGTGAATGAAGAGATGTTAAGTTTCTGGAAACTACAAAACTGGGATACAGTCCATGACCAAAGCAAAATTTCACCATGTTCAATAATGCTAATTTTATGATAATAGGCAGAAGTTGGTTAAAACTACACATCTCTGTAATGTGTTCAGCATTTTAAACTACATATTCCAGTTAGGGGCTAAATGTTAATACAGGTCTCCACATACTACATTCAAATAACAATTAATAAGTCAATATTTCTAAGTGACCAGAACTGACTTCACATAAATATAGGAAATAAAGGACAAAGTACACTTAGGCTAGTGTACTTTATTTAAAAAAAAAAAAAAAAAAAAAAAAAAAAAAAAAACTTAGGGGTGTTTTTTTTTTTTAAAAAAAAAAAAAAAAAAAAAAAAAAAAAAAAAAAAAAGAGGTTAATAAAGCTGATAGAAAACTTTAGTTCATTGTAAGCAACAGCTGTCAGAGCAGGCAGGTAGTATAGCAAAGGTGAAAAGGTTAAGGAGCCTCATGAATATGAAAAGCTTTAAATTACTGCTCATATTGAGCCATTGTGACACAGGACTGGACCCTACAATGCCCAACAGAAGGACAGGGCCACTGTGTGGGACACTCAGCAGCCCTGTGCACTCACAGCATCACAACCCTGAGGGCAGATAAACTTTATCATTTAGAAAACAGAAAAAAAAACCCCTTTTTACTAAACAGTTTCTAGTCCCAGTTTCATATTATCTCCTTTAGCAGCTACATGTTACAGGTTATCCCATAATATAAACTTAGTCCTTTTTCTTCTTTCACTGTGAAGCACAGCCAGCAAAAGAGGACGTTTAACTTAAAAACCCGTCAGTAACAAAAATAAATAAATAAATAAATAAATAAATAAACCTTTTCCCTTTTTGGAAAAACCACAAAACCATCACTAGCTATGAAATTCAAATGTCAGCTCAAGTCAGACACGTAGTTTGAGCTGTCAATCACAGAAAAAATTCTGCTTGCATCTGTATGAAAAGCATGTTTCATCACTTTCAGACCTCTAACACTCCCACAATTCACACAGACATTTTTTTCTATCCTCTTTCCTGGCTTTAGTACTATGAGCCAAAGGATATTTTAGGCAAAGTATATCTTTCTAAGTTTATTCCAGGACATCTAAATAGGATGTGTGAAATAATTCCTCTACTCTGCTACTAAAGAGCTACAGCCAAAGAAAGATGTTTAATTTAGTGGATAGTTTTTAAAAGACACAGATGGACTAGAAAGATGCCAGGAAAACAACAGAATTACTTGAGGTCTAGAAAGCACAACTTCTGAAAAAAAGGTCAAAAACCCCTCAATGCTGAGAATGAGTAAAGATATGGTAAACCTTGAGTACATAAATTACACTTATAAAGAGGAAGACTATATTCTCTTTACAAGATTCCATGAGCCTTGGTGCAGCCAGAAAGACTGAGGTGAAATAATAGGAAAATCTGATATAGAACATTGAAGCACTGAAGGTTTTAAAGAACATGTTTGGCAGACATTTGTCAGGGTTGATTAAGGATGATATGGATCTAGGGCAAAGGAATGGAGAAGATGATCACTTAAAATACTGTCCAGTCCTATTTTCCTTTCATCTGATCTCTTTCCTACTGAGTCAATGAGATTTGTGCAGCATGTATGCTGTGAGAGTCAAAAGGGCTAAATCCTTTGCTCCTTTCTAAACATTAATTCATTTCAATCTCTTTGCATTGTGTATGTAGATTACACTATGAAGACATTTCATCATTACCACTCCCTCACAAAATGGAGGCTATAGATGCATTTATTAAATGCAAAATATTCCAGTTCTGTCTGGAAAAATGGAGATCTCCTTCCAGTTTCATTTCTCCTATTTAATTACCTCTTTTATGAATCAAGTCATTACTTCCTGTAACCAGCTTTGTAGAGAAACAAGTGGAAATGCTAGAAGGATTATCTGCTTATGTCACTATATATTGTAAAAAAATCCTTTTATTCTGCCAAAAAATCAGAGCCCTGACTAAATAAATATACAACTCTCAGAAGCATTGTACAGTTGCAGCATGTTAAGCATTAATGCTGCTGAACACTGACCCAAGAAAAGTATCCATGTTGGTTACATTGTTTTCCATGCTATATTATAGAAGCAATAAGTATTTACTTATTTATAATATCAGATACGGGCCACTAATCTAGAAAATTAGATTTCTGAAAGAACAGAGATTGCATTTGCCAAGAACCAAAAATCTATCTGAATCACTTCATTCTTTTTAATAAACTTTCTCAGTGAAACATTGATATTGAAGGAATCAATATGACTTAAAAAAAAAAAAATCCCTATTGTCATTCATTTATTCAAATAAGGACCTTAGCCTTATTTAAAATAATGCTGCAGAGACCCAAGGGAAGCACGTATCTATAATTCCTATAATTACTTATTTATTATTTAAATTAATTATTTATTACAAAGAAATTTTTTCAAAAAAAGCGCATAGAATTTTAATTAAAGTTACAGTAGACTCCGAGTACTAAATGTGCAAATACAGAACAGTTTCATATATCAAAATGAAGTCAAAATAATTTCAATGCATGTTAATCTATAAGCAATTCTCTTTCTGTGGAAGTGCAAATAAAGTTGCACACAGTCAAAGACCAAAAGCTCAGCTGCACAAGTGGCTGCAATGTCAGTTTGGTTTAGTCAGACACTTCCCTTGGGTAAAGGTCAGCCCAGCCTGGTCCTTCTCAGCTTCCTAACACAGGGAGGATGGAGTGGAGTCAGAGAGCACAGCTGTGCTTCTCTCATGCCCACCATGCACTGGGCCTCCAAATTCCAAAAGCAGATATTAAATAGCTGCAATCCTGTGTGTTGAGGACATCCAACCTCCCCCTGGGTCAGGTGGGCATAAACCTCCTCAAGCCCACCTGGATGGAAAGATCACACTTGGCACCTTCTATCACCAGAGACGCTTTTGGAGCAAGATTATGTATTCAATTATTGGGTTGCTGCAGCAGCTTGGTTGTCATTTGGGGGTTGGTGCAAATATGGCCTCACAGGCTGAACTCTACCCTGTCATAATCTACATTTATTAAGCCTGGTTTAGGCTGTTTTTAAATTAACCTCCCATCAACACCTCCTCACCCATCAACACCATGGTCAAACCATGCCAGCAGTGCACCTCAGGAAAGTTAATTGTGCTAAAAGACCAGTCGAGAAATATCAATAAAGTTATATTATTTCTATTTAAAGGGTGAAGCCTGTAGTTGTCCCTGGATATGTACAAATATGTGATAATTGACAGCACTGCAAACTGTGTACAGGTGTAACAGCACATTGGGCAGCTAACATCTTATAAAAGCAGCTTTCTTTGGAAGTCTTAGCCTGTTATAAAGAAAAAGTAAAGTCTGTTTCAGTGAATTGTGCACCACTCTTTCTTTCCTGTTTTAACATTCAGCACAACCACACTGGGGAAGTTGTTAAAAACCTTCACCTTTTTGTGTGTACTGCTTAAAACATACACTGTCAATAGCACAGTACTCTGAAGGACTTCCTAGTTCAATCTTGCTTCCAATTCACAAGGCCAAAGGTAAAAATGTTTACTCATGATCTTCACAAAAGAATGTCTCTCTGTGAGGTTTGCCACAACATCTACAACAGAGGTAACTCAAAGGTGAATGTCACTGCCTTGCCTCACAGATATCACTAGATACCAGTTAAAGGAGGCATGTTCTCCTCTCCCTTACCCTGGCTTTTATTTAGTGATTGAATACTAAAGGGAAAAAAAATACAGTGACATATTTTATCACATCTTCTTTAGGCCTAGAAGTCTTTGTAATAATTAATTATATGAATTTGGGTCTGAATGTGCACATATGCAGTGACATGAAAGCTTTTTCCGTGTTAAGGCAAGGGCCATAAGGTTAAAGCATAGCTCAAACTTGGTAAGGTAAATTGGCACCAAAACCATAGCACTTCTTTGTGTTAGCTGTTAAGACATACCAAGAAGACAGAAAAAAAATTAATGAGGCTGGTGATGGCCAGCCGAGGGCAGCTTGGTACCAGGGCCTGGGGAGTACAGAACACTTTTAGCTTACTGACATTACTGAAATGTTTGAAGAAAACAAGATAAGAAATCTTCCCCATGTGGTTTGCAAGATTTTGATGAACATATGGAACATCCTGCTGGTGGGAAAGTGAGGTTTACAGCCATATGCTCAGCCAGTCTCTGCTATGACTGTATGCAGAGAATTGATGATGTGTATTTATATTTCTCATGATGCTGTATGATAGTCAGAGTGACCCAGCTGAGCTTCAGCTACAAGGTCTCATAAGGAAAAGAGGTGGGAAGAAGAGGATATTCTTGTGTCATTGTTTCTGTTGAGCTCATTGGTGTGGAAAATGCGAGTTCAAGGTTTGTGGTGGGCTTTGTGGGTTTGTTTTTTTAATCTAAAATTGTGATACGATTGTGCCAAGACAATAAAAACTTAAAGATGCAATATATTAAGATATTTTCAGGTCGCTGGTGACAATTAAAATGTGATTAGGTTATTAAAAAAAATCTAGTAATTATGATTCTTCACTATCTATCCATGAATATATACAGACATGTTTTAACCTGCCAGTTATTTTTTTTTTAACTAATTCAAACTATTGGTAAAATGCCAGTAAACAAAAGCAACAATAACAACAAAAAGGTAGAATAAGTATATTAAAATTCTTATTTGTTAGGGTTGAAAATAATATTTTTTTAATACTTTCCTGAGTTCATCAAGGATGGAACTAGAATTATAAAGACATAATAACTTGCTGTCTGTGTCAAACTCACATAATCTTCAAATAAACTGCTCATGCAGTATCACTACAGGAACATATTATTTCACAGCTATAACAAGGCCAAAGATACACTGAGCTTAAACAGATGGGATTGTGTTTGTAATGCATTATTAGGCAGAGCCCTTTCAAGGAGCCCGAGACATTTCAATGGAACTTGAGGACAAATTAGTCATGGCCAGCAAGGCTCTCGAGCACCAACACAAGACGCCTGATAAGGAGCTTAAGATTTAACAACCACCTCAGAGAATTGCAGACCATTACACAGGGTACTCATCTTCTGATCCATTGCATCTTAAGGAGAAATGGAAGTAAAGCAAGCAAATCTTCTGTTATTCATTATTTACCTGTTGTCCTAACCCTTGATATTTTATAGAACAGTAAAGTCTCTTGATCCCTCTCACAAGGTGAATTACGTTGGAGATGAGGCAGAGGAAAACTGCCATCTTCTGTGTACAAGTCTGTTTTCAGAAAAAACACGCATAAACCTCCAGTTCCCATCTCTGGAGAGTGTAGTTTCCTTTCCCTCTTGGTCTTGACTGAAAGGTCTTTTATGACAGCAACATTTTCATGCCAAGATTAGGTAAATTGCTGTAGAGAAACCGTAGCAGTCTGTGTGCATTGACAGGGCACCTGAGCACAGTAGCACTTGGGGGCTTTATTTAACTTCCTTCCCTTTAATATCAACAGAGTAACCAACTTCTCCACAATCTTTTATAAGAGAAGAATTCAGAGGAAACCAGATTTTAGACAGCAAAGGTAAAAACTCAGAATCCCTTTTCCTGATTTAATAGAATTTTCTCAGTTCCTGTAGCAAATAAACTGTGCTCATTGCGTCAGTAAGTACCTTACAGTAGAATGAAAGGCTGCTTATTTTAACTTTTATTAAAGACTAAACTCTAAATTCTGATGCCTTCCATTCTGAACTTTGTCCTTGTGACTAAAGGACAGGCTGTACTGCTACAGAAAGGTGGCAAAGTAGTGAAAAATTTCCAGGAGAACCTAACGTTATGACATCAGGCTAAGCAGCTGAAATGAAAATACTTAAAGGAAACAAGAAAAAGAGCAAAATACAGATAAAGGAAAAGGAAAATGGATTCTTGTCCTGAGGATATTTAGCCTACAAAACTTGCACTGATACATGGAACATACTGGCCAGTTACAAAAAACCACTGGCACCTGATATGGATGGTCAGATTTTTCTACCTTATTAAATTCTTCTTCATCACTAATTTTCTGTTTAATATTTATGATTTGTTTGGGGGTTTCTGACACAGATTTTAAAGATAGCATAAGGATTCATTGTGCATTACAGGGATTGCATTTCTAATCTAGATGGACTACCCGGATCATTTAGATTAAAACAATTTTTTTGGGAGAGTAAACTTAACAATATTTGATGACAGAGTGATTACTATTTGCATTATGCCCATCAGATTCACACATTTTCCTCAGAAAGGAGACTTTCAGCTCTTGTCTAAAGCATCTGCATGTGGCAGAATTCATCCAAGAAGGCAGAGGACTTTTACATCCATCATAGGACCATAGGAAAAATCACCAATATGATTAAAAGTGATTGAGTATATTTCTCCAAAATGTGCCTATAATTTTAGAAATTCCTGCCATTTCTCATAAACCTTTAAGAAATACATCATTTATTTTAAGTCCCATGGAATATCATCTAACATAATAATAAAACACACAGAGGCAAACTCAGAATCCAACAGAACTCTAGTTCACTACAGTTTTTTTCAGTATAATTATGTTTTATGGCATTAGCTCTGCATTCTTTAGGAAATATTTTTCTTGCAGGAATTTATTGGTTTGCTTTTCTTTTACAAACAAAAAAATAACTTGTTTTGGAAATGGAACAGTATTACCTTCTAGCTGTTCTCTAATAGATAAAAAGGAGCAAAATGGAAGTTATGGAATGGAGTAGAAGAAACTAGAAATGTATGTAAATTCCATCTTCTTGGAATGGGTGATCATGGGAATCATTAAAAACAACATTAGGTTCTTATGAGAGGTATTTCAAGCATGATGCTTCAAAAAAGCCAGGCTGGGAGCGTTAATAAGGACTGACTGTCTAAGGTTCTTCAGAAAATCTGCAGCACTTGAAGCTGTGTCAGGCACTGCAGACAGAGCCTGTCCAATGTAATTCTCTCAGCTCAGTTTTGAACACTCTGACCTTAGCTTTGCTGGGACGAACATTCCCAAAGGGCATAGAAGACTGTTAAGGGAAAGATCAAAGACAAATTTCTTCCTCCTGGTTGCTGTAGCATCTGTGACCACTTCTAGTGACTTGTCTCTTGCAATGGGCAGCCCCTTGTGAATTTCTGTGCTTTCATGCTGGCTTCTGCATAGATATCAACTTTGGGTTTATGTCTTCAATAGCAGCTCTGAGGGACTACTCTGAAATGATAATTTCTAACCAATAGACCTCATGAATTTTTCTTAATGTTTTCTCTAACTTCTAGCATTAAAAACCAGCATTACATGAAGTAGGAAGTTATTCCAAAAACAAACAGTTATTTGCTTCTCTTTGAGGAAAACATACTCCAGGGGAAACATAATTCAAGAATTTTTCATTATCTTTAAAACAGATAAGAACTGTATCATGAAAAGTTGAAAAAGGGCACTGTCTCCCTTGGCTACCCTAGAAAACTTATGCAATAAGAGTGCTTGAGGTTCTCTTACTCAAGGCTATAACTCTATCACCCTGCTAAGGCTCAGAAAAGCAGAAGGAAAGTACAGCAAAGGAAGCAGCAGTCCCATACCAGTCCTGCTACAGGACTAGAGGGCACAGTCTTTTGGAACCCGGTATATCCCACCCTTCTGAACCTTCTTCTACCACCACAGAAGGTCCCTATCACAAGGCAAAGCTCCAGGCTTCCCACTTCCCAGCTTCCTCATTCCTGTTGCAGGTCTCCCCACAGCATTTCCCAGTTTTTTCTATCCCCACATATCAGCCTTCCACCTTGCCATGTCTCAGACATGTCTGCACTCAGCAAGTCTCCTCTTCATCCTACTCCCTCTCACAGCAGAGCTGGTGCCTGATGTACTGGATCCCTTTTGGGATGCTGACTTTGTCCTATTAAAACACAGGGCCCAAAACCCCAGTAAGACTGCCCTGACATGCCTTTTTTCTTGCAAATTCAGGTATCTTTTATTCATCTCCATAGTGTCTTCTAAGTCTGTCCTCATCCTCACATTATTATGCATCACTTTCATGATTATTTATTCCTGACTTATGCAGTGAATAAAATGACTCAGATTTAGAACACTCTAGTCATTCTAAGGCATGGACTGTGCTCACTCTTCCCCTATCACCCTCCACCTCCCAGGGAGAGCAGCTCTGCTCCATGGATTTGCAGACCTGTGGTTTTTCAGTCACCCCATACCACCAGATAAAGCCCCCAATGGACTGGAGGGCATAGGTGGCTTCTGGCATGAACAGCTGGAGTTCAGGAATTGAACTCCTCATTAATTAAAACCAGCTTCCAACTCAATGCCTAGAACAAGTTCAGGGATCAGGAAAAGAATTAATTAGCCTCTTATCAAAAAACTAATACACTAAAAAAAAAAAAATCCAGATTCAGATCAATTTGGATTTGGACATGATCTTTTTCTGTTGTTTTGGGCTTTATTTTTCAGGTGAATGCAAGAAGAAATCATTAGATTTAGAAAAACTGCTACTTCTGTGTCTGTTTGTATTGCACCAAGGAGGTGGGAATGAACTGCAATTCCAGACCCACACATTCAACTTTCCACTGCAGACAATCTAAAGCTATGGGGAAGCAAATCTCACAGGCATGGTACATTCCTGCTCCAAAGGACAGAGCAGTTCATTCTCATGTAATTCAGAGTGCAGTCTGTTATTGACAGCTGAGCTTAAGGAGGGCAAAGATCAGAGTATGAAAGGAATTTGTCCTGATGTATATTTTAATAAAATAATTGCTGGTTAAGCAAGACAGCGCATCACTAGACTTGTAATCAGTCAGCAATATTCACTCTCATTGATTGTTGCATGCAGCAGTAAAAGACAAGATTTTAATGTAAGCAGATACCATCTCAAAAAGCAAATGTTTCCACTACAGCCAGCAGTGTCCTGTTCCTCCCTGGCAAATCATACAGGTAGATAATTACAATTATCTACCTTACGATCAAATGCTTCAGGCAGACATTAAAAATGGTTTTCCTTTGCCACTTAGCATTTAGCTAAATGCTTCAGGGTGATAGTCCTGCACCAAGATACAGGTATATCTGCATTTTTGTCTTCACAAACTATCAAATGAAGTCACATTTGAATCTATTCCCCTTATTCATTCCTGTGAAGTCATCATAATGGTTTGTGTCATGAATCTGTTCTCTTTAGAAACTCACTGTGTGATGCAATTTTCTCTGCATTGTGAGGATGGAGGAGAGAGCAAGAGCCTGAAGTTTTAGTGAGTAATCTTACTCAGTTACAAAAATAAAAGGGTGCCAAGAAAAAAAAACCTTCCAAAAGAAATTAGTTTTCATAATACAAAGAAGAAGAGGAAAAAAAGATGGGTTAAGGGAAGATTTTTTAAAAAATTCTAAAAATTCCTTTTTCACAATTGACGAAAAGGGTTTAATCAGCCAAAAGATGAAATCACCTCTCATTTTTTTGTGATATATCCTTAACTGTTAACAACCTGACCTAGTATACCTGGTTATTAATATACATGTTGTTGTGAATGATTGTGCTAAGTTTCCTGCCCCAGACTTTTTTCTAACTCAGATGAACGGAGATTTTGAGAACAGAAGCCACTTATACAGAAATAGTAGCTGGATGACAGTAATGGCAACATTATAACATGAGTATTAATTCAAGGTACATCATGTTCATGTTCTCTGTGTTACTCTGGACAACAAATGCATCAAGAAAATATAATCTCATCACTTGAGAGTTTATATCAGGTTAAAGGCTGAATTTAACCATTTCAGGTACATGATTTAGATGTGGGGTTATGAGAAGTGAGGATCTAAACTATGTATTTGAAATCAAAGTCCACAGCATAATAATAAAGAACTAATTTGGAACATTTTAGCTATTTTCTAGAGGACAGCATAGCTTAATCAAAAATTAAAAGCAACACTTTGGGCAAAAGAACTCATTTAGTCAAAATGTTTGTTTAGATGGAGAGAAAAGGGAATTAATCTAAACAGCCTCAAATTAATCACAAATTTGTTGCTCTATTTTTCTCCATTTCCCTGTGCTTATAAACAATATATTAAGAAGCATAGCACATATTATTCAGTTTCAAATCATCTAAAATGAAATATTTCTGTTTCAAAACTTTATGTATATCCAGCTGAATTCAGGATTAATTCTGAACAGGAGAAAAACAACATTCATAATCCTTTACAGAATTGGATTTTTCACTTACAGCAGAGTTTTCTGGTGAGGCCCATTTGTGAGAGGTGTTAGCAAAATTATCAAATCCTTAAAGTTGTACTCTGCTCTAAGAAATGGCATAATGTGAAATAACAAAATGGGCAGGGGACTCAAAAAGAAGACATTGTTTTCACCTGAAAAGAACTGGGAAGAAACCCACAGGTTGCTAGAAACATCACTGAGCTTGGTTTTGTTTCACTGAAGATGCCCAATTACAGTTTCTGGCAAAAATTCAGGTAAATATTCAGGGTTTTCAGACTTGTCCTCATTGCAAGTCTTTTTGAGTGGAGAGCCCTGGGTCCCCTGGGTCCCAGTCTTTTTTGTTGACATAACAAAGCCATCATCAGGCCTTGTGGGAAAACAAGCAACCCTTGAGGCTGAGTACAGAGTAAAAGCAGTGCTTGTGGTTTGTTTATTCTTTACTTCCAGGAGTCTTGCAGGAGAGCAGGTAGAATGAGAAATGCACAGTCAGAAGCCTGCAGAATCGGTACAGAATTGTACTGATTGTACAAAATAAAAAGTTTTTTGCTTAAAGAGGAGAGGAAAAGGAGAGCACAGAAATGTCACGACTTCTCCTTTCCTAGTATCTGTTCCTCAATTCCACTGGAACAAAAAAATTTGAAGAAGCAGATGCCTGACACAACTGATGGGTCTGGAAGCTCCTCCACTTCTTCCATATAGTAGTGGAAAAGCCCAGACACTTCTTCTTTAGGATATTGCTTCAGCATTACCTTTGTTATATACAGTAAACCAGCACTGCTCAACTTGTGTTTGCCTTTCCCTGGAAGCTTTATATGAGTAATTTATACAGAAAAGTAATAAATGCCTTCCAAGTCACTGGCTGTTCAGCACAAAAAAGTAAAAAAACCCCTTGTTCGGATACTCTGAACATCTGAGTCTATTTGAATTAAATCAGAGGGATTTGCTGATTGAGATTCAAGTGCTGAAAGGCTAATTTGAATTAAGAGAATATGTGGAAACAATCAAATGTGCAAAGTCAAAATCCACTACAGTCAATGACTGTATTTGCCTCAGTGAAGAATTTTCTTCTTAAACTATTGATTTTTGCCTTCTTCACCAAAATCAGTTCCCTTTTAAGTATAACTCAAAAGCTATGATCAAACATGACAAAGGTCTTTATATTAACAGCTGTAATTATTCAAAGATCTTGACTCAGGCAAAGCTTTAAAAAGTAAGGAAAGAAAGGATCAAGTCATTATGATTTCCATGTTACAGATAAAACTTGAAACAGCATTACAGGACAGCAATTACCACAACCATGCAAAGCAATGAACTTACAAATGCTGCGACTGTGACTCACGATCTGTTCTGAAATGAAGCCACAGATGGATTTAGTGATTTACATGACACTGCTACACCAGCTGCCTTCAGCCTTAGACCTGAAGATGTTATCCTCTCCAACTACCAGAGCAAAAAAGTCAAAGGGTATCATGAATGATAATTCTCGATTGAGATGTATTAATATAAATTTAACTTGCTACAATTTCAATTACCTGATGTGAAACAATGCATACTAAAGATGTATAAACTCTCTTTTTGGCTGCTGCAGAAATTTTAACAGCTACCAGCTGGCTGTGTCCACTGCTTGTAAATAAATGGATGGTTACTTGGCCAAAATACAGCTACCTTTTCTCTTTCTAGCAAAAAGAAATTGAAGACAACAGGAGAACTAATTTCAGTCTAGCTCAGGACATGATTAAGATCACTAGTTTTGTTCTATTTTTTAAAAAGCATTTAAAGGCTAGTACCTAACCAAGAAGAAATTCCCTGGATTATTTAACTGTTCTTTCAATTGTTATCACATCAAGTGCTGTCATAAGTAAAAATCTTTGTACCCATGAAGACCCTAGAAATTAATTTTAAAATCTACTCTGAAACATTTTTTGTTTAGGTTTGTTGTATGATATTGTAACAATCTTCACATTTCTATGTGTTAAATGCACTGTGTTATAAATGGCAAGTAGCTTGAGAATGGTTTTCAGATCCTTTAGGTTCCCAGCTCTCTGGACTTGCTTCCCTTGAAGTTTGCTGTAATTCCTGGTGTGTCTCAGTGATGTGGCTCCATTTCTGAACATGGCTGCACTCAGCTAATACTCATTATTATGTGATACACAATGTCTTTCATTGTTACTGAGAAGACTCATTCTCACCCAAAGAGGAAAACATTGTGATGGATTTTATTCTTCTTGAGGAAGACATTATTGGTATTTTCAATATGCAATATGTTTCTATGTAAGATTTTCACTCCTGGGAGAATTCTGGTGCCTTTGAAGACTTATTATGGGAAGACTTAAATGAATGTTGTGGGGTTGGAACTATAGGACAATTGGGAGGTGCTTATTGTTTCTAGAAAAAAAGAAAAACAACATTTCTTGAATTGAAGCATTTAATATTACAGTAGCTTCAGACCCATCAGTTCATAGGAAAAAAAATCCAAATATTGTGGTTTTTTTAGGGATCATAATTGTTTACTTAAGTATATTCAACAACTCCAGTGGATAGTTAGGATACAATATAGTGCTGTCATCACCCTATATTGTTCCATGAGTGGAAGTTGGTCCTTATGAGGTAGCACAAAAATGAGGACACATCACAAAGCCATTTAATGATTTTGTCTTACTACACATGGACATGAGTACAGCAGGTCCAAATTCCCTTTGTAGTGTTAAGTCTAATTTACAAAGTCTTGGCCAAATATTCCCGTTTTCAAGAAAGAAAAAAGAGCAAAGGAAAAGGACACGAGGAACAGAGCAAGAACAGTGATAGAAAGGATTACCACCATAAATTGACTTAAATATGCTTCCAAGGGAAGCCCATTATTTCTGACTGATCTGACTTTTCAAAAGGACCTCTTGTCCTTTGTTAAGGCCCTAATGTGATGAAAACCTTACCAGCTTGTAAGTTGTCCTAACAACCATTTGCACTTTATTTCTAGATTAAGTGTGTCTTCAAATTCCAGCCACTAAATTATTACCCCTTTACCCCTTTCTATCACTCTCCATTTATGTTAAACTCATGGCTTATTTTCCTTCCAAATAACCCAAAGACATTGAGTTTTTAATGTCTCATTTGTAAGGTGGCTTTTCTGTATCTAAAATCGCTGCTTTTGCTGAAGCTGTCCAAACTCACTGAACTTTTTTAAGCACTTTCCTTCACAAAGTGAAGGAAGACTTCACTCCTCATAAATGTCAAATACAGGAAAGAGAGCATCTATTGCAGTGTATGCAGATAAAAGAGCATGCATTTACTCCAAATTATAATATCTTCTTAAATAACCTTCCATGATGCTCTGATGTGTTCTAGAAGGTTATTAAGATGACTGGGGAAAAAAAAAAAGAAAGAAAAGGAGAAATAGCAGAAACAATCATAAATTATGTTTCACTACATTATTGAAATATTAAGATTATTAGTCATAAAAGAGAAGCTGTTGTGTTGGCCAGAAAGTATCTGCAAGCTGGTGTATTTGGATATTTGGCAGTTGGGAAGGAGTTCCCATGGTGGGAACACAGAGGACAGCTCAGCAGTGGAGCAGTCCTATCCTAGTAGTTCACTCAGGAAAGAATGATTAGATGGGGAAAAGGAAACTGAAGATGTTGGTATGGGAGCAGAAAATAGTTGTAGCCTTGATGGAAAGTTATCTCCAGGCATCTAAGACCCCACCATAAAAAAGCAGAAGTGAAAGAAACTGAGCCTATAAAGTTGTTTCCATAAAGAAAAATCGACCAATCCCTGAATGAGAGCTGATAGGGAACAATTGCACTCCCAAAGAATTGCTCTTCTGGCAGGTAGTGAAATACAAAGGAGTGCAGGAATAAAATACCAGAAATACCTGAACCCCAGAACAGTAAATGGCTCTAATAACCAGATAGTCAGGTTAGGAACATCATGGAAAGGAATACAGGAGGAGATTAGGAAATGTACAACCCTCTATCAGTGGATTTTTGTAGGATTTATGTACTTGTGCACATCGGGACACAGCATAAAAACTTGACAGGTGAGGATTAAAGAGTCTCACAAGAAAATGTATTAACTGGGAAACAGTCACTAAGCTTCTAAAGATCTAGTACTTACTGTAGAAAGGAATACTGAAGTGTGCCTTAAACATGATCTAAAGTGAAATATTTGAAAGGATTTTATGAAGAAACATCATTTCCAGGTGCTTGAGGACAGCAAAGCTCTGAATCACCCTTTGGCAATATAACTGCTTCCTGAAGTCTTTTCATTTTGATCATCACTAAGACCCTATTCTTTTCCCAGTAGTCCTTCACCTGAGTACAAGGCAATACTTATAGTCTTCTTGTCCTGATTGTGGTGCTTCAAAACCAAGGTACAGCAGGCAATTCAAACAACAAGGTAATTTTGTTAATAAATAACTAGGAAATCCCTTTATGCAAATTTCCTGTCTGGTTCAACTATTTGCTCAACAGTCACCAAGAGGAGAATGCAATTATTCCATATAATATTTAATCCAGTGTCCTGAATCAGCTTGGAGGTAACAAACTCCTTTCTTCCATGGGCAGGCCTTCATTTACACAGCATACAGAGGGAAAATGAACTACTCTGTTCAATGTTTTAACATCTTGTAGAAAGATTGCAGCAAGGAGCTGACTTAGACAAGACTAAGAGAAAACAAAGAGTATCCCAGAGCAAACCAGGAAGGGCCAATGCAGAACAAAAAGAAACTTTATGATTCTTCCTCTGATCGTTTAGTAGCTTAACTGAACAACACAATTTGTCTTCTGATTTAGCAGGAGCACCTTTTATGGATTTGCTTCAAATGAAGATGAACTGTACTACTTTTTTTCCTGTGTTGTTTTGGTTTGACTCTGGACCTACCATCCTCTCATCTCCAGAAAGACAACAGAAGACTGAAAGTCAAAAAATTCCTTGTGATACATAACCATGATTATCTCAAACTCTTACCTACTTAAATTGTTGTCTCTGGTCCATCTGTGCATTTTTCCTTGCCTGTTCTTGGTGTCAGAGGGATTTTCACTTGTCAGCTGATCACCGCTGCCTCCTCCTGCCTGCCAGAGCTGACAGTGCCTCACTGCATTGAGGTTCAGAAACAAGGAAAAGGAATGGGACAGGTTTTGCTACTCTCCATAAAGTGCTTATCTCTTGCTGTGCTGTGAATATAAGAGCTCATTTTGAAATTAGTCACTGTAGCACGAGAAAAGAGGCTCTTGAAAGCTTTGAAAGTGAGAAAAGAAATAAGCGAGGCAGGGCCCAGTTGGAGATCTGAGCACCAACCATTCTCCAGGAGGATGACTGCACTTAATATGGACAAATAATGCCTGCAGATTAGGGACACACACTTCTATGGAACTGCTTTAAAATTTTCATTTTAAACGTGAATCCTAGATAAAATTCTAAGTTCCATCACCTCTGAGACTAGCACAATACCTCATCCAGTATGAATATGTGAGAACACTGCAGGAGCTCTGCCTGAGCCCAGCACAAAATATGTTGGTGATCAACAGACCCAGTCCCTCACAGATGCAAACAGGCCAGAGATTGGTTAACAAGTGATCCATGGCCATAGCAAGGAGGAAATCAATAGGTTTGAAGCCCTATGGAAATATCAGCCCTCTGCGTTTTGAGAAAATAAGGGATACTTTAAAGAGCATATAAGTAGTAATGTACAGATATTTTTTCTCAGGGAGTACCAATAAGTTCAAGCTGTAGTTAGGTTTTTAGTTCATAAGTGCTCATTCAGAAATAAATTTTAAAAGCTGAACAATTTCATTGCAACCATAAGAGTAAAATGTTGGAGTTGTTTTATGGCAATGAGAAATAGTGCTTACACTGCAGGCTCCAGGGAGAGGGCAGTTGGTGTTAATTTGTTGCCATATGAAATGCAAAACAATTCATGAAAGTTACCTCTTGCCAAAAAAAAAAGGGCAATGGAAAGCACCTCCCATACTCCTGCTAAGTAGTATTTGGAAATTGCTGACCTGTCTCAGGACAGTTACCCCTGAGCAGATCCTACCAAATTTAGAGAATAAAGTTAAAGAGGAAACCAAGAAAAATTAGTAGAAGGCAAGAAAAGCATCAGCAGTGAAGAGCAAGGCCAAGGCAATATATTTCTTTCTATATCAAGCATGTAAAATACTGAAGAAAACTCATTTTTGTTCATTGACTTCAATGAGTTTTTCATCACTGCAAACATGGTTTGAATTGACAAGGAAATCACAGAATCAGTGACATTATGTAAATGTGTGCAGAGATAGAATATGGCTTGTAAGTATCTTGTATGGTCTCTGATAAATACTTAATTCAACTAAGAAGCTGAGTAAGCATGGACTGTATGTATAAATTATAAACAGGGGTATAAATCAATACAGGTTCCCAGACATCTAAAAAATAAGGCTGATTAACATTGGCTCAAGATTTGGCCCAGAGTAACAAGTATTCACAGTGGTCCCTCCTGGTCTCATACTTCTCCCAACAACATCAGCAGGAAAATGGAAACTTTACAGGGGGATATCATATGTCAGAGACGTAGAATAGTAAAAACTGAGGTGTTGCCATTCACTTCAGGAAGTGGAAGCAAAGATCTGTGATGGACACAACCACACAGACAAGCTTCTGTTGCTTCCTATGAACCCATACTACCTGCCTAAAATGCCACTGCCTACTTCCCCTCATAATTTACACATAATGCAGTTTAACAGGGAAAAGGGTTTTCTTTCATATCTGACCATTTGTACTCATGCAGCTGAAACAAATATGTTGGGGCATTAATAGAATCAAGCAAAACAATGCATGATTTTCTGAACTAGGGAGTATACTCTGCATATCAACAGGGCTGCATCTCACTGCTACCAAGGGGATTTCAACATTATATTTGCTATAGCAACCCCTGAAGATGCCCTTTCTGCCAGTGAAAGTTAGTTCTGTGCTTAGAATAATAATTTCTTGGTAACACCAAAACAGTACAGGAGACTAATATCTTAGGTAAGAGCTAAGAACGAATTACACTGCAAAACAGAGGGGAAAGAGAGCTATTAGTTCAGGATCTCATCCAGCCAACACAGTGTTGCACTGTTAACTAACAAGACACAAGCTGAAAGTCACACTGAAAGTTTTCAAAATTATGGCAATCCTTCCTCGATACAAACTGTGCAGCTATTACAGAAAGCTCCTTGCTTTATTACTGAACTCTTCCACACAATATCTTTTGCAATAATTGTTCTCCAGCTTCACAGTGTCTCTGAAAAAAAACCCCAACCCTTACCTTCCCTGCACAGCTGCATAACTGGAGTGCTGAATCTCAAGTATTTCAAAGTCATGCAAACACTCTGTGACACTAAGAAGGATAAATCTATTGCACAGTCAGCTTGCAAACTAAGAAATTCTTTATCATCTCATGGTTTTGGATAATTTGTTGTAGAAATGGTTCATTCATATACACCACTGTTCAAGTTTAGGACCAAAGATTATTAATAATGTTGCATTTTAAGAGGATCACACAAAAACTTCTAGAAATGTTCTTGTCACAAGAACGGCTAAGGCAGGACACAGGCCAGTTTCCAGCTGTTTTGCAGAAGCCTTTCAACAAGCCTCAGTTTAAAACCAAGAAATATAAATTTTAACAAGTAACAATATGATACTGACAGTTTAAATGGAAAAGAGCTGAGTCCTGGAAGGAATTTGCCATCTCCATCTGTCTGCATTGCTGGTGTTGTACAAGGAGGACCAGCTCTGACAGGGGAGAGAGCTGAAGTGCTCTGTGTTTCTACAAGAAGCAGAAGGCAAACCTGGCACACAACTGCTTTATGTAATTCCAGTGGTAATTGCACAAGTCTTATTACTGCAAGGTTACTCTAATTAATCTAATGATTATATAGTAGGTCTGATTATGACAAGAATGATTATAAAAGCTGCAGTAATGTGGTAGATCAGTGTTGCACTGCATACTAAAGAAGGAAAACATACAGATTTTGTGATGGGGCAGAGACACAGTCCTGTGACATTTCTGTCAGATTGCCACTGGGAGCAAGGCTTGCTGGTCAAAGGTATTGGCAATATTGCCACTTGTCACCCTGGTCTCACTCTTAATCTGGTGAGCTGGGAACCCGATTATGAAACCAATCTGTCTGAAAGTTGTCTGGGAAAAAAAATATTCTGGATGAGGCTGAGGATTCACCAACAAGCAGGAAAGGAGGAAAATGCTTTGACTGCAACTGCTGTGCAAGGTATGTTCCTATGGCTATTACCCCAAAGAGATCCTGTGCAAGGAAGAGACAGGAATTCATCTGACTGTCTCACTCTGACTGGACCACAATTTCTGCTAGGGAAATTAAAAACCCCATAACGAAACCATTTGCAAATTTTCCCACCTAAAGTAGCATATCAAAGTTTGTAAATTGAAGAGAAGGAAAAGACTGGTATTGAAAATCACAAGGCATAAACTTATCACACAGACACCTAGAGAGTCAGACGTAGTTTTTAAAACATTAATGAATTTGCCCTTTCTTTGTCACCTCTCTTACACCCTCTTTTACCTCCTGTTCTTATATTTCTGGCACAGCTTTGATATTCCTTTCAACACAACTGGAATGAAAGAAGGAAGCTGTGCCCCAGGGAGCAAAGCCACGAAAAACATGTTCTCTCAACGGTATTAAAATGGATATCATTGGGTGTCACATTTCTTTTTTTTATAGTCATTATCATGCATTTCTTCTGTGAGATCCTCTAAAGTAATTGCCTGAAATGAAGGCCCATTGAGTATTCATTTTAAAGTATGAATTAAGCCTATAATATTTGAGGTATAGAACCTCACAAATCTAAACAGGTAGAGGGCACAGGGGAAAGGAAAGTGTAAGGTCTCATATTTCAGTGCTAGAACTGGAAACAGAAATCCAGTTTCTGAACTGGAAACTGAAATCCAGTTTCTGAATGGGTAACAGAAATCCAGTTTCTGAAGCATTACACTGCTCACTACTGGAAAAACCACTAGTGGTTCATGCCAGCACTGAGTGTTACTTGTGGTAACAGTTTAGGAATATTAGAGTTGACGCTCAAAGGACAGCATTTATCATGGTAGATAACAGTTTCTTACCTATGACATGAAATATTGAGACATAATAATATTGAGAGTATGCGAACATTTGTGAGAAAGCAATATTGAGAAAATGTAGATTTCAGGGTAACCAACATTTTTAGCTCTCTCTCTTCTAGGAAGTGAAAATGTTTCAAATAGAAAAGACTAAATCATGTCCATTCACTTCATGTTTTCGTTCTTTAGACACAAATTATTCTTTTGATTATATTTTATACTGATATAATTGTACCATATCCTAGATTATTCTGCAGTAGCTCGCAGGTTTTGTTGGCATTCCCATTTTAGTATGTTTCTTCTTAGCAATTACAACAGCATTTTCCCCAACTTTTTAACAGATCTCCAGACATGCAGATTTTGAGTCAATACCATGTGTGCTTGCATAAGATAAGTCATAATTCCTGTTACCCCTGGAGCTGTTTGCAAGCTCAGGTCAGAAATGAGGTTTTGACCTTTGGAAGAAGTCCAGTTCAAAGTCAGCTTCCATGAGCACAAGAGCATCTGTATTTGTCATGCATTTCTTTTAGAAACACAAAGCAAATACATCCCGGAATAATATGACCTGTGGTAATATAGATTTTCTTTCTAACCATAAAGGATAAACATTTATGGGAACATTTTCTCAGTTCCATTGAAAGTAACAAAATGTTCTTCAAGTGTTTGCTTGCAGTCCTGGAAGAGCTTCAATCAATAAGGATCTGAGCTCCTACAATACCATGTTAATTCTGATGCAGAACCAGGCAATGGTGCCTTTGATATAAAACATCATGTTTACTGTGCCTTTTTTTATTCAGAGAAATATTGAATCTGTCCATTGCAAGAGACCAAGGAGAGAGAAGAGGTTACTGTGACTTTTGATAACAGGATACACACCTAGACCCTTATCCAGGGAATTAAGGAAAAACTATTTTCCTTTGTGTTGTGGGGAAGCACAAGATGAGCTGGGAGGAAGACTTTGAGAAGTGTTTGAAATGACAAGGATGATATGCCAGCATTCACTGGGATGGGAGCAGATTTTCCCATCCATTGTTCTGGGATCAAGCCTCTCACCTCAGAGGTGGTTACGTTTCTGTAATGGTGAAAAAGCTCTATACTGTGCTCCATCTGTGGAAAACATAGGCACAGCAATTATCGCCCTAATTTGAACTACTAGTAGTTCATAAGTGAGAGAATTACAGAAGGAATATTTGATTTATGCTTTTCCCTCTCTTTCCTCAATCATTACCTTTCTTCCCAGAGAGAAGCTAGACGGAGAGCTGTTTTTCACCAGTGCAAGTTTGGCTTCTTAATAAGCAGAGAAGTTGTAAAGAATCCCACTGCTTCAAAATTGGACTTGCAAACCAGCATCTATTTATTTGAGAAAAAAAAATCCACAGGAAACTGTTCCTGTTTGATTAGGGCTTGGAAAAGCCCTCTATCATCCCTTCAAATCTACTTTAACAAAATTTCTATTTAAGTTATCCCTTCCAGAAGGAGAAGGAGGATAATATGCATAGACTAAGAAGAAAATTGCAAGTTCCAAGTTTTTAATTAAGTATCAAATAACCAATTGTTACACAGGAATTTATTACAACTTTTTTTAGGAAGAACAATACAGTATCCTTATCCAATCTCCTCTAACACAGACACCAGTAATAGCTAGCCTGTGTTAGCCCTCTTTTTCTCATTCACTCTATCTCAGCCTTATTCTCACTGCTGTCCTCATCTCCTGCCACGTTTCAGCTTGACCTCTCTTTTTTTTTATCAGGCAGTAGTAAGGATCTGCCTGGAGCAGTCTGCCAGACACCCACACTCCAAAACTATTGATCTACAGGAAAAAATAAGCATCAATAGTAACACAGATAGAATCAGAGGCAGGGACAGATCAAGAGGGCATCCTGAAGTGTAGATCAGAAGCAGATTCCCTCAGCTCACAGGCAGTTTGGCAGCTTGAGGTTTTCATGTACTGAGGGATCTTTCCCCGCTCAGAAGTTACTTCAGAGCCTGACTCCTCTGCAAAGCAAAGGCCTCAGTCCACTTTGTGTGTTTCAAGTGCTTTTCGATTTGCCACTGCTACCAATGTATGTCAAAGCTTGACTTCAAAAGTTCTTGCAGCAGGCATGAAAGGAAATGAAAACGGCAAACTCAGGCACACAAACACAGCTTGTCTGCAAAGCTTTTCTGCTCCCTTTATAAACTCAGAAGTGTCCTTTCCCCCCAAGATATTGCCCTACAACAGGGGAGAACAACATCCTTGCCTAAAATTAAGAGCCTCTGACTTATCAACAAAGTAGAAATGCAAACTGGGACCTCAGATTTCCAGTGAGATCCACAACCAGATTTTGTCAAAGGAAAGACAAGGAATTTAAATATACATGGAGATACAAGGACAAATGCAAAGCTGATCTGCATGCAACCAGAACAAGATGAGCCTCAGGATTCTTTTTTCACACATTATCATATTTTCTTTATGCAGCTGGTTTAGAAAGGTCTTTTGGGTGAAGGTTATCTAAATTATCTTCTTAGAACACAGTTTCTAGAACAGGAAACTGTTTTTCTCTCAACTGCTCTGAGGCCTGAATGTGTGTTTAACAAAACACAATTCAGAGGAGAGAATGCAATAGCTGCTTGGAACTGAGTATAATTCAAGTCTGATATTTGGAAACTTTTACCTCGTAATCACAGTGGTGCTTGTGAAAATGTCAGGCCAATTCTTTACATTTAAAGAAAACAATGTGTTTCTTATGAAGGCACAAACACCAAGGCTGGTTTCAGCTGCTTTCTAAAATGAAAGATTTTCTTCCAAGAGCTTCAAAGTACTTAATGCAAATTCTGTGCCAGGACAGCACTTAGAGCCCCAAGAACCCAGCAGCAGCAGGGCTTCAGGAATTTTTGTCAATGCTGAGCTCAGAAGCCAAGTGCCCTAGAGATGAGAAAACAATTATTTGTGAACTTAAGGTCTTGTTGCAGTTTGCAGNCAGCAGCAGGGCTTCAGGAATTTTTGTCAATGCTGAGCTCAGAAGCCAAGTGCCCTAGAGATGAGAAAAACAATTATTTGTGAACTTAAGGTCTTGTTGCAGTTTGCAGAACAGAGAGAAGGAAGGCTGGGACTGCAGCTTATTCCAAGCACTGGATTAATATAAAAATAAAAAGCACTTAGCATTGATGGAACAGACCAGATGAATGATTTCTCCGTTCACTCAATCATACTTCTATTCACATCCATAAGCAAAGTATCTAAATCAGTAAACCCGTAATAAGGTGAATTTATAAAACACAGTGTTGACTACCAAAACAATGACTCTACTATTTGCTTCACAGCAAATAATCCATACCAGAGGAAGGAAAAAAGAGGATAAAATTATATATATATATATATATTAAATATACAGATACCTAATTTAAATGTGGAATAACATTTCTAAAGGTACCAAAAAGCTGAAGGGGCAGGAAGTGGGAGGGAGCAGGAAATTAACTTTAGTAACTCAAAGTCAAGAGACGAAAAGGAAAATTAAACCATTATTTTAACTCCCTCCTTGAGAATTATTGAGCTGTGGATCAAAATTTTCAAACATTTGCAGCGATACACAGAAACAGATTAATCCNTTAAAGAAAACAATGTGTTTCTTATGAAGGCACAAACACCAAGGCTGGTTTCAGCTGCTTTCTAAAATGAAAGATTTTCTTCCAAGAGCTTCAAAGTACTTAATGCAAATTCTGTGCCAGGACAGCACTTAGAGCCCCAAGAACCCAGCAGCAGCAGGGCTTCAGGAATTTTTGTCAATGCTGAGCTCAGAAGCCAAGTGCCCTAGAGATGAGAAAAACAATTATTTGTGAACTTAAGGTCTTGTTGCAGTTTGCAGAACAGAGAGAAGGAAGGCTGGGACTGCAGCTTATTCCAAGCACTGGATTAATATAAAAATAAAAAGCACTTAGCATTGATGGAACAGACCAGATGAATGATTTCTCCGTTCACTCAATCATACTTCTATTCACATCCATAAGCAAAGTATCTAAATCAGTAAACCCGTAATAAGGTGAATTTATAAAACACAGTGTTGACTACCAAAACAATGACTCTACTATTTGCTTCACAGCAAATAATCCATACCAGAGGAAGGANTTTTTTTTTTTTTCTGTTACATGTAAATTATCAAATGTTCAAAGTCCCTAGAAGTATCTGGTTCTCTCCTAAAACCTGCCTCACTTCTGACCTTTGTAACCTCTTGTGTAAATGTTCCTTTGTCTGTAGATGCATCATGTAGGAACATGATATTTATGCAATCAGACAAGGTTTAAAGGGGTAACAGTGAAAACGAATGAAATCCAGATTTTCTCTTTCATGGAGTTTCCAACATCACATCAGAGTAGGTAACATTCAGAGAGGAAAACAGCAAGTTTCAAATTCTGAACTGACAGTGGATTTTTAGGTAATCCCAAATGCCTTAAATCGCAAAGCTACAGAAATATTGCTAGAAAGTAACCTCTGAGTCCAGCCTGCCACTTCAAATGAGACTGTCTTGAAAACACTCATGAATGGATAGAACACAATTTCTCTTGATAAACTGTCCAATTACAACAGGCAATCACAAGGATATGAAACCAGAAATTTTCAGTTTCTCATCATCTCACAGAAGTTTCTTTTCGGAGTCCAATGAAATTTCGACTCTGAAAAGAGTCCCCAACTGCTCAGTAGTTTGGATTCTCTGAAGCAGAGCCAAGGTGAAAATCTAACTGTGACATCCTTAACAAAAAAAAAAAACCTTTTGTTTGCCAAAATAAAAATGGAGACAGTCCAATGAATAAAACCTCCCATAAAGAGTGTTCACAAACCATCTGCAGATTCACTCAAATGACCCCTCTGACCAACAATAGCAATTGATGTTCATGTTTGAGAAGAGTCTATTCCATTTGCGATTTTTTTTTTTGAGAAAGATGATCAAATTAAATTAACTACATAGTCATTCAAGCTACAAGTGGGTTAGTAATTTGCACAAATAATGAAAGTTACTTACCCACTTGTAGTCTGTCTCATCATCACCACTCTCTCCTATTTAAAATGAACAATGGTGTCTATTATCTTCATTAACCAAACTGTTTTGAATCAATATGAATCTCTACAGCCATAAGCTATTTTATCTGTGCCAGACTGGGATATGCACTGAAACTTCAGTGGCATTATTATGCTCTTTCCTGATGAAAGTGATGCAAATGAAAATCTCTTCTAGCTGATACCTCACTCTTATATACTCATAGTTGTATGTCTTAAAAAAGATGTTATAGTCCAGTCTAGGAGCAATTTATAGTAGAGATATTAGCTAAGATCAAAGGCAAAACTAGATGTTAATGAGTACAAAATACATACCCCATACTTAGGAAAAGACAATGCCTCTAAGAAGGGAAGGACATAAAACCAGAGTGCACATGTAGTTAATAATTTGGAAGAACTCGTAATTATGAAAGAAGAAAAAGTTAGAGCAGCAGGAAGATATTAGAGAGAGACCTAGGGGCCTTTCAGTTATATGTTTTCAAATAGAAAATGCATACTGGAATGAAGCAGCAACTATACTGGCCAGATTTGTCACAGTTATTCCATTTCTTTGCTGATGTAAACATTGGTAGGACCAGAACAGTAGCTGGGGGAATTTTATATCCTCAATTTTCATCTTTCTGCTGAATGACTGCATGACACACTGTTCTCAGCTACTAAATTATTTAATGTATCATCTACAAACACCTGGAAAAATATTTCTTGCTTCATTTCAATCCCTTGCATTTTATCCCCTAATCTACTAACAGAGGAAGTAATAAAAGCTGTCATTCCAAATGACTCCTTCAAATTGTTTGAAATTACTTCAGTAATGTATTACCTCAAAGCTATTTTAAAATAATCATTTCTCTCCATCTTGTCCACTACGGGATGTGACAAAAAACTATGAAAATAGAAATGTGTTTAGAGGTTGCACTTCCTAAATAGTTAATTAACTTTTGTTATGGTTAATGCAGGAAAACTCAGAGGAACCATAATGGTAAATATGGCTGTGGTATGTCTTTGTGCTCTGGAATATATACCACAGAGAAAATTATAGTGACACTCTTCTATATAATAGGGAAATTGTCTCTAGGACACAGCAATCTTTAATAGAGGAAAAAAGGTGCCATAGAACCCTCAGTGAAATTTTAGCACCAGGCTGAGACCTTTGTGTCCAAATTTACGAGCCTTTTCTCTCCAAGCTTAAAACTCTAAACCAGACACAATTCAATAAACATGCAAGAAACAAGCTGCCCATGGGATGGGCTAAAGAGTCAGGTCCCAGCTCTCAGGCTGTGTGTTCTGGAGTTAAAACACCTTTTGGATGGACTACAGTGCCCATCAGTGTGAGTCCACAGGCAAATGATGGCCATGTGCCATGGTGAACGTGGCACTGGGTTTGGGGAGTGTCTTCCCTCTGCCTGTGAGTGTTTTCTGCCTGGGGCCACATCCCCACAGCCCTGCCAGCCACTGGGGCAGCAAGAGAATCCCTGAATCCACTTTAGACACAGCTGCATTTCTGAGAGGCCCAAAGGGTTGTGCTAGTGCAGATGATTCTCCTGAAGCAAGACAGAGAGAAGCTTTGCCCAGCTCCCTCCACCAGCAGTGTGGTGGGACTGGTGAGCCAGCAAGGGCCAGCCGTGGACTAGAGGCACAAACGATGGTATTTCAGCCAAAATCAGTAAAGGGATGTGTTCCCACAGCAGGCAGTGTCTCTGAAACCTGCATCAGCCACATTTGACAACTGCTGCTTGTTTTCAGAAGTGTCTTTAATCAACAAGCCTCTGCACAATTGGCTGCTCTAAAGCACCCCATATTTTGGTCACAGGTGAGCTGCTGCTTTGCATACTGGGAAGGGCAAATCTCTTACTGCTCAGTGGAAAAATTCAGAGGGTGAACATCTGCAGAGGATGGCAGCAGCTAGGAAGTTTGTATATTGGTTAGCAGCAAACTGCATGTCTGCACACCGCTCTGTGTTACTGTCTTCTGCCAAAACACAGCATCTCACTCCTGGCCATCTGTACTTTACAGAAAGGAGAGGGGACACAGCCAAGAGCTCACCCCTGCTAGCAGGGACAGAAACACTTGCTGCCAGGATGCCTTGTCCCCTTCCTCAGTCACATTAACAGCATGAAGCCGTGGTACTGTAGTTTCTTATTTGACAGCTTTCAACTCTTTTCTGAGGCTGCTAAAGGAACATCTCTGTGACAAGCATTGAGTTTCAGCCCAGAAAGGAAGATAAAAAGATAAAACACTGTCAAAACAGTGGCCTGGTTTGTCAAATCTGCCAGCCTGATGCAAACACTCCAAAATCTATACAATCTGACCCATATTTGATAATAACCTAAACTCAGAGTTAACCACCACTGATAGAACATAACAAAGGTAGTGAGAAATAGGGAGGTGAAGTGATGATGATTGAATACTCGGAAACTTGGATATCTACTTAAAAGCAAGTATTTTTTTAAGTGTAATGTTTGGCTTATGTTGATATAGTAACAATCAGTGCTCTGAATTCTTCTGACTCTCAACAAACAGCTTGCAGCCACAGCATTGTCTTTGAAGCCTGTCTGTGCTCACCTGTTCTAGTAACACAGATTTTGGGCAGAAGAGCACAGCATTGCCCATCCAAGCTCACAATGGAAGTTTGTACTGGGGTAGAGAAATGCAATAAGCATCATCATTACACAGATTACAGCAGTTTTCAGACCAAATCAGCAACTCATCATCCAGCCCTCTCTTGCTTTTCCCTTCATTCCAGGCCATGCACTGCCAATGCTTTACCTTCAGGCAGCTGTGGCACAGGTCTGATCCCATGGTGCATCAATTCCATTCAACAAAAGACCAGAACATTACCTTGGTAAGAAGCAAAGCCCTTGGTTGTGTTAGAGAGGCAAACTAGCTCCCCATGCAAACAGATGAGTGCCACAGCCAAGGAAGGAGGGAGAGGGATCCGACTCTTTCATTTCAGTGAGCTGTGAGCAGCTCAGCTGCCTCCTGCATCCCTCACTCACAAGAGCAAAGAGCCCATCTCACCTCTGAAGATATCAGTGCTGACAAGGAAGACATGAGAGGAATTAGGGAAAACAATATTTGTAGGGAAGTCATTTGCCTGTTATCACACAACCATTCAATGACAGAGCTGTTTACCAAGACCCCTCAGACAGCAGCGTTTGAACAAAGCTATTAACGTTACCATCATGTTTATTTTAATTTTTTTGAGAATCTTGTTTTCTGTCTACAGTCAGCTTTTCTCTTTAGAACAACTTCTTCTTGATCAGCTGGAGTGTGGTCAAAACATGTTGACTACAACATAAATCACACACAAAAACCTGCCAGAGGCTAAATGTGAAAAAACACATGGAATGAAAACTACAAATGAAACATTGAAAAATAAGAGCCATAGAGAAACAGAAAGCAATTTCTTTTAGTGTGAAAATCATGCTACCATTTTTTAAATTCACAGTGGGCATAGTTTTCAGCAGTCAGAGTGAGGGGGATGGGATCTGTGTGGAAGGGAAATAAATCAGAAATGTGTGTGCTATTCTTCAAAATGCAGCAAATTTGAAAGGTGTGCCTGAACCCCCCCCCCATAAGTTGATCTCAATGAATATTTGCAACTATTTCCCAAGTAAAAAATATCCATAGAATACAATGCAGATGTTTTCCAATGGCTAAACTTTTAAAACTTTTTAATAATAATTTTCTAACTATAAGAAAATTAAGTAAGCATATTCCTGGCCCACCTAAGAGAGAAATGTTATAAGGCTCAAACTTTATAAATCTGCAGCACTGGTGAAAAGAATTATTTTGCCCTTGGGCTACTAATGAGTGGCTGGGTTTACCAGCATTTGAAAGAGTATTAGATATTTCTATGGCTAATGAGAGCATTCATGGTTACGTAAGAAGGGATAAATAAAATTAAGGCTATAAGCCTTCATCCTTCAGGGCTAAGGGAAAAAATTCTTTGGTGGTAAACTATTCTATGAAGACCTGAGGTAAAATCCTGGCCTTGTTAAAGTTAGAACTCTTCTAATATAGCTGTGTTTTTACCTCACCCTTGCTTAATTATGCAGCTTTCCCTGACTTCATTAGACTATTCATCATTGCAGAGCTGCTTATTCTTTGTCACAGCACCTGAAAACAACCAGCATAGCTACAGATAAGCAGCTGGTATGACTTGATGTATAAACTGTAATGACAATTTCTGTATTCCTTTCATGTCTATTTTAGAGAACTGAAAATAAATATTAGATCTGATTAGGAACAGACAGGCTGCTATTTTGACTGGCCCTAGGACTATTAAAGTCCTTGGTGTGAGGCAAGAGCACAGTACAGTACAAGCCCATCACACCATCTCCTCCTGCTCCCAGGGAGCAGCACCAGGTGTCGAGTTATTAATGGAGAAACTCTGCTCAGTGCCAGCCTGAATTCCTTTGCATCACCATCAGAGCAGGATCCCTGAAATGCCCCAGCATTTGTCATTAGTCCTGACTGGCATCTTGCAAGCAGATTCTTACTTGCAGGATTCTACAAGCAGGCTCTCCCAACTCCCACTCTCTTTGCCACCTGTGAGCTGCCTCCTCCTCTCTTTTGCTCTGGTTTTCTGCCTTCTTGGGCCTCTCACAGACACACACATCTCCCTGCTGTTTCTCCCCCAGCAGTTCTGCCTCCAGCCAGTTGTTTTATTTCCTCTCCCCATGTGACAGAGAGCAGTAGAACAATACAGACCTTCCAAAGGGTCTCCATAAAAGCCTCTGTTTGAGCTGGCAGCAATGCAGGACAGACCCAGGCAGGTCTGTGGTAACTGTAATGCAGAGCCATGTGCTGGAGCTTTCCTGCTTGTCTTGGTAGCACATCCAGCAGCCCTCATAACTCATCATGATTACTGACTGCATTGTGACAGGATTTGGGATTCTCTGTTGATGTTTGCCAGCATGAGCCAGGACTACACTATCCCTTTAACACCATGAGGAAACATGTTTCCAAGGGGTTTAAATGCTGCAGAATAACACTCTCCCAGTGCTGCTGGTGACAGCACCCCCTCCCTGTAGCCATCCACCTTTTCATGCCTCATGCATGGGGGTATTCTCCCTAGTAAAGTACTCAGATGATTGAATACTAGAGAACAAAAGTGATGTATTGAATTGAAGCCATTTCTTTCTCTCCTCATGCACTTAAACCCCTCAGTTCCTTCTGTAGAGATAGAGAGAGAACTCCAGTTGACAGATAAGACATTTACCACAGAGCAAGAGGTGAGAGAGTAAAAAATTTATGCACCTGCTGCTTGACTTCTCCATAAAAAAAGTTAAGAAACTTGTGAACATAGTGAAAATACTTATAAACCTGGTATAACAGGAGTCCTGAGACTGGTCAGTCTTTTACTGACTAACTTCTTCCAAGAATCTTGCAGCACAAGTTGTTAAGGGGTAATTCTCAAAGGCTCTTAAAGAAATAGGTGCTCATTGTGCTTGGTTTTCACAGGAATTTCAGTGTAAAATCCGCTCCAGCTCTATAAAATCTGTGCTCAGTGTTAGTGAGCCTTATTTTCTGTTCTCTGAAATTGAGTTTCTTATCCAGCTTCCTAAAGACTTTGTGTGTCTGTGGATGAGGTCTATACAGTGCTGCTTTTAGTATCCTGACTAATAATACAGGGAAAATCCTACAACAAACAAGTTACACCAAGTCAAGTTTTGCAGAAAGATGAAGCAAAATGTTTATTTCCTTTCTGGCTGTTCAGCTTGAGACCCAGAGCTTTTAATGAACAAGGTACACTTTGTATCTCCTCATGCCTTTGTGCCAGATACATTGAAGCTGCCCTGTGTATATATTGCTGAATATTCCTCAGACATCTGCAGAGATTAATGTACCCATTGACTGTGACTGGCTTTAGAGGTGATATCAGAGAGCTGATATCCCCCTTTTGGCTGGAAAAGGTCAGGAAGCAGCCTGGCAGCCAGTTGAAAAGATATCACCACAGCAGAACAATATCAGCTTTGTATGGACAAAATGTAATTCCTTGAGTGGGGAAGATAACTGCTCTAACTCACAAATCAGTTCACACTCCCTTCATTTCTAGTAGCATGAAGTGTCTGTTCCTTCAAATATGTTGTACAGGTACTAGGAAAAAACCAAACCAAAACAGAAATCCCCAATGAATCAGCACAAGAAACTTTCCCAAACTGAGTCAGCATTGGTACTCTAGGGAGAAAACTTTACAGCTTGTGAAACTCTCGTAGGAGGGGAAGTTAAAAGACCTTTATCACTATTCCCCATGCCCTAGGGTGGATATGAGGCTGCACAGTTAAACAAGCATTCAGTTTTGAATCTCCAACTGTTCAAACTCAGAGAGGTCAGATCTTTGCCCATTGATGTCATGACACAGAGCTCTCAGCCAAAGCTCATCTGCACTGTCACACAGGTGCACAGAAATTGATATCAAACACTCCAACATAATCTTGCTGTAACAGCTGGGCATGGAGCTCCCAGGAGGGTGTGGTGAATCACAGCCCTACTCTTTCTCCCTGGATGGCCCTAAGTTATCTGCAAGTCTCTCAGTTGTTCAGAAGTGTGCCCTTGGATGGGATTATAAAGGCTTCTTTTTCACCCCAGGCAGGGAAATATTTCAGTTCTTCAACTTGTTCTGTACACAGCACAAATTTCTAAAGGTGTGTCAATGACCTAGCACAAGCCTCTCTTCAAATTAGTTTTGACAAAAGAAAAGCAAATACTAACAACTGAACATATAATTTTACTGTTTTGTTGTCAGAAATGATAGTATCTTCTTTGACAAGTCTGAAGCTCCTGTGCTTTTATCTTCACTGTCTTTGTCTTCCTGTGTCATCTGGGGCAAGGAAAGAAGCCAAATAGTCAACAACGAAAGAAAGCGATGTTTCTTCACCTTCCACCGTTTTTCTTTTTTTTTGGTTGTTTTTTTTTTTTTTTTTTGTTTAATCATCAATAGCAGTATGATTGATTCCTGCAGATAGGTAGAACACTATGTGCGACTTGGAATAATCCCCATAAACTTCAGCTGTTCAAATGTTAACTGCACCAAGAGTCAAATATGAAGCTGATCCATCTCTTGCTTTCCCTCTAACTGCTTCAAAGTGATTTTCTCCTTTCCTCTTTCCCCTCATCTTATCAACTATCTAATGAAAAACACTTTGCAAACTGATTTGAAGGGATTTCATGTTGTCTCACCTTCACGGTGCCATCGTGGAGCACCAGCCCCATCTGGGGACAGCAGAGCACTGTGCTGTGTCCCCTAATCTCAACACAACCTCACTGCTGATTTGTCTCCGAGCAAACCAGCCCCACACAAGCAGGATGGCACCTGCACAGGCCACTGTCCTGATAAAACTCCTCAGATGATGTTCCTTGCTGGATGTATTTTGCTGTTTGCTGTGTGTTGAGCAAAGCAGAACAGTTATCTCAGATAACCAAGGATCACAAAGCTGAAACAAACAGTGAAAAAACACTCTTTGTCTACTGCTGTATTTTTTCCACAGATGAGTAGTCCAAAATTAGATTAAACTAAAATCCCTGCTAACAAAAATATCTTTTTTCATAATTTTCATGCACCTTTTCAGAAAAATATAAGATTTGGTTCCTGTGTGGAACCAGTGATTCGTAAAGTGTTTTTCTGCAGACAGCCACACCCTAAAGCAGCAAAGCACGTTTGAACTTGCAGCTTTTAACCTGAATGGAACATAACATGTGCTTATATCTGAGTGCAGTCTTCAGTGATTATAAACTTTACACAAAGCACACTGACAGAAGCATTTGCCCAAAGTGAAGTCTGTATTTACAGTTTCCTAAACATCTGAACTTCTGCCACTCTTATCCCCAAGGACTCTTATAATATGGTCTGAAATGGAGATCTTCATTAGAATGTGCACCACGTGCTGCTTCTCCTCAGGAACTGCTTGCAAATTAGATGTAGCAGAGGCTGTCTCTGACCTTCAGTTAATTATTTGATACCACTACTGAATTTCAAGAACTCCAGGGGCTATCTTTTAGGAAACACTTGCTGAATACCTGAGGAGCAGCAAATGACACAAGGTCATCCATTTCATAGGATACTACCAGCATCCTTCAGCAAAGCAATCCTGCACTCAGCACCACCAGTCAGAAGAAAGAATGAGCAATTCACAGGAAAGGGGAAATATTTTGCATTTTTCGGAAAGTTCCATGACACAAACTTAAACAGATCATTAAGGATTTCCTTCACAGGAATCCTGACTTAAATTCTGTTGACTTTCCCTCTGGATCAACATAGCAGAGACAGTTCAGTGAAGTGAGAACTTTTCTGATCACCATACCTGTAGAAATAATTCTATTTTTGGGCACACCTCACCTGGGTTCCTGCTTCTGAATGTGGTTTGGCTTGTTTGATCCGTCCTAATGTGAACTGACAAACAGAGTAGTATTCATATGAGCAACAACTTCATCAAGTCCTCCTTGCTGGGCAACCACCTTAGAGTACATGCAGGTGCTACAGCCTTGTTATAAGCCTTGAGGGAACTCAGATAATTAAAACTCTTATGGCAATATTAGCCAAAATAACAAAAGTACATTATTCTACACTATTGGCTTTTATTTGGCCACCCATATATTTGTAATTTGCCTTTTTAAAGTTATCCTGAACTTATTATTTGCTCTTATTTATTCCCTATAACATGGGAATATGTAAAAAAGAAACCATCAAGCCAACAAAATCCAGTTATGCAATGTTACAGTCAGCTGAGGAAAGTTCCAAAGAATTAACTGTGTTCCAGGAAATGCAATTGGAGGGGGTGAAGCTCTGCATTTAGCAAAGAAATATGAGTCTCTAAAGACAT
The DNA here is from genome assembly GCA_013400435.1 of Pycnonotus jocosus. Lineage (NCBI taxonomy): Eukaryota > Metazoa > Chordata > Aves > Passeriformes > Pycnonotidae > Pycnonotus > Pycnonotus jocosus. Next base: position 50,117 of record VWYP01025807.1, on the reverse strand, counting down.
CCCTACTCAGCTGAGGTACCTATGTATCCCTCCAAGATGGATGAGTGGTGGATTTGTGGGGAAGTGAAACTGGCCAGGAAGATTGGAAAGAAAAGTTCAGAAAAAAAATACAGTCCTGTCATGTACAAATACGCTGCACAAAGGAACAACATGGAACAACCACACAGCTTTCTTATCTAACTC